>JADDOH010000003.1:0-600000 GCA_016648135.1 Agrypnia vestita
GCCCCAACGAACGAGGCAGTAACTCAATATTTTAGGTATTTGAGTTAGTACCATTTTTAGGTTTAGGCCATGATTGCCTATCTACAGCAAAGACAGCAGTATCTCAACTGCAATATTTAACAGATAAAAATATGAATTTTACAAAACTAGTAAATCAGTTAACCATTTTTTCCATATAATATCGAAGTAGGTAGGAATGTAAATTATAATAAAACATCTCAATTACTAGTAAGATCATCTTAAATATTACCTACACACACAAAAAAAGGTGAGAAGATTAAAAAAAGAATTAGAAATCCGGTTCGAAACTTAGAAGTGTCCCCCTGAAAAATCGATTTATTTGAGTTACTGCCTCGATATATATAGATTGCATTTAATTACTAAATATGTTCTCGGTACAAATAGTGGTGAGCGTAATGGCGCAGCACGCGATAGTATCGGGTTCGGAGACCGCTCGTGCAAGATGAATATTTTAGGAGAAATTCCGCTGCAATTCTTCTAATTGGACATCGGGAAGTTGCCCGCTCTTTAACAATCCCAACGGATTAACGCGATGAATTAATGGACTATTCGTAGCGCAATAGTGCCGGCACGCGATATCTCCACGAAACGCGGAATGTGCGCGGTCAGTACCGCTCTGGTGCAACTGAAGAAGCCGGAAAAATGTCCGATTTCTAGAGTGTTTTTTCACTTCCTGCACGCATCCGCATATTAAGGCTAATGAGGTTTGTCTACATCTAGTGTCTTCAGTGAAAAATAACTGGACACAAGACAAAAGCAGAAATGCTTCTACTTTTTGACATAGATTCCATTTATCAGAGGGTTCTCCGCATATTAAGGCTAATGAGGTATGTCTTGATCTAGTGTCTTCAGTGAAAAATAACTGGACACAAGACAAAAGCAGAAATGCTTTTACTTTTTGACATAGATTCCATTCATTTATCAGAGGGTTCTCCGCATATTAAGGCTAATGAGGTATGTCTTGATCTAGTGTCTTCAGTGGAAAATAACTGGACACAAGACAAAAGCAGAAATGCTTCTACTTTTTGACATAGATTCCATTTATCAGAGGGTTCTCCGCATATTAAGGCTAATGAGGTATGTCTTGATCTAGTGTCTTCAGTGAAAAATAACTGGACACAAGACAAAAGCAGAAATGCTTTTACTTTTTGACATAGATTCCATTCATTTATCAGAGGGTTCTCCGCATATTAAGGCTAATGAGGTATGTCTTGATCTAGTGTCTTCAGTGAAAAATAACTGGACACAAGACAAAAGCAGAAATGCTTTTACTTTTTGACATAGATTCCATTTATCAGAGGGTTCTCCGCATATTAAGGCTGATGAGGTATGTCTAGATGTAGTGTCTTTATTGAAAAATAACTGGACACAAAACAAAATGCTTCTACTTTTTGACATAGATTCCATTTATCAGAGGGTTCTCCACATATTAAGGCTAATGAGGTATGTTTAGATCTAGTGTCTTCAATGAAAAATAACTGGACATAAGACAAAAGCAGAAATGCTTCTACCTGTTGACATAGATTATATTTATCGGAGGGTTCTCCAGTAAAATTAACCGCGTTTAAAATGCATACGTAATTTATTTACTTATTTAAATATACGTATATAAAAGTCTCTAAAGCCTTTTACTTTATAATTTGTACAAAGTAGATAAACAATTGAATTTATGTACAAAATAAAAAATACAAAAGTGAATTTAAATTATTTAAATACATAATCTAGAAAAATATAAATGAAGAACTATAGAAATGGAGACAATAAAACAATAACAGTAATTCGATGAAATTAGAAATATAAATAATAATTTTACACAATATATAATAATGAAATTAAATTTTAAAATAGTAATTTTATTTAATGTCTTAATTTTTATACCTTAATCTAATGTTTCTTTGTCTATATCTTACTTATTTAATCTAATGTCTTACACTAACGATTTCATTAATAATAGATATTTACATATATGACAATGCCCCCACATTTAAACACGACAGTAAATTCTCATTTAAAAGTGGGTAAGCGTGTAATATAAATGTGTATTAATTATATTATATTGAATAAATACACTCTTAAGTTTGTACATTTACCAAATAAATTTAACTTAAAAAAAATAAAATAATAGGCGATTCAATAGGCAATATAATAAATTATAGAAGAATAAATAAAACAATAAATATTAATTCAATGAGAACAATATAGAGTAAAAATAGATTATAGAAATAATAATTATATTAAAAGGCGAGTTAGTAAAAAAATATATATTTATGCGCGTGTGTGTTATATTTCAGCATTAACCCTGCTATTAATAAAAATGCTAGTTAGAACCTTCTTGTAACTGTGCAAGGTAGAATTCCAAATATCAATTTCAGGCAATGGGGCATTTGAAAAATATTTAATGGGATTAAAATTTTCAGAATACAGTACTGGATTTTGTCCCGGGGAAATGGGTCGTAATACTTAAATATATACACAACCTCCAAAAATTTTATAACGGTGGAATGGGTGAACGTTACATTGTATAAAATGATCACTTAAGCCAGCCTTACGATAGGTCGTAAGCCCTATGAACACCCAAAGTCTTCCATACCTATTTTCCCATAAAAATATAATTTCGTTTCTATGCAACATGTATAATATATATTGATTGAAAGGGATATTTTGTTCTGTATAAAAGGCGGTAATATAGGAAAAGAAATGATAAAAATCATCTATATATTTTATTTCCGAGGAAATTGATATTTCAGATTTGCAATAATTAGCGGAAAAAATAGCACAACCCTAGCGACGGCATCAGTAAACTAATAATATTAGAGTTCTCGTTGTGGAGTATATTATATGTATGCAAATTGACCATTTGTAGGAATGAGTTAGAGCAACATGCAGAAAATAAGTGAAAGCTAGACTTTTGCGAATTCGCATTACCCGGCTATAAATGCAATCGGCTTCTGGTAACAAACTGTTTTATTAGGAAATCATTATCTTTTCTGCGTAAAATATTCTTATCACGAAACAATTTCCCGAAATCAATACACGCTTTCCAAATCAATGAAGATATCGCCAAGTATACGAATTACCCATACGCTAACATAGCCGCCTGTTTATCAATAATAAAATGGCTCTACTCATGGCGAGACCAAAGATATAAAAAATATGTGGGAGTAAGAAAATATCAGGTGAAAAAAAATTGTCAGAATAGGAATAATGCAGATTTTATTTTTTTATTTTAAGACATGGAACTCAAAGTCCAAAGTTTTCACTTAATTTGAATGGCTTACTATTTATTTTCGATTGACTGCAGGATGTTTGCATAGGATAACGTGTTAATGATGGATTAACATTGTTAGGATCTAACTTAAACAGTACAAATAATGGAAGAAATTAACATCGTGCTTCCGATTGAAAACAGTGCATTGAAGAGCTTGAAATTTAAATTAAGCATGAAACAATCGAAGATTCTGAATATCTCAAAGAGTGCAACGTATTGAAAGTATTGTAGACGACCGAACAACAAAGATCATGACAATATGAGAAACACCGGGAGAATCAATTAAGAGGCAGACCAAGACATAGATCTGAGTATGAGACTAGTGGAAGAGGACTGGAATACGATGGTCTGAGATCTATAGAAGAACAACCGAGGATAGCAGTCGATGAAGAGAGGTTGTTGAAGAAGATGTTGAACCAAATAATTGTTATCCACTTTTTGAATTTCTCGAGTCGAACTCCATCTAATGATCCTTAACAAAACAAGATGTCTAGCTGCTACATAAATCATCAAACCGAATAATCGGTCATTAACTTAATTCTAGTTTGAATGTATTATGATTTTTTGAAGTATAATTTTTTTTTAAAATTGAAAGCCGAAGATGATTAAATTGAAGGATTTGGATAATCGACCAATATTGACTATTTTGATTGAAAAATAATTTGAAATTTCACTTTATTATTGTTTTGCATTATACACGATTCTACGAACATTTTATAAAGATCAAATACGCAAATTCATATGAATTTAAGTGAAAACAAGTGATTACCTATTTGTTATTTTAAAATTAATTGAATAATACATTGCAACGAAGCAAATGGAATAGAACCACTCACTAAAATAGTTACGTTAATATAAAAAAATTGACAAACTTGTCAATTTTAAAAAGAACCGGTTGGTTTTGGTCCTCGTGTTAATTATTATATTTGAAACCTTGGATATGAACAAGGTCGATACTGGTTCAACCTTCATTCACCCGTAAAAATGATAAAACAATATATCTGTTTTTTTCCTGCAACTGGGAAATTTTACGCTGTATTTTAATTTTAACTTTTTTTATATGTAACTTTCTTAAGCAACTTTTTATATAATGTGTCGGTATATGTTTATATATATGTTAATGTGTTTTTTTGTCTTTTTTATGTGTTAATGTGCATTTCTGTATGTGTAAATATGTTAATGTTTTAATAAAAGATATTTTACCTGTTTATCAAAACAATATGTTTTTACTGATAAAACCGTATAGTTTAGTACCTGCATTATAATTATCATTTAACTGAAACGACGTACGAAAGAGAAAGAAGAAATTTTAATAATGAATAATCGCATTGTTTGAAGTTGATCATCAACATCACATCAAACAAACCGTTTTCGATTTATAAGAAGTCTTTACATTATAATTACTCTGACACTTTGTCTACTTTATTTAAACGGAAAAAAATATAACAGTGGCGTGCACTAGACTAGTTAGGTTATGCTATCGGGGTCACGAACCTCATCAGCAAGGAAACCAACTAGAGAAATGGACATGCTGTTACCAACGATACTATACTATGTACTTATACGCCATATATAGGCTCCTGTATGAACTTTCATTTAACCGACGTCTTACAGAAAATGAAAACGTTATTTATATGACCCTATTATTAAATTATAAGTAATTTTTTATTTTTATTTACAGATCGTTATGTTAAATATTAACTAATTTATTTACATATATATCTATATTTTTTAAATACGGTGTTACAAATAATATACTGACCGTTCCCCGTGAAAAATCACGGGACATAATTAAATTAATACAAATGTCAAGACCGTGTAGTTTGGTGGCGCGACCCTTGCGTGTAGCCTAAGCCGCGCATACTCAGTTGCCCGCGCCTCATTAGCGGCTACGCGGCTATTCAGTGTTGTTGTTGTAATTCCAGAAAGTTACGGACGGATATTCGAAATTAGGTTAGTTGATTAAATATTAAAATTTTTTCTTCTTCAAATGTAGCAAATTTATTTTGTGGTAACATAATTATAATTAATATAAATTAACTTTGTTTAAACCACTTATTTATTGAAAAAATTGACATGTTTCGAAGCCAATGGCTTCTTCATAAGAAGAAGAAGCCATTGGCTTCGAAACATGTTGATTTTTTCAATAAATAAGTGGTTTAAACAAAGTTAATTTAAATTAATTATTAAAATTTTTATTAAAATATTTAGTGATAACCGTGATAAATATTATATTTCATATGTTTACAACATGTCGTAAACAGTTTTTTGGGTTTAATTTAACTTACAATAATTGAGGGGTACAAAATCAAAGGCAGCAATATACCATCAAAAAGGTATTCCAGAGATAAAGTGAAAAACTTGTTACTACTCAACGAAATTTCTCTGGAATCTATTGTAAGAAACTTAGGACATCTTATTGGAAGTGAGTTTTTAAAAATAAGGGCCACCTCAGTTTTCTTTTTATATACAACGTAATAATATTTTTTTTATTTACGTAAAATTTTTGTATAAATGTTAAGTACCTACGTAAATGATACTTAATTTTTTTATAAGTAAAAATAAATATTTAACATCTAAATATGGATAATGGAAATAGTGGACAATATTGTGTTTCTATTTACATAATTGAATATTGGTGTCTTTGCTATGAATTTTTAGTCCTAAATTGACATCAATTCTCCCTGGCACATTTTGGGGGTTGATTACTTGAATTGGATATTGTTGTCTTTGCTGTAAACAGTGATTTAAAAACACGGTATTGGAAGTGTGGAGCTATATCTCCAATAAAATATCGAATTCAGTACATTTTAAATTGGCTATCCTCGGCGACTGAGGCAAATTCTGGGGAGTTCTGAAAATAGATAATTCTTTGACAACAATCAAGGATTCTACAAAGTGCAGAAGAAGAAAATCAGTGGCAGATCGGGTCCAATTACACAATAAAGTAATGTAAAACTTTAATGCAAACTCGTAAAAAATGACAAAAAATACGTTTTAGGTAAAGAAAATAAGATGGAGCCGATTGGTGAAGAAATATGTAGGTGAACTGTGATAGAACTGGAGAAAAAAAGTTTGAAAATGTAGTTCGATAACTATAGGATTTTTTAAAGGTCAAAAGTTCATTGGGTAAGTTAATTAATACCAGGGTTATCGGGTTAGTTACTTAATACTAGGTTAGTTAGTCAATTGTAATTCTACTTGTATGGTTAATTAATTGTAATTCTAATCATCAGGTTAGTTACTAATAATAGATTTAGATAATAGTAAATTGTAATTCTACTCGTTAGGTTAGATAGTCAGTAATAGGTTAGTCAGTTAATTCAGCTTGTTAGCTTAGTTACATAATACTAGGTTAGTTTGTTAGTTGTAACTCTACACGTTCGGTTAGTTTCTTAATACTAGGTTAGTTAGTTAATTGTAACTTACTCGTTAGGTTAGTTACTTAATAAAGAGTAAGATTATTAAGTATAACTCTACACGCTAGATTAGTAAGCTTATTATAATTAACTCGTCAGGTGAGTAAGTTGATTGTAAACCAATTTCTAAAGATAGTTTCTTAATACTATATAAGTAAGTTCATTGTTATTTTCCTTTACTTATACTAGTTACTTTATCCTTTAGGTGAGTAAGTAGGTAAACGCTAGATTAGTAAGCTTATTATAATTAACTCGTCAGGTGAGTAAGTTGATTGTAAACCAACTTCTCAAGATAGTTTCTTAATACTATATAAGTAAGTTCATTGTTATTTTCTTTTACTTATACTAGTAACTTTATCCTTTAGGTGAGTAAGTAGATAAATGTTCAATGGTGCTCATATATACGTTAAAAAAACAAGGTACAAGTATTATTGACTTAAAATGATTTTTTATAAAAGAGTTTTTTGATTTTTCTAAGACGAATAAATGAAAAGAATTTTTTTAATAATATTTTCGTTCTTTTTGTCCTATTTTTACAATTTTCAAATTAAAACATTAAACTCAAAAATGTAGACTTTTCATTACAAAAATCTCCAATTTCGCCCCAAACCAATATAACTGAATTCGGCACTGCATCAACACGGAACAGCAAACACCAACCCGACTGTTCCAAATCAGCCATTAAACGAGAAGTATTAAATCGAGCGACAATACTGATAAATCATTGCTAATTAGTGTATCTTATAATTGCATCGCGTTATTGTAAAAGAGTTCTTAAGGCTGGTGATTTCCCGTAAGTTAGTGGGTTTATCCCACGACAGCGAGAGCAAGTGAAACAATAGGATACGGCGAGACATTAAGCAGATACGTATATGCATCTATATACATACAGATAATGCATCACTTGTGCACGTAGATCATGCATTTCTTACATAAAAAATATCACGATAAAAAAATGCAATAACTTATAACACGATATATCAAAACCGATTGAATTTTGAAAAAATGGCGTAAAAATCTAATTTCTAATTATCAGGATAGGCGAATAAAATTTTTTGCATTTTCTTCGTTTTTCTCTTGTAATAAAATCTGTTTTAATTTTTACAGCCTCTTAGATTATATTTGAAATTCTTTGTAGGTGCTTAAAAGTTTTGGTAGTCTATGGTTTAAATATTTACAATGCAAAATAACCTTAAAGTTGCAGCATTCTTTCGGTGTTAAGTCATTTATCACCGATATATCTTATTATTAAAGATCTGGATCCACATATAAATTGATTGCAATAATACAACCATTCATTTTATCAGATATCTTTCCCTCTCACAAAACGAATGGTTATGCAGAAAACTCCAAATAAAGCACCGAACAACACATTTCTTTGCATACTTCCTTCATTTCGAAATGAACGGTTTACTTTCGACTTACCACTGGTCAGCACAACAACAATTATTACGAAACTAATAAAACACAAAACCAATTCGTCAAAACGGACAATATAACACAGAAACAAAACTAAAATAAGCACTATGTAGAGAAAGCTATTTAGCAATAACCACCTTATTTGTGAAAACTCGAACCGAACTGACGTTAGCAGCTTGACGTAGAAAAGGGAGCGAGCGTCGGATAGGCCGGTGCTGTTGATGCAAACTGCCACGCTCGACTGCGATTGGTCGGCGGACTGCGCGCCTTTTTATGACGGGAACACACGTCGACAAGATGGCGGGCGTGTGGCGGGGAAAATCGCGGTGCTAGTAGAAGTTTTGTGCAGATTTTCTCGATGGCTGAACAGATTAAAGTTACCGTGTTGTGTGTGCGTTGTTGCTAGAATTAATTTACGTGGAATGGAGATAAGACGGCATGCGGTCCAGTGTATGCACCGTATCAAAGTGTGTGCATAATAATAAGTAAAATAAAAAAACAATCTTTTTGATACATCGTGATGTTTTTTGCTTGTGAAACTGATGCACTTTGAAACAAATTTATTTATTAGTTTGGTAGAGTAAATTCGGCATCAAAATCCCGACTTTTGTAAAAACATGCATGAATTAGTTAGATGATTTGTATACCTAATAGGTATTTATCTGATATTTTGTCATTTTTTGGCAACGCACTCCATTTTGGTTCAAAACTTTTTCGCACAAATTGCGAAGGTAAAAATTATTGCGTAATATCTTAATGAAATATTTCAAAATGAAAAGCTAATGTATTGTTTTTTGTACATTTTATATCTGAAGTTTTTTGTACGAAAAATTGTCACAGAGCAGCAATTCGAAAGGCGAATATTATATAGATATACCGAGTCATTATACCTACTTAAAAAACTCAATGTTTGTCTATCTGTCTGTCTGTCTTCTCTATACAAATCCACACCGTTTGTCCGATTCGATTCAAATTTTGCATACTTATGCTTTGGGACCCGGCGGGTAACATAAGCAACATTTCCCCCTATTCTCATACTCCTTCCCGTCCCCCTGATATATTTTCGATGCAAATCTGTACCGTTTGACTGATCGGACTCAAAATTTGGAAACTTATTCATTAGGATTCGGCGAGTAACATAGGCAACATTTCCCCCTATTCTTATACCCCTTCCCCTCCCTGCCGTTTCCGTCCGCTGATATATTTTCAATGCAAAGCTGTACCGTTTGACCGATCGGACTTAAAATTTGGAAACTTATTCTTAAGGACTCGGCGGGTAACATATGCGACATTCCCCCCTATTCGTTTAACCCTTCCCTGTCCCTGATATATTTTTGATGCAAATATATACCGTTCGAATCGAACCTTTGTTAACCCTCACAAACTCATCTTAAACTTAATTCTTAACCCGTGCAACGCCGGGCATGAACAGCTAGTATTACCTAATTCTCAAATAAAAAACGATAATATTTCACGCATGAAAATGTATGTAAGAGTATCATTTTGAATCTGTGTAGCTTGGTAGATCCATATGTGTGTTTAGAAAGTGAGATAGAGTATTACCGCAGATTTATAACATTTATTAAGCTAAGCATTAATAGAAGATATAAAAAATAAATAAAAAAGACATTTCTCAAACACATGCCATCATACCACTTATACAAAAAATGTGGTTTTCTAGTTCAAAAAAATTTCAACAACTTCAGTTAAAAAATAAAACAGAAAATATGAACTAAGCCTTGGTCACCCACATCACAGATGGCGTTTCAGATCGTTGACGAATATAAATACGATTTGAATCTAGAATTTGTATTAAAATGTAGATACAATTTTTAAATCAAAAATATAATTCAACACTTTAAATTATACTGTTGATATTTTCAACATACACCTAAGTGTTGAAATGTGGTTATTTAATTATATTACTTTAAATCGTAGTTAGGCTCAACACACACCATTATATAATTACGAGTAGTAAAAAAAACGAGAGGTACCTAAATACCACAGTCCATTGTGGGATTGAATAAGTTGGCAGAGGACTTTCGTAGCGTGAAGATGTAGGTACCTGGGTCGATCGACATCACCTTTAAAATATAGATCCCGACTGATATCGATCCCGGTATCGGTAAATACATAAAAAAATAAAAACACAAGGCAAATGTGCGAACATAAAAAATGTTTTACTACAGTTTCCTTGACACATTTGAAGTTGGATAGTCGATGAATAAAGATACTCAATAAAATAGAAAAATTAGGTAAAAAATAATGCGCAAATTGCGAAGTAAACAGGTAAAATTTTAAAAATACTATAGATACATAAGTATAATTTTGTTATTATCTCAAAAAATTTTTTGTTATTTTGCCAAGAAATATTGTACTACTCAGTGTTATTTTTATTTTATCTTTGTGTATTTAATTTACGTCGTGATCAATTTACCATAATTAACAATTTATATTTAAAACAAGCCGTACTTAAACCTGAGAAAAATCACAAGAAATAATAATAACGACTTGCCTTGCGTGCCGCGCAGCATACGTACGTATGCCGTATGCTCCGTATGCTGATCGTGTGTCACACTCTAATTAGCTAAAGTTTTTATTCCAGCAATTTACGGACATCACGACAGGCAGACAGACAACGAAATGTTTGATGAAATGATTTGTGATTTGGAATTGGAATTGTCTTTGAATAAATATTTATGACATAAGTTTGTGCAATATTTTAATTATAATTATTTTATACAAGACAGGACTCTTGTTCTTCTGAACCTGGGATTATTTGTCATAAATATAATAGTTTTCTTCATTATATTAACCAAAAATCATTCCTATTGTGTAAATTAATATACTACGTGCAACAGAGCTAGTTATCAATATTTTGCAGGTAATTTACAGTTTAAATTATGACCCAAAAATATTCCTACAATGGTGACAACGTCCTTATTTCAATAGTTATGAAGATAGAAAGTGACTTCCAAGTTGTGGTTCAAATTCCTGAAAGTTTTTTATCATTTTATTTTGTAAGTATTAAAGCGAATAAATTTTTTAACATTCAATATGAGTTACTAGAATGATTGTTCAATGTTTCACGTAAGATATATCAGAAATATTTAAAAAAGGTAGTTATTGAAGTACTTTATTTCCTTGACGGTAAATATATAAATATAGATGTAGATGATATTTTCAAGCAAGTTTCAATATTAAAAATATGTAAAGAAAAAAACCTTACAGAAAACTAGGAATATTTCAAACTTATGAGAAATGGAAACCTATTTATAATGCCTAAGTGTAAAACAACCCAAAAGCAGCATCACTATATTTATAAAGCCGTTAATTACTATAATAACTTAGCTATCGAGATACGATGCATCAGTAACCTAAAATTTTCCTAAAATCAAACTTAAATTCACAAATCATTTAAACCTATAGCTTTTTTCAAAATAACTCCAATACTTTCATTATCAATTTACCTTTTTTACCGTATTAATAAATAACTTGTACATACTATGTACTTTTATATTATAATAAGGAATAAGAACTGTGGCTCCCTCATCAGACTCAAGAGTTTCTCTTTACTGATGAGGTCTACATGACTACCAAGTACTTAAAAAAAAGTTTAATCTGATATGTATATATAAAAACTGTATTTGTACCATAAATTAAATAAATAAATAAATAATAATAATAAAAATATGGTTTGAACTTTTTCGAATCATAAGTTAAGAAGGGATGCATCTATGAAATATTATGGACTAGGTCTGTTACACCCTGTTTATTATGTAATGCAAAAAAAAAATTGTTACACTCTGTAGCTTATAACATAAAGAGAATAATGAAAAATAGATCAACAAATAATGCAATGTTGACTACTAAGCACGCTGTATACTGAATATACTGAAGCACCAAACAGTCTTTGTTTATGGCCGTAGAATGATGCTGTCTTCTGTGGTGGTCAAACCATAGAACCCTGTCATTGGAGATAACAGTCAGATCTGGAACGCTAAAGAACAACGAACTTTACAAAAATGTAATAATTTCATATTTATTAAATTAAAAAATTATCAAATAGCTTAACGTCGACAATTTAACAAATAAAGATAATAATTTTTTAATGCTAAAACAAATACTTGAAAGAAAATCATTTCATTATAGCTATGTGAAGTGTCGAATCTCATAAAAATACAAATTACATAGATGAACATGTGATATTTTTTTAGGATATTACTTTAATTAGAAAAACTAACGATTTTACATGTTCACGGTATTGAAATCTGTACCAAATATTTAAAAAAATATAAACGATATCTTTTTTATGCATACATTTTAAATTTGCATCTTTATTCAAAAGAACTTTAAGTTTTATCTGAAAAAATGCATCCCTCAATCGTCGTGAATATTTTTTGATAATTTCCTTCAGTATTTCTTAGAATTTATTTGGCTTAATCCTAAGGTGGGCGTGGCTACTGGTATTTTTAAGGTAAACAAAATTTTTCGCATTATTCATATAAAATCATTACATAGAATCTTGTCAGTTTGTCATCCACCGCGAAAATATACCACTAGTTAAACCTTCATTGTGACCTTGAAATCTTTCAGTTTGCCAGTAATCGTGTGCACATACAACGGACAACTTAAAATGCTTGTAATATTCTGAAAATAAATTACTGAAATAATTTAGTTCCACTCCCATAGTAAGATATATTTGCTGTAAAATAGCCTATCACCTTAACAATGATACCTGGGGTATTTCTGTGTCGACTAAATGTATAATTCTGTGTACGAAACCCGAAAATTTCTGTAATTAGTATACCTAGTTTCTGCACTTAAATTGCAAGAACGCTGATTAACATCAACGTAGACTTTTAAAAACTCACAGTCTTTGTGATAATCGACACATCTTTTTAGTAAAGCACCACAAACATAAAAAAAAGATTTTTTTTTCTGGAAGCGCATTTTTTTCTAAAGCGGCGGCTACGAGCGCTAATGGCACCGAAGGCACGGCCCTTACTGCCGCCGCCTTAAGCCCCCATATTCTATGTCAATGTGTGGTAGCGGACAGTTTGTATGAAGACGTATTACTATTCTTAGTATACTGTGCTTTAACTTATACTATAACTATACTTTTTCTTTAGGAACTGAAATGTAAAAGTACGTTCCGGTTATAGTTAGTAGCCTATTATAATGCAAGCCTGTATTCATAAAGGTAATCCATATGCTTTACCTGCGATCAACATTTCATCTTTTGATCGCTTTCGGATGTCCCTTCAGTTGCGTGAGACGTTGACCTTGCGTCTTCAAATCCTCGAAAAGGAGCAAATAGTCCAGTGGATCGAGAGGAAACTGCTTTCCACGAAAATTTTGTTCTATAGTCTTGATTAAAAGGGCTTTGGAATTTCTAACACGAGCTTGATGCGTTTTTTGAAATAGAAAAATTTGATCTGGTTTGATTTATTACTTTTCATGTAAACTCTTAATTTTTGTCTTTTTTAAACATTGCAGGAAATTTGGGAATTTTACTTGGAAACTTGTTTCTAAAAAAATATTGTCTATATATTTTTTTGCCGTAGGTATACGATAGTTCAATGCATCTTGTTTATTTGCATGTTTCTTATAATGTAAAGTATAATTAACTTATTGTAAATAATACAATAGAAAAACACTGCACACTTCTGTGTGGACTCTAGTCTAGTGAGGTGGCCGGGGATCAGATAAAATGCACATCTTATTAAAACAAATAAATAAATAGGTAGTCATTAAAATTTCATCTCGTCGTCAAGGTAACAAGTTGTTAAACGTCATTACATCATATTTTTGGCTAATCAAAGTTCAATGCAGGATACATTTTTATATATGGCTCTGTTATTAAATATATGAATCTATTATTAAAAGTTCATCTAGGTACGTAGCGTGGCGTTTAAAGTTCGTCAGTTGGCATTTGAGAACTTAATTCGTCAGACGTAAGATTTTACATCAAAGATGTGATTCAATCTAATATTTTCCTTACTTCGAGCAGATAATCATGAAAATTTAAATAAAAAAACATTTGAAAATGTGCAATATTTTAAATTATTCTTCATTCTTCTATATGGCAGTATCGATTTTAAAGTTGTAACTAGTCCACACTAGCGTAACCCGTCAAAAAGCATCTTTGCTAAGCCTTAGTATATATTTATAGTATCTTTTCGATGCTCCTGTTTGAAATATTCGAACATCAATGCTCTAATTTAAATAGTAATGAATAGCACTTCAATGTTTGCCTTCTAAAGCGTTGGACTACCTATAAAGTGACTTATATCGAATATTATAAATTAACTCGCTTATATACAAAGCAAAAAAAAACCATTAAAACCTTTCAGTTAATTTGATCCATAACTCATTGTTGTAAGTAAGACATCATAAATGAAGTACCTATTCTTATTTTGTGAATGTCGATTAAAAAGAACTGGTATATCGATTAATTGTGACATCAGCAGGATTCGAACATGAAACTCACGGTTTGAGAAACCAATGCTGTGCCCACTAAACTAGACTATGAGGGCTGATAAAGATTTTTTTCTCTTCATTTACGAAACTTGATTTTTTTGATTTGTCTGTCTCAGCGTAGGTTTTTTCTATTGAGACAGAAATAGTACAAGTATATAGTGTATCTACAAAAATAAAATAATAAAATATTGAATTCTTCTTCTTCCTTGCACTGTCCCTTAACTCATTGCCTATGTAGGGTTGGTTCTTCTTATTCTCAGGCTGTAGCTTCTTCGATTCTGGGTATCGCTTTCATCCAGGCCGTTTCTCTGCAGGATTTTGTAGCATTGAGTCATCCAGGAGTTCTTTGGTTTTCCTCTGGATGATTTTCGAGATGTCCAAAGACATCGCCTGCTTCACGTTATGGTCTGATGGTATCCGTCCTATGTGCCCGTACCATCCAGCTTACTGTTTATGACCCAGGCTACCACGAATGCGTGAACTTTTAATCCTATCTTTTAGTGTTACTCCTGTCAACCATTTAAGTATTCGCCCAGCTTTTGGACCCAGATTCGCACCTCTTTTCTTTAAGTTTTATACGCATTTTTGGGTAATACAATTCAAAAAGTATTTTAAATTAAACATTACGGCAGTAATATTTGTGTATCATACTTGAAATACAATATCGTGTACAATTTTTAAGGCCTCAAATAAAAATATTTTAAAAATGAAATAATCAGAATTGTCAACTTTATAAATTAATTTGTTGTTTATTAAAAAAAAATGTCAGTCATGTGAATTTCAATCCGGCCTCACTTCCTGCCGATTCCCTGTATACTAATGGAGAACTTAATTCATTCAGCGATTGTCCGTCCTCCGAGTGACTTGGCCTGCACATTTCCATTTCTTGGGACATTCAAGTAAATCAATAACTGTTAGGTGATCTCATATAAACACATTTACTTTCGTGTGTTACACAATAAACATCTTCCTATATTCCTACATCTTTGCCTGCATTACCTGCAGCTTTGATATATATATACCTACTCGTATGCACTATTCAAAGTTTATAAACCTCTCTTTTGTTGTGGGGTCATGTTTTATATAAAAATAATTTAATACTTCTCATTTCAGAAAAGCGGAAAATTAAGAATGTTATTAGGTTTTCGCGGCCATTCAGAATCTTCAAGTTTGTGATTACTGGGGTATTATGCCGTGTTGTTACGACCTTTCGGATCCCATTGCAGGTTCCATCATCAGGGCTGATGTGTTGTTGTGAGTGTTGGTGTTGTGGTTAAGTATCGGCTTGCAATACCGTGCCGAAGTCATTATGTGTTGTATTGTGTTGTGTGTATGATTCATCTGTTGTCTGATCACTATCTCTGCGGAGTCTGCGACAAGAATGACTTTGAAGCGCCGGATACCACAACACCAACACTCACAACAACACATCAGCTCTGATAATGGACCCTGCAATGGGATCCGAAACGTCGGCCCGAAAGGTCGTAACAACACGGCATAATACCCCAGTAAAAACAAACTTGAAGAGGAAAATTACTTCTGAAAATCATATGCACACATTAGTACATCAAAACCTATATGAAATGATCATATTGTTTAATATATTCACTTAATATTATTCGTAATCAAAACTGTGTACTTATTTTATATAAATATTTTGTAGATTTTTATAATTAGTTTTATATTTTACACGGTTTGGCATCAAAACAACGTAACGAGATCCTAAATCACGAACCACACAAAGTCGAGTAATTACGCGGCCACACGTGGGTTTGAAATTTTTTAGAATCATTAGAAAGAGCTTGAAGTCAATAGATTGCGCCTGAACGTTCGCAAAATGGTATTCTCTATACTCTATATCAAGGGCGACATAGCTGTCACACGAAACACAAAACAAAACGGGCGACTAGTACAAATTGTAATCGACCAATGAAATAGATTACGAGATCACCTAGCGGCCGTTCAGTAGTGAATGGGTGCGATAAGAAAAGGGAGAATATCCTGAAAAACTAAATATAATGTCTCACAGACAAGCAGAATTTTCTCGAGGGACGATTGGGGAAATTAGTCCGAATTACATAATACTACCCAAGTTAAGGCCGTGTTTAGTGATTTTGTAATGAGTAAAAACATGTCTTAATATCAAGCGATTTATTAATCTCCAACCACCGCGAAAATTTGACAATGTAAACCTATAGTGTTGATATCCGAAAAAAAAAATAAAACATAATTCTATGAAACGATAAGACATAGCGAATGGCTCGTTTTATATTATCCCGATAATAATAATGTCATTGTCTGTGTATCTGTCTGTCCGTAACTTATTTTATAAAAGCTTTTTTTTCCTTTTCGTTTTCTTCTTTTCCCTTTTTTTTTAAAGTTTTTCCTTTTTTTATAATTTTTTTTTATAAATAAATAAATACTTATTCTTTAAGAACCGACATGTAAAGAACCGTTATTCTTGACGGGCTACAGCTATTTACCTTAAAAAATGCATCGATTGAACACTTTTCGTTTTAGACACAGTGAAGGTTATTAAAGGTTTATAAATAAATGGCTGGTTTAATCTTCTAAGGGCCTGCTATATCAACTTGGTTTGAAGTAAGAGTTCTTTTAAAGCATAGATTTTTTTACGAAAACGGGTTGTTTGTACATTGTTCCACAATTAAATTGTTTCTGTAGCCTAAACCTTGCTCATTCGCCTGAAGTAATACAGGTTGGGCAACATCGGACGCAACACTGATGCATTAGGAAGCGGGTACTTGCCCATTGCAAAAGGCACTGTTAAAAACATTACGTTGCGGTGTGCGCAATATTTATATTTACGTGCACTAATTATTATTATGGTGTAATCGAGTATAATTTTTGTTTTATTTATTTCCTGTTTGGGCTTTGAAGGAGAATAATAGTATGTATGTACTACTTATGTATCGCTTTAATATTCGAGTCTTAGACTTAAGGGGCCTCAGTACACGATTTTCGTATTTGCTCTCGATTTGCTAAATTTAACGTAAACTTATTAAATCATTTTGCAAAAACCATAGCTAAACAGGCTTTTAATCAATTTTATTATGATAGATCAATTTACTCTTGAATCATTTCCTTAAAAAAATATGAACAAATATATAGTTATAACATCAACAAAATTATAACCCCGAAACACTATTTTAGTTTTCATGCAATAGAATTATCTTTGGTACGCTTAATCTCCTATATTTTCAAATAAAGACCATATATTTTATTTACAAATTGATTGTATAAAGTTTGAAAAAGAAATGGTGCTACTCAAACATTTATATTTTTCGACAAGTTGTTAAATATATCGTTTTAAAAAAGACAAAAATTATACGTTCTGTTTCCTATATTGCAGTATCCATAAAACTATTCATCGATTATTTTAATTAAATTTTACATGCGTATTAAAAAAATTACACCTCATACTCAAGAATTCGAATTAATTAAATCGTATAGTTCGTTAAAGATTATTTTTCTTTCTAATCAGACTTCGGTTGGACAGTTCAATTTCGTCCACAGAGGGATGATTATTAATTAAGCTAAATTATATAAGTCTCACAAAGACGAAGCTATTTATATGAAACGAATATTAAAGTCTTTACAGGGTGGTCCAAGGCTTATGACCTGTATGAGCTGGCTTAAGTGATCACTTTACATAATTCAATGATATAATCTAAATGTATGTCATAGGATGGACCATAGATGTCTCTAACATAGTCCGTTCGAATGTATGAAAGAAACTTATTTAGAACATATATACAACATGATAATGTGTAGATGTTCTTACTCCTCTTACTACTCCACAATAAACAGATGTTATTGCAAAACATTTATTTTATTTTGAAAATACATAGTCAAAATATTGATGTAGCAGGTATTTCAAGTTCGCATCTCTATTTATAAAAAATACCCCACATCCAACCCTCTATTTGAAATTATAATCCAACATACAAAAAATACTTATCTTTTTATATTATATATATTTTTTTTTTTTTTTTTTTTTTTTTTTTTTTTTTTTTTTTTTTTTTTTTTTTTAAATAAAGATGCGAACACGGAATACGTGTCACATCAATATTCTTACTATTCTCAAACTAAGCTAAACGCTTGTGCTATGAAAATAGGACTAACTTGCTAGTCTGGACTGAGATTCGAACCCGTAATCTTTGGATCACGAGGCGAATGTCTTAACCACAGGACCAACAAGCTACTATTATAATACATATTTTTTATAATTTTGTATTTATATCATATATAATCCAATATACAAAACAAAATATTGGAAAGAGTATTGTTGTTGTGTATATAAGTTAAAATTTAATCAGCTATGCACTTTAAAATGAAAAATGAATCGGAATAGCGATGCATTTCTTTTCATTAATTTGACATAACTTTCCAAAGTCACGTGGTACCAACATGAAATAATTAAGCCGAGTAAACGAAAATATTTCACCTATCCAATTATACACTAAAATCACGACAATGCATCCATTTTACAATCGATGTTTGTTAAATATACGATTCGATAAGTATATCCAAATCATAACTCTACTTTATAAATTGGCTTAATTAAGTAGCCTTTAATATTTTATAATCTACTAGCACTAAGACTTAAATCGCTCTCTAATAAGTTGTAGAAGTAGAACAACATAATATTTTATTTTGTCACAAATATTTGCCATTTAATAACTGACCAATAGTTTAATATAATAATCTGTTTGTCGCGCGAATTGCACACAATGTTGATTACTAGTTAAAAAATATATATTTAAAAATGTATACACGAAAAAGGTGTCAAATCAATATTCTTACAAATTTGAACATTTAAGCTTTACTCCTGGAATGATTATCCACTGATTCTACATATTCATACTAATATTACGCTTTTTTTCCACGCACATTTCAAAGAACCTTTTCTTTGTTAAAATGCAAAAAACACAGGTAAAATTGTCCGCAAAAAATATATGTACCTATTACAATAGCAACTCTATGTTATCGGCTGATGTATTACAGTAGGTAGAATAACTATATAATATAAATTTCAGCGTTTGGTTTAGACGTTTGACTTTCCTCAATAATTGAAAAAAAATTACCCTCTGTAAACTTTTCATATATACAACGCGAAATAAAAGATAAACAATTAAAAAATTTAACAAAAAATTTCTGGATGTACGATTTGAATAAAGGTGACCCTATCGTGGCACGTTGGAAATTAGCCTGAGTATCATCAATTGACGTGGCATTTGTTTTTTGGAGCAATATGATTATTTGATTTTTGGAACGAATTTCCTTAACGCGGGTTGCGGTAGGAGTTGACTGGTAGAAATCATCACGTAAGGAAAAATCGTTATGCCCCATCCATGCGACACTTTCTCCCTCTCTTTCGATTATATACGAGTGTGTGTGTATGTGTGTGTGTGTGTTTGTGCGTACATCTAGATTCGAATAGACGAGCATCGTGCGCGACAGGTTGTATAACTTAAATACTGAACGCGTGGAAATTTCGTTAAGACTTATTTGTTATTTGTTTTTGTTTTAAATCAAGTGTGAGTTACACTATCTCATTATTACAGTTTTGAAATAATGAGTCAAATGTAACTCTGCATCAAGAATGTGTAATACAAACACAGAAAAGTACGTTAATAAAATTGTATATTTTGATACGGGTGTTTTTTACTGTTACTATCCGTTTAATGTGATTCGAATGTTTACTGTTTACTATTTACATACATTACAGAGAGACAACAGTGAAATAATATTCTCAGCTTCAGAAAGAGTATCGAAAGAGAAAAAATAATCGAAAAACAATGAAACATTTCCTTACGTAACGAAAATATACAAATGTAAACAATCTAGACCTCCATATCGAATAAAATTCGAAATTAAAGAAACGGAATTTCGTTCCTGACGGGGGTCTCCCGACCGCACACGTAAATTTTATTTTTGTCGCGACTGCCATTTCGAGATATGTATTCTCTCTTATCAAAAGAAAAACGTGCAGATACATATGTGTCAGAAAAGTGCTATTTTAACAAAGTAGCCGGCCCACCCGAGAAAAAAAAAGATTGTTATTATTTATTAACGAAAAAGGTACAAAACCTTCATCATACATCTAAGAAAAAAGGAAAAATTAGGGATGCTCTTATTTAAATATTGATTGGATAATAGATACTTCTATTAAAAAATACTTTTTTCAATAGAATTTTCACATTTATTTCCTCCGCCATTTCAGATAAATATCAATCACATTTGAATGAAAATAGTTAAAATAAAACAATTATCACGTTGTTTTCACCACTTTATTAGATTATCCAATCTACATGTTTCGAGAAAAATGTTCCCTTTTTCAGCATTTTCTGTGTACTGTGTGTCTGAAAAAGATAAACTGTACAAGGGTGTTACGGTGAAGGAATGGAATCTTAAGTAGAAACACTTAAGATTTCATCCCCTTGAGATGGCATTCCATAATTAACAGCTCCGACGCCCCCTCCCTCACCTACCCTTCACCATAACAAACTTGTATAGTTTATCTTTTTCAATTTTGAAGGGAACATTGTTCTCGAAACATGTAGATTGTATAATCTAATAAAGTGGTGAAAACAAAGTGATTTGTGTTTTATTTTAATAATAATGTCACCATAAAGTTCAAGCCTTCATTCAGAAGAAAAAATATTCTTCGAAAAATAGTTTTATATATTTCTCTGAGGTCGCTTTCACTTAATAGAAACTTTACTTAAAAAAATGGTTTTAGAGTAAAAATTAAAAATGCTCGAAATTTTAGTTTTTCTCAAAATGTCTTAATGTATTCATCAATATTAATTTTAAACAGAATATTTTGAGTATGTTCCATTTTTTACTGGATTTACTGGATACTGTATTTTATCCCCAGGAGTACATCGTCAATCGAGATATACTATAGATGTCTCTAGAGACGAAGCTACTTTTTTATGGGAAAGTAGGTAAGTAGGTTTTTGGGTGTCCATAGGGCTTACGACCTATCGTATCGCTGTGATCACTTTATACAATATAAGGTGATCGCGTGCATGCTTATCTGCGTTTGTTAACAAATAGTGGAGGTTTTTACAAAATTTGATATTTCTGTCTGCTTTGATTTTTTAGTCTAAAATCGACATCAAATCTAATTTTAGTAAGATCGACATAAAATATATATAAAATCTAACTTATGTATGAAGTGACCATTTTATTATGTGACACATCCCCCCATCTGTGTTACATGACACATGTGGGCGTTGATTGGATGAAGTGGATTTTGCTGCCTTTGCTTCTAATAGTGTACCGAAAACACGATTTTGGAATGGATCGAGCTATATGTCCTATTAAATCTGGAATTCAGCGCATTCTTAATGAGTAATCCTGTACTATATATTTTTAAAAAATTTTTTTTCGATATTGCTGCCTGCCCCATGTAACATCAATGGTCGACACTAATAACCCACAATCTTTAATAAAGAACAAGACTCTTTGAGTACTGTGCTCTGGGCCAGCCGATTCATGTTTATATGGCCATCCGAGATTGCAGCCACACGCAATCCACCACAGTGCAGTGAATGCTCCCGTGTTCACCAGACCGTGAATATTCGTTATTAATCATTTTCTTTCACACTTTATTGTACATGGTTGAGGCGCTTTTTGAAATAATTTAAAAGACCCAATTGAAGTAAATAAACTTTCTCATTTGCGCCGTAAAATGGAGAGGTATGTAAGTTTTATTGGCAAATCCACCAATGAACGCCATATTACTCACCGTGAAAGTCTGGCCGGAAGTCCAGGCAGTGAGGGTTGCGGAGGAAGTATCTGGATGATGACGTCAGACCAATATAATATAAGGGATGCTGAAATTCAAGATGGACCGGCTCGGAGATGCGCTGTAGGACATGAAACAAAGTAATATAAGTGCCACTAGTAGAATGACTGATTATTCTTAGATTCTAGATTATTCTTCTTCTTCTTTAGCAGCCTCACTGGACTCGGAAGTCCATGAGCCTCATCCATCCTGTGACATCGTCTCTGTGGTCCAGACTTGTCTACCCCTTGAGGATCTTTAATAATTGTATCTGTGATATTAAAATTAATACTTAAATAAATTCAGAATATTTTGAGTATGTCCAAATTTTTTAGAACAGAACTGGATTGTTTGTCACAGGGACATCAATAATCAATTAATGTATATTATAGGTGTCTCACAGAGATGAAACTGTATTTTTTCAAGGGAGAGTAGGTATAGAAGTCTTTTTTGGGTGGCCATAGGACTTACGACTTATCGTACGGTTGGCTTAGGTGATCACTTTACACATATGTAACGTTCCTCCAAAAACTCCAAAATCAATATAGATGTCTCGTTTAGCGACATCTGTGGTTATTCAAGGGGAAGGAAAAAGCTTTGGTGCTAGCCGCTAGGGGGTCGTTAGAACTTACATGTGAAACGTGGTGAAAAATTTAATATATATACAACTTCCAAAAAATTAATAGACATGGTATTCTATCATGGGTGGAAATGGCGAACGTTACATATGTGTAAAGTGATCACCTAAGCCAACCGTACGATAGGTCGTAAGTCCTATTGCCACCCAAAAAAGACTCCTATACCTACTGTCCCTTGAAAAAATACAATTTCGTCTCTGAGAGACATCTATAATATACATTAATTGACTTAAATATATATTTGTATATACCTAATTGAAAAGTGATATTACCAATCTAGGTACAAATACAATTTTTATGTTAATAAGAAACTGGTGGCTTGGTCATGTAGATATAATGACCGAGCATGAAGCACCAAAGTCCCTGCTAAACATATAAAGCCGATATGGCGAAGGAGCTTAGGAAGACCAAAATTAAGATGGAGCGACAATGTCCTAAAAAAACATATCTGCCTTGGAGCTTCTGAACTGGAGAGAGTTGGCACAAAACCGAGATGAGTGGAGGAAGACTCTTGAGAAAGCCAAGACCCACCAGGGGTTGTAGAGCCAATAGTGATGATGTTGATGAAAAAGAAAAATTTTGATATAAAACCACTATTTATTAAAAATTTAAAATGTTTCGTGGCCAATAGTCCCTTCATGTATATTTAAAATTAATATTTGAAGTACATACATTAACAAAAATTAATATATAGAAGTTGAATAACTAATTAAAAACCTCTGTTGAAATAAATTTAAAAGATGTTTTACAAAAAATGATGTTATTTATAATATTTAATATGCTTTTGACACTTTTTCTAATTTATAAAATTTCTTATTTATCAACTGTAATCCTATGTTATTAGTTTTTACAATTTCTAAACCCTTGATAATATAAATATAATGGTTTATTTCCAAAAGAAGATTAGAAAATTTTTAATAATTATTGATATTAAGTATTCTCTTACTCAAATATCAAAATTTATAAATAACAAAATAATATATTATATTTATATTGTTTAAATTAAGCTGATAACGTCCCACAAGGTGAAACCTGTTGCAATTATATTTTTCAATTTAAGATTCTTCTTATTCTAGGTTAACACACAATTAGTTATGATAAAAAAGATAAATAAATTTACAAAAATATACTGATGCACTCAATATGGATGCAAAAATATAAAATAAAAAAGAAAATTTAATTTAATTTTACAATCAGAATTTTTTAAAGAACGTACCAACAGCGCAATATTTCATTAAATTACCTAATTCTTTGATTACTGGACTAAGTGAAAGTACAATGCTTTATTGACAGTAAAATTGAAATGTACGCATGCGTGCCAGTGCGATTGTGTGCGTAAGTGGGCGTACGAGAGGGGTGTGATTGTATGTGTGTTGTGGACTGTATTTTTGTTAGTCTTCAGATCATCGTTTAGCAATCCTAATTACTTGTCAATCTGTCTGGAGAAAACAATAATCATCTTATTATCAACGCAGTGTTGGCTAACGCAGAAAAAATCAACTGGTAACTTGATTTTTTATATTATTATATAAGTTTTTATTATATTCCCTTTCTCATTTACTAGTTGAAACATTTTTTTTCACTTAACCTACGCGTTGGGCTTCGGTCGGGCGACGCTACGAAAAGCAGTAAAAAAAAATTCCAAAAATCCAAAATTATACTATAATCAGGTTAAGCGTCTACCAGACACTTTGAAATATTTTCATACAACTTAATAAGTTGTATGAAAAAACCATTAAAAATTTAAAAAATCCAAAAATTTATTATTTTTTTTTAACAAAAATTTGATAGATCTTCTTGATCGTTGCCACGAGTCTGCTTGCAAAGTTTCAGCTCGATTGGATCACGGGAAAGGGGTTTAAAATGGATCCAAAGTTTTTTCGTCAGACAAGAAGACATGCAGACGCCACGAGTTAATATAAAGGGAGTAAAAATGATCGTTCGTTGAGTAATTTCAGTGGATATTCAGGAATATGTCCTAAAGATGGTTGGTTGAGTGACTACATTAAAAAATAAATAAAAAACGTTAAAACATTCTTTTCAAATAAAATAATGAAAACTTTGTTTTACCACACATAAATTTTGTTTTAAAAATTGAACATGTTTAGGGAGCGATGCTCCTTTCATATTCAATTTACCATTACCAAATCTCTCTACAATGATCAAATAAATTTGGTTATGGTGGGAGGGGGTTGGGGGGCGTTGTCACAATTACGCAGGTAAAAAATTATTATAATGGAAAAAGATTTAGAGAGTTAAGAGAGGGCTGTTTACAAAGTTTATTCTATTATTAATAATATTTATGTTTCTATTAATACTCTTACTAATTTCAAATATTTCTAGATTATCCAAATCAAAAGCCCTAGTATTGTTTTGTGATATTTTGAAACCGGTATTTATATCGAAAAAGTGATTTAGAAAAAAGATTCTATTAGGTGATTTGCGATTTCCAAATCATTATTATTGCTTAGCAAAATGGTGTCAAATCAATGAAAATATGGATTTAAACAATAATCAAATAATGTTTAGGCAAGGGTAAAATGCTGCAGAGATATTTGAAAAAAAATGAAAGTGAAAGAACCGTAACTGACCGGTAAGTACAAAACTGGTTTGCGAAATTTCATTCTGCAGATATACCTTTCCATGCAGAACCCGAATTAGAGCGATCGTAGCATTTTGATGATGAACCAGCAAAATTCTACCCAGGAGGTGTCGAAGGGCTAGTTAAGTAAAAGCTTGTTCTTAAAAAAATGGTAATACGTCATTGCACATCGATGGATTCGCGATGCAACAATCTGTATACAAAAAGGCTGAGTCAAGATTTTTGAGGTTAATCGCATCCATACTTACAACAAAGATTTTTTTTAATGAATATAATAAAAACGTTAATAAATTAACCTAACAACGCATCACCTGATGAAACGTTGTGTTTAATTTTTAAGCTTACGTAAAAGCGTAAATGCTCTTATGTATATATCCGTTGAAATTTGGTTATCTTATTAATTTTTTAGGTAAAAATAAATTCTCAACCTTAAAATAACCCTTTTCAAGTTTATTATTATTATTTTACTACTACAAGTATCAGCGCTAATCGCTACGACACTTTTACAAACAGTCTAATTACTAGTGTTTTATATTAATATATGAATTAGAAGGGTAGAAATTGTAACAAAACCCTTCCAATTTAAAAATAATCTTTAATAAATAATAATTGGAGATACACCACACACTAGAATCATAATTCTTTTTGGTGAGGTATATACACACAAAAAAATATCGATTTGTAAACATTGTCTATGTATGATTGTAGAAAAAATATTATATATATATTATTAATTTAACAAATTTAAAAAAAGGTGTTGCCGTTGTGTAAAGTTATGAAAATATGGGTAATATATTATATTATGGATTAAAAAGAGCGTGGTTATTTTTGTTGAAAATCAAAGTTTTAATGATAAAACGGATGTCTTTTTATGACTCGACACAATGTTCTGGAAATTAATACTACCTATAGTACCTGCACCTATGGTTCGTTTAAGGTAATTTATATATTTTGCATTTGATCTACTAAACCTCTTTTTATCAGATTTATCTGTGGCAATGCACTCTGTTATGAATCTGGATATCGTTTTTCTCTTGAATTCCATGACAATGCTCAATGTTCATACAGCGAATCGGATTAGCGACATAATATAAATTATGTAGATCTATCAAAATTAATATTTTCTAAAACCATTAAAATAGCACTAAAAGTGGAATAATATTAATAGTTTTAGGAGAAATGTAAATGCTCCTAGAGCCTGGTTGTCGCTGTGATCGTCACCTCGTGGACGATAGTGGCAGGTATCCCTCCAATGGTGTCTGCTGCCAATCTTTTTGTAGAATTCACTTTTCAATGCGAAGTAAATTATTAATATTACTACCTGTAATCCATCAAAAATGACGGTACTTTTACATGCCGGTTCCTAAAGAATAAGTATTTACTTATTTATGGCCGACACCCATGAAATAGTACTAATGACATTTATCAAAATATTTGAACCGGCAGTTAATGGCACCTACTATTTTAAACTTTGATGATTATGGCGATTGTGCGTCCGTAAATCTTCTGCAACAACATATTTAATAATATAAATAAAAAATACAACAAGATAAAATCAAAAATAAAATGAGAAAAAGAATTCCGGTACCGGGAATCGAACCCGAGTCCCCTGGGTCTGAGCAACATATCCTAGTCACTAAACTACGCAGGAAATTACATTGTAAATGTTTATAAAGTACTAAACGAATCCAAAGAAAAAATATTTTAGAAAATATATTGTACGCTGTACAATTTTTTTTTGGTACAAATGGTTCGCGTCTTTTTCTTATTTAAGTTCTTATGTAGTCTATTTTTGAAGGGTACCGCACATACGATGATGGAAACATCCGTAGATCTTCGCGTTCGAGTTTGCTCGCCCGGGGTTCAAGCCACATCACCGGCCGTTTAATGTAGTTTTTTTTTAACCCTGAATTCGAACGAAATTACGGACGTTACGCGAAGTTACAGGGACAGACAGACGGATGGACGAACGGACAGATGGATGGACGGCCAGCGGACGGACGAACAAAGAATTTATTAAAATTGAGATAAAATACTAACCCTTAAAAAACAAGTTTTTATTATACTCCCTTTCTTTGTAAAATATGACAACAATTAAAGACGAATTAAAACATATAACATAACACTAAACTTACAGTAATTTAATATATTTCTGAAATGTCAGATGTTTTGAGCTTTGATAAGACACTTCATGCTTTGAAGATTACATTCTAAAAACATTTGTCAGTCAATTTAGATTTTCGAAATTAGTAGTGAAGTACCTATTATGTATACCGACGGAGTAATTCAAATTTAGAATATATTCCGCGACGTTATCGGGCCGCCGTTGCTAATCAAACTTTTCTAATAATGATTCCAATTTAAAAAAACCAATAAAATTTCTAAGAATCCGAAATTATACTATAATTATTAATTTTTTAAACGAAAATTTGATAGATCTTCTTGATCGTCGCCATAGGTCTACTTGCCAAGTTTCAGCTCGATTGGATCACGGGAAAAGGGTAAAAAATCAATCCAAAGTTTTTTCGACGGCAAGCCGGCAAGCAAGCAGACGCCACGAGTTAAAAGAAAGGAAGTAAAAAAATGGGAGTGATTTATTATCAAGACTGGCTATCGCTGATTGCTTGCTGATTGGCTCTGCAAGGCGGCTAAGCTTGCCACGGAGCAGTCGATAGACCGGCAAAACACATTTATGTTATTTTTTCATACTTATGTGTTTTTGTGATGTTTTTTTCAATAATTTGGCTTCATAGCCTGTTATAGTATTAAAATTTTTATAAATGCACGTCAATTTGTAGACCATTTAGAATTCTGAATACCGAATAAGGAAAATATGAAAAAGACTCAAACCTATTTAAGCATATATTTTAATCTTTTCAACTACTTTAATGCATTTTATTAATGTCTATATTATTGAATAAACACTTTTAAATTTTTTAATAATTTTTTAAGTTTTTTTTGCTTTAATTACTAATTTTTTTTTATTGGCTCTATGAGTTATTCATATAATAACTGCTTTATATAAATTTTCTTGCACATATACTGTACCTACTGGAAGAGCACTGTCTGCTATAATACAGTAAAATACTAGTGTGGCAGGCAGGGCATCGAATGTAGTGTTAACTTTGCTGCCAAGGCCCTCAGCAACAATGATACATGGTCATATATTTTTGTAAACACTATAAAATGTTGTCATCTATAAATGTAAAAGCAAAAAATTAAAAAATTTTTATAAAAAATCATTATTGTATAAATCTAAATAAGAAGCATTTCTTCTTTCATTCCTGGCCTAATTTTTTTTCTATCGTTTAGTAATATGTTGCACTCTCTGAATAGCATTCATACTTTGACAATGGTCTTCTGATCACAAGTCACAGAATCTTTTTTTTTAATAATGGTTTTTAGATTCAATCTCTGTATTGGTCATGATGTATGATATCAGAAAAATGTAGACTGATGATCTTTTTCTATCGATTGTAAATTTTTCTTGCCATTCATCTAATGTATCTAATAAATCATCGGCAAGAACACGCGACTCTTACTAAACTTATGTTTTTCAAAGAAAAAATTGTTATTATTGTATCATTATTTTATATAATTATAAAAAGATTGTTAACTAATTATACCATTCGCGTGCGTAAAGTATGTTAAAAGAGGGCAGGCCCCAATTGTCTAAAGGTTAACATTTGCTAATTTATTATTGAACACTAGGCAATTACAATTGCGTGCGTAATTATATAACTATAATAAAGAAAATACATATATCCGGTATAAATTATACATTTATTCTCCTTGTCAATCATATTTTAAAGTGTGAATTATATAAAAATGAATTTTGAAGCTACCAAATATATCCTTAGAACGTAAGACTTGTAAGATTCTCAAAGTTCTGCCACCAAACGATCACCCAAGAATCATTAAAAAATGTCCTTTTATCAAAAAGTACTCTTTTTTACCTTAAGGGCGAAAAATTTTATAAAAAAATATTTTCAAAAGTTAGTTTATGTACATCTTTGAATTTTCAAAATTTTCTTTGTATCACCACTTTATAAATAAAATACTTACTTTGTTTTTAACAAAAATTAATCATGTTAAAGTAAGTGTTTTATTAATTAATTTATAATTTTATTTAATATATCACGAGACAACTAATATATTGAAACCAGGGTACGGATAAGATAGCACTCAGTAGTACTAAAACCTACTTGGAAATTTTGATAAAGACTAAGAGAAGTTATAGTATCAAACCTGATTTTTTTTCTATAGACTTAGGTACGTTATAGTATCAAACCTGATTTTTTTCTAAAGACTTACGTTATGGTATCAAATTAGATTTTTTTTTATCGATGTACACTATAGTTGGTTTGGATATTATGAAATTTAAGTTCGGGAGTTTTTGGCAGATAAAAGATAATACAGTTATAAAAAAAGTAAAACGTAAAAATTTCAAACCTGATTTTATAATATGTTTAATGGGACAGTAGGTACTATGCACTCAAATTAATGGTTGTCAGACGCTTTTCGCGGGTCATTCTTCCGCATGTCATTTACGTTATAGTAATATAAGACTGAATTTTATATGTGTTATTCAGGCCACTTTTTAACAATATTACCTGATACCATATATTTTATCGTTCTACATACGCTTTTTTAAGTAAGCTGAATCTTTAAACTCTAAAATTAACTATAAAAACTTTGTTACAAATTCGCAATTGAGGCGAATGAACAATAAATAATTAACACCATCGAACATGTACAGAAATGCGTGGCTATAATTAAAAGTAATTATTTCAATGAATCGCTTACAGCAATACATTTGTCATTTTAATACATTCTTTTATGCTCACTTTAATAAATGCATTTATTCAAAATTACGTAGGTATCCCTCCTTCATTAAATAACTATTATTTTTGCATTACATGGACCAATACCCTATTAATATTTCATTACATTAAATGAAATATGCTTAAAGTAAATGTAGGTAAACCTCTTTGTCAATATGATTATGCAACTAACTCTTTTTTGAAAAATTGTGAGTACAAGCAATAACACATACCTATTCTTAATAATTTTTTTTACATTCGTAAAATAAGTATTAAGAATATTATTTAAAATGAAATATTAATTATTATAAACAGAAGCGTAGTTCGATGTCACCATTGAAGCCGGAAATTCATTAGAGGCTCTTTGTGGATTGATGTAACTCAGTCTAGTGTAGCCTCTCCACTGGCGTCAGATTGGAGCGAATCTCATCTTTTTTTTTTGTCTGGTTTGTTTGTGTCTGGTGCATTATGCCGTATTTTTACGACCTTTCTGGCCGACGTTTCGGATCCCATTGCAGGGACTATCATCATCATGTGCACAATCAACACATCAGCCCTGATGATGTACCCTGCAACGGGATCCGAAACTTCGGCCAGAAAGGTCGTCAAAACACGGCATAACACCCCAGACGACACAAATCAGGCGATTCTGATAGCCAGTGATACCTAAGAACACTCGTAACTTCTCATATTTATCAAAAAATGGAGCAGTAGCAATGAAAAACACGTCTTCTTCTTCTATCTTTCATCCACAGTTGTGATACTCTTTCAGATCTTGGTCAATCTAGAGTTGTGTCTTAGATTGATCCCTTATCTAAACTGTCATACAGAACATTTAAGAACATTTTAATTTAGAACGAGTCAGCGTTGTTGTGTTGTAATGTATTAGTTATCGGATATGTGCTGAATCAGAATAATTTTTCTGAGAATGATGAACTGCTTTCATATGTCGGACCATAGCTAATGTTCACGTTATTTTATTATTTACTTTGGTTTGACAATGTATATTTGAACAATGGCGAGGTGTTGACAGAGAAATGAAGAACTAAAGACTTAATGAATTCTTCGAACAAAAGTTTACACGGGTTGTAAAAAGAGAACGATATTGACAGCATTGGCACAGTATAGTAAAGCATACAGTATTATATCTTCATACAAACGGCCGAAACGACACCCTTCGAAATCTCGGTATACTTCGAACTGCTCAGTCGCCGCAGGGCTGCAGTAACGTGCGGACGCAAGCAGTGTGAGACGTTCCCACGCATACATTTAGGTCAATTTATGGCACCCCAAACCATAAAGAGTCAGTCAATGAGCAGCCCTGGTGCGTTTTTAACCAAGTTTAAGTACCAAGCGGCCGTAGGTATTTATTTCAAGGACACTGCCGAGATAACATACTGTATGTATTTATTATACTGTGGCATTGGGTTCGTCAGAGCAATGATCATTTGGAGGGGTATTCTGGCCCACTGATGGCACTAGCTGCGTCTGCTGTGCCGCTTTAATAGTGTATAGAAGGGGAATAAAATCTATTATTGACTATCTAATTCCCTTATTAATTCTTCTAACTTGCCTTCCCCTTCCAACTTTATTCTTTAACCCCTTCATAATGTAAATCTATGAATGACTATCTAATTCCCTTATTAATTATTCTAACTTGCCATCCCCTTTCACCTTCATTCCTTAAACCCTTCATAATGTAAATCTATATTTGCCTTTAGTATTCTAGTAATCCTGAAGAGGAGAACATCGTTCTCGAAACATGTTGATACTCGTATTTTATCTATTAAAGTGGTATAAAAGTAATTTTGATTTTATTATATTGTGTAAAGTGATCACTCAAGCCAGCCATACGATGGATCGTAAGCTCTTTGGATACCCCAGAACACTTCCATACCTACATTCTCATATAAAATAGTAGTTTTGTCTCTATGAGAAATATTTAATATATATTGATTAATGATGTTCCCTTGGGAATAAAATTCAGTATTGTGTTCTTGAAAATTTTGAACATACTTAAAATATTCTGAATATGTGGAAAATGGTCTAAAAATGAAAAAAAAACTATTAAGTATTTGTGAATAATTCGGAAAAATATATACATATACGAGTATATAAATAATATTGCTTTGTAAACTCCAATCAAAAATATACATATCTCATTACCAACGGCGACATCTGTACTGGTTTGTGGGAATGACAAATTTACAACCACAGGTGGCGTTGATAAAAATACAACACACATATGAAACCAGGTGTGCATATTAAACATGTATATACAACTTGCAAAAAATTGATACATGTAGTTAGTAGTCTATCATAGGTGGAATTGTGAACATGACATTGTGTAAAATAATCACTTAAGCCAGCCATAGGATAGGTCGTAAGCCCCATGGATATCCAAAAGACTTGCATTTATAATCTACCAAAAATATAATAAAAAATAAAAATAATAAAAATAATCTCTAATTCTTGCCTACTATATAGTGTAGATGTAGAGAAAATATTTCAGGTTTGATTCTATAATGCAAGTCTGGCGGTCTTTAGCTTTCAGCCTATTATTTATTCTTGTAGATCTGTATAATTAGTAAACTTTTTATTCATTATTTATTGTCAAAAATTATAATGTGAGATTACTTAAACTAAAAATTCTAAATTTTTTTTGATAAAGTAAGTATTTTTTCAATGCTTTAAAAGGCCAATGGGCCTATTTACTGAAGTCGTCATTATGTCACAAAAAATATCCAAGCTTGAGTAAATCACATTGATTTATTGCGGCCTTACCTGGAATCGAACCCGGAACCCTCGGTGTGAGTAGCCAGTGTCATACCCATTGGGATATGAGTGCCGCTATTTTGTTATTATTAAGTAGATAAGTTTTTTCTTTATAGTGATGAGTAAAAAAACGTTGCTAACAAACCTGTTTATTATTTTGTAATTTGTAAAAGTTAGGAGTAACAGAGCGGAACGAATGCGTGAAATGAAGAAACCGATGTAGACGAGTTATATATCCGAATCACACAATTCCGGTTTGCCCCGGTCATTTTGCAGGTGAAATTTCACCTCACTAATATTATAAATGAGGGTAATTTGATGCCATATTGCATCCGAGCCTCGCTCGATCAGCGGTTCACGTGCAACACGTCATTTGGCTGAGGATTATACTTTTTTCTTTGCTGAATTTTTGCAAGCCATATTAAATATTTTCGCATTTGATATTTATTGCTGCGGATTTAAGATCGCGAAACTGGGACGCTGTTCTCTCGATGATTGGCTGACTCGGCCTGATGTATAGAAATTATTTTATGACTACGCAGAATCTTGAGTAAAGTCAGTAGAATTAAGAATAGGACGGTATGATGGTCTGGGCGCAGGGGCGGGCAATCCACACAATCTAAAAAAAGTAGCCCATAAAAACCAAGTTTTTATTATGCTCCCTTTCTCATTTACTAATGGCAACTGGTTTGGCGCTTAACCTACGCTTTGGGCTTTGGTCGGGCAACGCTACGGAAGGGAGTAATAAAAAATTTCCAAAAATCCTAAATTATACTATAATCAAGTTTCGACTACCAGACGCGTTGAAAAATTTTCATACAACTTAATAATTTGTATGAAAAAGCCATTCAAAATTTGAAAAATCCAAAAATGTATTAATTATTTTAACGAAAATTTGATAGATCTTCTTGATCGTCGCAACGAGTCTGCTTGCAAAGTTTCAGCTCGATTGGATCACGGGAAAAGGGTAAAAAATCAGTTCAAAGTTTTTTCGTCAGATAAGCAGACAAGACAACAAGTAGACAAGCAGACGCTACGAGTTAAAAGAAAGGGAGTGAAAAGAAACAAAACTATGCGGGACTATAATTTCTGCGAAATAATTTTAAAATTACGTTTTTATTTGATAAATTATCGACTCATAATAAAAATGCTTCAAAACGACGTTGCATACAGCGCGCTCATTACCAGTATCAAAAAAAAAAAAAACAGCGAAATCATACAAATTAGTGAGATGTACGGAATATTTTAAAATACATATAGTATTATTAAATGGCTAGCAATATTATTTTATTTATCTTTTTAGCAAACTACGTTCTTTCTTGTTTCTTCTTTGCATTCCTATTTATTCTTTTATTTTCTTTTACTTTTATTTCAGGTTGACACTTCTTTTGTGGATCCACATTAAGGACGCTATTTTTATAAGAAGTGTTAACTATCGTTTGCATTCATTTCCATTTTTTTCGCATCTCGCATGATACTTTTATATTTTTAAGTATATTTTTTACTCTTGATTTTTACTGTAGGTATGTATTTTTTTTCAAGATATCAATCTAAGTTGGTGAAATGATAAAAAAGTTACCTACCTCAGAAAACGTATTTCTATATATCTAGCGAGGTAGGTAGTGGCCAAGAGGCTTTATACATAATATCCTATATTTATATGTATTATGTGTGTATGTACCAAGCAATTTAATATGTTTTCTTTTTGTTAATTTTCATTTCTAGTGTAAATTTCTGTTACGATTTAAATACTTATTTTATTTCATTATTTGCTCAATTATTTAAATAGTTAAAAAATTTATTCTCATTTTCGTTGCTGCTTACCATATTCCTGGAAACTTCACTGGTCATACTAATAAAGACTGACCAGACACATCAGGTATTAAGTGATGTATCGAATATTTCCTCAAATAAATTTAAAAAACTATTGCAGTGCCATAAGGTCAGCCTAGGTTTCTTCAAAGTAACCGTTAACATAAAACGCATTAAAATCCAGAAATAGCTCCAATCACATCAGACATCCTCTGTCCATTCGTCCGTCCGTTCTTCCGTCCGTCTGTCTCCGTAATTTCATGTAACGTCTGTAATTTCGTCCAAATTCACGGCTAAAAGAACGAAATTAAACGGCCGGAGACCGGGCTTGAACCCCGGGCCAGCAAACCCGAAGGCTGCAACGGCAGCGATGCTGCTACCGCCGAGCCTGCATTACCCGTCAAAAATACAGTACATTACTTACTTAGCAAAGACGCGAACCATTTCACGTTCCGCCCAATCGCCAGAGTTTAGAATAGTATCTTTGATTGCCGCCAGGGGAAATAAAAAAAAAAGTTGATAAAGGCCTTATTACTATTTCGTGGGTGTCGGCTATAAATAAGTAAATTCTTTAGGAACCGGCATGTAAGAGTATCTACCGTCATTTTTGACGGGTTACACTAGTATATATGTGGGGTATAAAAGCAAAGACAGCAATCTCCAAAAAAATTAAAATAATTTTTTGAATGCTGTTACCTTAGATTACTAATTTAAAGTGCACTGAAGTCTAGATTTTAAGTGTCTATCCCTTCCGGAATCATGTTTCCTATAAATGTATAGGCTATGTTTCCTATAAAATCTCGAATTCAGTACATTATAAATGAGTAATCCTCGATGACTACATCAATTTTTTTTTAATATTGCTACCTTTGCTTTTATACCCTACACATATAATACGTGTGCTTTTCTTTCATAACTTGTTACGGTAACACTTTTGCTCATATCCCATTAAATAATAAGTACTATTGGCATCATAAATTTCCCAGTTCCTTTGGACGGCCACGACATCTAGCGAATGATTCACTTGAAGTTTCGCAAGCTTGTTTCATTTGTAACAGCAAACTTCGCTTTGCGGTCTATAAAACGCACAATGCCCGGGTTGGGACACCAGAAAATGTTTTAAAAAGTAATGAGGCGCAGAGAACGTGGTATGTCCACCGTCTGAATGGTGAAACACTTAAAATAAACTGTTTCGCAACTCCCCCATTTTCTAGGTACGTCGATGTATAGTAGACTGGTGATTCGTCGGCCGCGTGTCGATGTACCTGCTTTTCAAAACAGCGGATAGCCTGACCGGCACCTAGATTTCAGGTCTCTTTAAAGAGAGGCGACCGCGATGGCTCTGGCATCTCGCGTGGTAGAGAGCCGTGTATCCAAATTAGCGAAGAGAAAAACTTCATTTCAGAATGAAGGCTTCAAAATGTGCACTTCATTTGTAATAGGTACCGAAACATTTCGCACTTAATCTACTTCAATGAACTATATGCAGTGAGCTGGCATCTCGCGTGACAGAGAGCCGTGTATCCAAATTAGCGAAGAGAATAACTTCATTTCAGAACGAAGGCTTCAAAATGTGCCCTTCATTTGTAATAGGTACCGAAACATGACGTACTTAATCTACTTCAATGAACTATATGAAGTGAGCTGGCATCTCGCGTGGCAGAGAGCCGTGTATCCAAATTAGCGAAGAGAAAAACTTCATTTCAGAATGAAGGCTTCAATATGTGCACTTCATTTGTAATAGGTACCGAAACATGACGTACTTAATCTACTTCAATGAACTATATGAAGTGAGCTGGCATCTCGCGTGGCAGAGAGCCGTGTATCCAAATTAGCGAAGAGAAAAACTTCATTTCAGAATGAAGGCTTCAAAATGTGCACTTCATTTGTAATAGGTACCGAAACATGATGTACTTAATCTACTTCAATGAACTATATGAAGTGAGCTGGCATCTCGCGTGACAGAGAGCCGTGTATCCAAATTAGCGAAGAAAAAACTTCATTTCAGTATGAAGGCTTCAAAATGTGCACTTCATTTGTAATAGGTACCGAAACATTTACGCCCTTAATCTACTTCAATGAACTACATGAAGTGAGTTACTTGTAGTTAGTACTACAGAACTGTGCATGTAGCTAAAAATTATCACTGACACGGGGGTGGGGGGTTTGAAAGAGTCATTTTATGTACACGAAATCCGATTAAAAATTTTAAAAAAAGATTGCAATACGACAATGCCAGGTCCCCTGCAGGGAATACAACCCAATAAAAAAGATGCTTGGCTGAGAGGTCTTACCGCACCCACCATATTCACCTGATGTCGCAACATCGGATTATCATCAGTTTGGAACATTCCCTCAAAAATATGTATTGTTAAATGATTTAAGAACTCACCTTCAGTGATATTTTTCATCACAGCATATTTGTAAAAGAACAATTGAAAATTAGCAGAAATTTGGAAAATGGTTGCAGTCATAGACGTACTATAAATATAGACTAGTTACAAACCAAAATATCCACTACATAGAATTACAACATGAATTACTGTGAACATAGACGCACATCGCGGGAGTTGGTTAGCTGCGCTATAAGAAGGAAAGAGAAGATATCATAATCATAGACTACCAACGTAGAAAATACAGAAATCTCCGAACTCTAAACTCGGTTTAAATTTCTCTACAAATTATTGAAATAAAATACGCCTATGAAAGGTTATATCCTCTTCTTTATTATGTGTTGAAGCATTACAACGATCAACACAACAAACAGACATATTTCAAGTTGGATTTTTTAAATTGTTAAGGCAAAAAGCAAAACGAAAATACCGCTATTAGCTCAAATTTCATACACATTCGTTTTAAAAAATATGTTTCATTGTCCTTTCTTATACGTGATTATGAAAATACTTTCTATCTTTTTCTGACTGATACATTTAGTACGTAATAGAAGACAGCAGAGACTAGATGTCTCAAATTTGTTTTTTAGTGACTAGACTATATTTATAGTACGTCTATGGTTGCAGATAATGATGGCGAGTAATTGATAAGAATTTTATAATAATCGATGGGTTATGGGTAGGTACAGATCTATAGTATATAGCTGTAGATCTACCGCCGAAAAGTTTCGTATGACTCGTGCGAAAAAATATATTTCCCTCACATTCACGCTACCATTGGCTCCATATAAAAGAGGAAGATAGATGATAGCCGAATGAGATGATCATATCATGAGATGATCATCATATGAAAATATAATATACTACAATATACATGATTATACAGTGAAATAAAACAATAGTTAATAGGAACGTTATATTTCATGTAGAAAATGTGAAGTAATATATGTAAACGCAAAGATTTATTTTATTTTTGCTTGCACAAATTGCAGGACATATTTTTTATTAACCATTTCATCGACATGTATACGTATTGTTGTATAATATATATGAACACATTTTTTGTTAGTCCTCTATTTTATATCTATTTTTGAGTGTTGGATTAACAATCCTTATTATAACAATCTTGTAATCCTGGGAATGGGTATTTTTGAGAGTTGGAATTAAAATTATTGTTTAGTTGGCGGTATTTCAGAAAAAAACAAGATTGTCATAACTCATAACTGGAAGAAATGACAATAATACTATTTTACATAGACAGAAAATGATCAAAATATGTATTATAACAATAATCTGTTAGTGATTTGAAAAAAATAGGTTATAGGCAGTAAACAGTTTCATATTTTAATAAATATAAATTAACTTTGTTTAAACCACTTATTTATGTTTATCAGAATCAAAAATTTTACATACAAATTATACAGAATCACAATTTGATAAATTAGAAATTTTGGAAATAAGAAAGAGTGTAAATAGTAAATTGAATATTATAAATAATCAGGTCCTTTTTGCAAATAGTTATCTTTTAAATTTATTTTCATTTTAATTAGGTACTTTATATTATCATTTTCCATATATAACTTTTTAATATTTTGATCTATACTTCGATTTTTAAAAATTATTTTTGTTTTCCTGATGAAGAAGCCATTGGCTTTGAAACATGTTGATTTTTTTCAATAAATAAGTGGTTTAAACAAAGTTAATTTATATTAATTATAATTATGTTACCACAAAATAAATTTGCTACATTTGAAGAAGAAGTTTCATATTTAAAATAAATTATAAATATAACCTACAAACACGTGAACTCGGTTGAATCTTTGATAATGTGTCTCAATTTAAATCTAATCTAAATATAATAATTTAGTTGTTCTAGGTATCGGTTCGTAAATGATGCTGGAATTACAATTTAAGTTAATTCGAATGTTACGCGCAATTAGCGCTGGCTCAGGCAACAAGCAAGCGTCGCCCCCACCAAATTAAACGGTCTTGACATTTTTTATATTATTATTTTATTACTAGCTGTTACCCGTCAAAAATGACGGAACATTAGTTCGCATCTTTGCTAAGCCCTAGTTTATATTTATAGTATCTTTTTGGCGGTCCGCGGAGAGGAGTTTCAAGCCCCATCTCCGGTCATTTAATTATTATTATTTTAATTATGAACGTTTCAAAAGTTACGGGGACAGATGGATAGACAGACAGAACAACAAAATTATTATATTAAAATATAAAGTTAATTTTAGGTTTAAGCAAACAAGATCAATTAAAAAAAAAGTTTTTCTATTCATGAATTTTCAGATTCAAAATCCAGCAATTATAATGTTCCTTGATTTTTCACGGGTTTACAGCTAGTAGTATTTTTTTAATATGTTTTCATTAGAAAAAACATGTTTTATTTGAATTGGTTAGAAAAATGATTTGACGTTTTAACATTTACAATCGATTGTTATGCATAAGAATGTTACGAATATTATTTCAGAAAAGTTTGAAATCATTTAGATGGTTACGGCCCTCGTAGCCCAGTGGGTATGACACTGGCTTCTCACATCGAGGGTTCCGGTTTCGATTCCCGATGAGGTCACAAATAATCTATGTGATTTACTCAAGCCTGGGTATTTTGTGTTGTGTTTTGCTTCTGTAATTGGGCCTCTTGGCCTGTTGAAGCGTAAATAAAAAACGTTAATTATTTATTAAATTACAACACCTTTCTGTGCGATAACTGTTTTTCAATTCAAATTTTTTAAAATTCTGACAATAGGACCTTCAAAAAAATGTGCCTTTAGGTTAAAAAGGTCGCAAATTCACCTAATTCGTGCATCCTAAAACAAATTACATTTCTTCAATGTAATTAACAGTTTCCTTTCGAACTCATCTTCAAACCAAATATAATTGCTTATTATTTTGATCGCATGCATAATGTTTTACTAGTCATTGTGAATGAATACTTCGATTGTATTTGTGTCGGCTCATCAATAATTAAACCATGATTAGATTTTATGATTAAATTTGCGATAATCTCAGGTCGTTATTATGTAGATTTCGTCGTTATTATGGAGAGATCGAGTGTTTGGTGCAGACCAATCCTAGGATAGAGACCCAAAAAAAAATTGAGTATAAAAATTATACTAATTGCCCAAGATGTAAAGGCATACCTACACAGATAAAATTTAATTTTACAAAATACGTATTTAGAAAAATACTTAAAAATGGCTAGATTAAATTCGTTGTGTTTTATGGTTGGTCGCGATTTGTTTTACCATATTGTCATCATAATTGCACATTTTGCAAAATCACAGGCTCGTTTTCGAAATAATTGCTCGAAATATTTTGGCATTTTATAGTTTTGTGCTATCTCGACAACTGCGCACAAGACAAAAGTAAGTAAGGAAATTAATTCCTATGCACTTGAAGCGTTTCACAAAGCTGAAAAGCAAATAAATAAATGTAGCGCTCTGTGAATATAACGGACATAAAAAACTATAATTTCATCTCTTTCACATTCAAAATAATTGTTTTAGCACAATGAGAGAGAACATTTTTTACAAGGAAAAAAATAATTGACATCCTCTTGATAAACCCGATGTTTTTCAAATATGTTTTTTCTTTAATGTGTTTCATGTTGTAGATAAACTTTTTCATGGATTGTTTAACAAAATTTCCACCATTATAAGTGAAATATAGGTCAGGTCAAAAAATCTCATTTTTTCATTATTTAAAATTTTGTAGTTTTCTTCTATACGCTATTGTCTGCACGCTGTTTGTACTGCGCGCTTTATAAGCCTTGCGCGCAGTAAGTTTGCGCGTGACTGTCGGCGCGTAGTTGTCTTGCGCGCAATTGTCGGGGTTCCATTTTAATTGGACCTTAATATAAAACTGGTTATCTAGGTCTAATTATTGTTAGTAATCATAATTTCTTCTGTTAGTTGCTCTTCAATGGTCTTCTATCTCGATCTGTCTAAATATCCCCTCCAAGGATCTGAAGGTGTATATCTCCGACTGTTGCGAGATGTATAGTTTACCGTTTTCTGGCTTGTCTCTTTGTTTGTCCAATTTGAGGTTTTTGACGGTTATCGTTTTATATTTGGCATCGTGTGACTCGAACCATGAACTATGACATATAAGTCTTTGCGTCCAAGCGTCTGAAACAAAAGAAAATATTATATACGTATATGTATAGCTTGTTTGTTGAGTGGTTTAGACTCTCACCGAGTGTGATTCACTGGTCAATGGTTCGAGTACCATTCTAGGAGACCAGCAAGATAGTCCTATTTTTATAGCACAAGCGCGTAGCTTAGTTAGAAGATGGTAAGAATAATAATGCGACACGTATTCCACGTTAGCATCTCTAGTTTTTTATTAAAAAAGAAAATATTCAATTGAAAATAGTGCAATTTTATTTGATATTGTCACGAATCAGAAAGAATAACACATTTTCGAAGTCTTTTGTACGGACCACACGAGTCTGGAATCGACTGGGCTATACTCGTAGTCACTGGAAGTATAAAAAGACTACCAGAAATGTGTAGATCGTTCTCGAGGCATCGAGGAATCAACACGTTTTGCATAAAAGGCAAGGAAGCGCAAGTTTTTTTTTAAGTTAAGAGTTATTGTTGACAGCGGGCTAACGCCATAAAAGCGGAACCGTGGGAAGGCTCAGTGTGGACAGAGTGACAACTACAGCGAATGAGCGAATTACAATCGGTCAGTGAAGAAGTACCTACTAGCGAGCGGAATATTCTCGATAGTGACGTTAATTATTGCGAACCTGTATGAAATATTTTTTTTAGTGATAATTAGCGTGGATTGAAGAACAGGGCTCCGATAAAATTATAAAAACTTTATTTAATTTCAAATGTTTCATTTGCCTCCCACGGCCACGATCCCGTGACAATATAATATAATAATATAATATAATAAATAAAATAATATAAAATATAAAATTTATTCTTAATAATGAACAGATCTATTAAAATTCAAAGAATGCTCCAATATTAACATTGATAATGCTGTAATAAAAAATGTACAGGAAATTTAAGCTAAAAAATTAACAGTAAATTCTTTTACTATTTGCATAAAAAATGTATGGGTATAATTTTGTGCGAAAGACAATTTATATTTAAAAACTTATTTTATGGTCTTGAGAGTACCATAAAATTAAGTGGTATACGAAAAAAACACAAACGCAATAAAATCTTTAAGTCTTGATTGATGTAAAAATTTTGTAATATTGAAAAAATCAATAAGAAAAATTTAATTCATGTAAAATACATAAAGTACATTATTAGAAATATTTTTTATACCAATGAATGATTTATAAAAATAATTATTTTATGTAATGTGCCAAAAAGACTTAAAAAATTACATTCATATATAGTTACACGTAAAAAAAAAGATTGCTCCATACTCTAGTAAAAATATGTTTCATTATCAGCGTCGACATCTACATGGAAATGACAACATTTCAATAATTGATGGCGATAGCCCAATTTTCATCGAATTAAGATGAAAACGAGGTACATAAATACCACATATGCAACTTTAAAAAAAAATAAGACATATTTGGTGGTCAATCATGGGTGGCGGAATGAACATTACATTGTGTAAAGTACCAGCCAGTAACAGGCCGTAAACCCTGTAAACACCCAGACTTCCATACCTACTTTTCCATATAAAATAGCTTCATCCCTGTGAGACATCTATAACAATATATCTCGACAAAAAACTAGTAATTGTGTTCTTGAAAATTTTTTTTACATACTAAAAAAAGGTGACGAACTGATAGTAGTAGACGAACCGAATGTCATTATGGCATAATACAAATTTAAAAGAAAATACGGACCGTTAAGGTCTTGCAATCTCCCGCTCAGTTGCTCCATCTGCACGCCCAACCCCTCCAAGCCCTCGTCCTGCAGCGAGTGAGACTTGACCCTCTCCAGGATCTTCTTGCTGGCCCCGGAAACCTTAAGCCAGAGCCCCACGGCGTTCTTGTGCCAAGGTTTGGTTCTGATGAGGTGAATGGCGTGCAGCCTTCTGGGATATGTGTCCTGAAATATGATGATTAATAATTACAAAGGTACATAAAACACCCTAGTCCAGTGTGCACTATGCTGGCTTCCCTTATCGAGGGTTCCAGCTTCGAGGCTCGTTATATTGTGACATAGATATATTGTGACCTCACAGATAGTTAAGTCACAATATATCTATGTGATTTATAAAGCCTGGAGGCTTTTTGTGCTGAATATGTGCCTTATAATAATAGCGTAAAAATACCATTTATATATTCATAACCATCATTAATTTTTTTTATTTATTTTATTTATCTTCATCTTATTACATGACATAGGAGATGGAGCCGCTTATCTCACTAGGAAGAACCTGTGCCGAGATGAGCAGCTGAACAATATAGTGAGAACAAAAAATAATAAAGATATACAACAAAATACTAACTATAAAATTAATTAATTAATTAATTGAGTATATAAATATAAAATGTGGATAATAAGAACAGTATACATTGTAAAATACAAAATAGTGCAATTGTGAAAGTAGAGTAATATATATAAAAAATCATATGCATGGATAGTAACAAAATATATATATATATAATAGCACAGTTAAAAGTATATTTAGGTATATACCTATATAAGAAAATTAAATGAATGTTTGTGTATATTAGATAGTGATAAGAAATGAAGTTTAATGAGCAATAAATTATGACCTGTTTTCGGCAGTTGGGTATTTGTGCAAATGCAGGTGACAAAAATGTCTTCTCCAATAGTGTTGTGTAAAAAGTTAAGAGTAGGGTGTCCACATATTGAATTGCGTGAAAATAATGGTAAAACAAAACATACAACTAGGTACAATTTTCGTGGATAATTAGTAATCGTCTACATTCATTAATTGATTTAGTTCTATTCGGCTTACATGCATCATATTAGTTTGATGACATATACATTTAAATACTCACACAAATTTAAGTGTTTTATTTTAACGTTCCCTATGTAAACTCGTACATCCACCTAAAATGTATTTTTGGATTTTATATAGGTATATAAAAAAAACTTTTCGCGATACTACATGTAATTTTTTTACTTTTTTCAGAGAACAAAACTGACGTAAAAACGGGCAAACACTCATACGGACAAGTACATTTTGTACGTAAAGCCAAAACTTTAAACAGTAAAAATTTCCTTTAAAAAAATAAAACTCTCCTCTCTCCTCTAAAGTAAAGTTTATACTCCTGTAATTTTTTTTTGTAAATATTTGACTTAAAATATATATTTTTGCATTTTTTTTACTCTCGTTTGTTTTATAATTTTTGAAGATATTGAGAAAAATTTAATTATGTATAAAAATATAATTAAATTATGTTTTATTTTCATAGTTGGATTTAACCACTGTTTGGCCGATTTATAAAATCTGTCTAGATATATAAAATATAGAAATTATAAAAAAGAAAATGGTAAACAATAGTAAATTGAATACAAACATGACAAAAAACGAAATGCAGGGTATCTCATAGCTGGTAGCAAACATTTCAGGGATGTTTTCTTCGATTAGTTTTAAATAGTAAATTTTTTTACTCTTTGGGTGGAATGTCAACAGTTTAGGAGACTTCAAAATTTTCATTTTTTCCAATATTTTACACTTCTTTAGAAAAACGTTAGACTATTACGAACTATAGTAACCTATATCGAATATTAAAAGTTCACGGACAAAGGAGCTTTAACAATTTTGGACCCAAATTACTTAATTGCATGCTTGATGAATTAAAGCATCGTGGGCTAACCACAATTTACAACCCTGATATAAAATACAAAATAAAATATTAGATCCGAAACAAGGAAAGAGATAAAATAGGCACACTTACCCAAATACACTATAATCACATATATATGATATATTTTTTATTATGTTACTTTAATATACAATACTTCATCAAATACAAATAATTATTTTACTATATATCTACTATCTATATACCACTGCAAACTATGCCTTTATCAACACAGATATTTCAAGTGAGACAGGTACAGTCCAACCAAGATTTTTATATTTTACTTAAATAGAAATAAACAAATTAAAATAAAATAAAATATAAAAAAATATAAAAATAGATGAAATTGATGCGATCAGATGATAGGAATACCTTTAATGATTTAACGAATTTCCCCATGTGTCCGCTGTTGAGGAACTTCATTGCGTGGTGACGTGTGAACCCTTCCATGTCCAGGATGAACAAGTCTCCGTTGCTGGCAGCCTCCTCTTTAAATCTGAAACATAAAATTGTTTAAATAAATAATAATAACTTTGTTATACACCTCTTATATTTATTAAAAATCCAACCAGGTTTCGCTACTACCGTAGCTTCTTCAGGGATCTTAACTTAAGATTGAGTTAAGATCCCTGAAGAAGCTACGGTACAAGCGAAACCTGGTTGGATTTTTAATAAATATAAGTGGTGTATAACAAAGTTATTATTATTTATTTAATTAAAATGTATCACCACCAAGTGTTTGCTTCCTTTGAAAATAAAATTGTTTGTTTTTGTACCAAAATTAATTTTGTACCGCAGAGTTTAAAATTGTAAAGAGACGATATATATCAAGGGTTTTCAGCCAAAAGGGCGTAAGTGATTATTTTGAACTTAACAGGAGAGCAAAAAAAAGTTCTTTCAATCTGATTTTGTCAATATTTATTTTATTATTAAACGGTTTCCATATTTGTTTTCTAGAGATGGTAGATAATAAACCTTTTAAATATATTAGTAAAAGTTTTTTGTGATATAAGTGATATTTGGTTTGTAAAATCAAATACACTCTTCTGTCTGTCCCAAATCATAGGTCCGAAATTTACTTGATACGTATGGTAATATTTTCTTATTTTTTATTTCTTTAATCGTTTTCCAATTTACAAAATAGATAGGGCACAAAAAGATGAAGAGGACCACAATTGATATCAACAATTCATATATTCTCACACTTGCTAAAAACTATTTTACCAAATCTTAGTCTCTCGCGTCTACAATAAAATTATTATGGAAATTATCTCTATCAGATAATCTCTGATAAGACACAGTTAATATATTATATAAATATTTTTGAAAGAAAATTATATTTGGCACCTACGTTTTTGAATATATTAAGCATTATCATATTATTTTCCATTTATAAGCTCAAGCTACGTAATTTCGCCCAAAAAAAAAAATGCCCGATGTTAAAGGTCATCTGCCAAGCTGTTGTGTATTGGAAAAAATATATTTCCCTCCCGTTTGCACTCCAGCTGACTATATAAAAAAAGACAGATGAGGTGATCATATCAAAGTTAATCCCAGTTAAACTATATTTGACCGACGCGTTGTGGAACGGGAAAAAATAGTTGAGTATAAAGTTAAACATTAAACATTAAACAATTATTCTACACATATTTACACTTGGACTTATGACTCACTCAACTTTCACTAACATTCCACTTGATACTCTGTAGATACATAATTACTACCTTATGAAAATAAATACTACTGACGAACTCGAAAAAAAATTATTATTGTGTTCTATAACGCCACTCTGGGACAGGCGTAGCCTAGTAGAGTGGCATAATCCGCAAATTAAACAAAACAAAAAAAATGTGTAATTTATCTTATGTTTTATTGTTAAATTAGTATTAAGTATCTTTATTTGTAAACAAGGATTTTTTACAAATAAATAAATAAATAAATAAATAAAAAATACAGCGAAAAAACCAAAATGTAAAAAAATGTACTTATTTTGTATACTCTCAATATTCAATTAAATAAAAAAATAAAGGTTTTAAAAGTGCGCAAGCAAGTGAAATATATATCGAGGGTAGAAAGTCAGTGTTAGTGATTATTTCAAACTTTACAGGAGAGTATAGTAAAGTGTCGTCAATCTGATTTTGTCAATATTTCTTTTATTATTAAACGATCTCCATATTTGTTAATCCAGAACACATGGTAATCGTTTAATAATAAAAGAAATATTGACATAATCAGATTATTTTTTAATATTTTAGAATGATATTTATTATTTTAGATATTTTAGAATGATCGCTTCATGGAAGTCGATGGATTGGATATCCAGACTATTGTTTACGAGACAATCATCATAGGCATCAGCAATAGTTGTGGAAAAATAGAGTTGTGGAATAATAGGAAAAATAGAAATAAAGACTGAGAGGAAATAGTCATTAAATAAGTTACACATATTAGCGCCATTATTAGCGAATCTAGTTTTATAATATTTACGTATAAAAAACGAATTTCTAAAACTATTCACATAGTAAGTATCGCAAAACATAATGTTATTCAGGACACGAGTCAAAGATTATAATGAAGGATTTACTGGTATTTGAACTGTGTGTACGTTTAATCCTGTTGCCTACGTAGGCGATGATAAATGGATGTACTGACGAAATTGTTATCTTTATTCCCGGAACATAATAATTTTATGAAAATATTAATAAAAAAGGAAGCTAATCCTTCACGAATCTAATATCGAAAACGGGAAAAACCCGACAACGCACAGGCTGTTTTAATCGCATCGTGCATTAATTACTGTGTTATTTTATTCAATTTAGCACAAGAAACGGAAATTTCAAGCATGACGTCATCAAATACTTCTTCAAATCATCAAATACATTCTAATCCTAATCTATGCAGCCGGTACAATCACGTTCTGTAAATTAACACATTAACACCTTTTCAGAGAAAACCGTTCATATCCACACTGCAACGAGACCAGAATGTACAAAGGTACAAAATCACACAAGGTGGCCGCTCTGATTTTTGTATCAATAATCATATTGTTAATTGCAACAAAATGTTATTTATGAATTTCGGTTCACAGTCTAAAAATATGTCCATATTGCATTGCGAAGGAAGAGTGATGTATGTTCTAATAAATCGCGATATTGGGGGGAAGTATTCGTTATACGTATTGACAAAAATTAAATGAAAGATATTATTATTATTCTAATGGGAACTGTAATTCAAATTTCGCAAAGAACATGCTGCACATCAGCCGTTTAAATTTTAATGTAGGATCATTAATAAAGTCAGGGTCATTTGTTCATGAGATAAAGATAGTAAATGAAAATGAATTAATCTGTCTCGGTATAATTCAAATTGATTGCTGATTTCTTCTCTGTAAATAATTCTTATCATTAGAGGTATACTGAACTTTAATAACTTACCCACATAAATAAAAACTATTAATAATTACAATAAATTCAAGTACAAATTAAAGTCCCACTTCAAGAAAATGTAATAAATATTGCCACATCTTTTATATACATACCTGTAATTTTCATATTGTTTATACCTATAATTGACCATAGATTATGCTACCAATATCTTATATACATACCTGTAATTTTCATATTGTTTATACCTATAATTGACCATAGATTATGCTACCAATATCTTATACTACTTACCTACTTAAAAAATTAAACATAGGGGAATTCTTTTGTAATTCAAATTTTTGGTTATATTGATGTAAATTTTTTCTTTGTAAGTGATTACAGTAGCCGGCAAACATCTTGAAATTTTTCGGCGTAGTGGGGGAAGGTTTGCGCATGTATCATTTCACCAACGAGACCCAACTTTTGTCTTCTGCGTTTTCCCCCACTACGCCAAAAATTTTCAAGAAGTTTGCCGGCAACTGTATCTCTCATCACACACAAGGACCTTAATTCGTTTTGGTGAGGTATAAAATACATAATACTTTGATTATTAATAATTATTAGTTGTCATTGTTGTAAAAAAATCACATGTATTTATCTATTTAATAAATAAATAAATAAAAAATCATTTTTTCGATGAATTCTATCATTTTTATTTATTTATCTTAGTTTGGTGCGAATTTAATACGAATTAATTTTTTTACATATAAGAATGTTCTTGCTGTTTAAAAATACTTAAAACTTTTCGTTAAGCGATGAACACTTCGAAAAAATTCTGAACCAAAAATAAAATGGTCTTAAATGATCGACGAAAGATTTCGTGAACGAGGAGTGCCTTGTGGTTCATTAGACGTTACTTGACTTAACTTTTGCATTTTGCGACATTCAAAGAGCATGTACCCAATCGTTTGCCGCTAGGCCCTGCGGGCGACTATACTGGCCGCTGTGTGGCTTTCTATACTGGCTGCTGTGTGGCTATTAATGCCCGCTACGCGGCCATTGGCGCTTGGAATTGTCTATCGGTTGCACTGACCACTGCGCGATTATTAGTGTCTGCGATTAGCTATCGCTTATTGCCTGCTGCTTTTCATACGATTTGGTTATCTTTTCAAACTGGAAATAGTAAAAACGTGCACTGCATACTGCGTTTTTAAAGCGATCATAATATAGATGATACGTTGCCCTGTAAGCGATCGAGTTTGACATATTTACAACTATATTTTCGCTTATATATCTGAATATCAAATTATGTCGTTACATTTTTGGTTCAATACATTTTATCAAATTGCGTTCAGAGCAAATTTAAAATATTAATTTCTATTTTAGTTATAAACGACAAAGCAAACAAACTTTAATTAAATATCAAACATTATTCATGTGTTTGATTTTTGTTAATATAGCAGGATTAGTCATTTGATTGTTGGTTCATACTGTGACCATTTTAATGCAAATATGTGACTGGTATTTATTGGACCGTCACTAATACCTTAAACAAATGTTTATCTCTGGACGTAATAACTAACGCTAGCCAAATAAATATAATTTGGTTTTATTTATTTGGTCCAAAATATAAAAATTAATATAAAACATATTTAATTAAAAAATAATTCTTACCTTATATCTGAAACCATGAAAAATCTCTTGAAAAATGCTTTTTGGTCAAAGTCTTCAGCCTTCATCCCCGGAGCGATTTTACAGTAAATTATCTTCTGTCCACCCTTCGTCAAGAGAGGGAGGGTAAAGAGATACCTGGAGGAAGTCGTCATTATTAGTAATTTAACAAAGAGGGCAATGGTGTAGCTATGGTCTGGGCGACTGCCCGGAGTTCTGGAACCAGGGGGCCCGGAATTGCTGATCAAAAAACAATTGCGATTGTTATGTATATGTTAAATTCAATAATAAAATAATTTGAAGTAGTAAATATTAATCTAGCTGTAATTAAAACTATTTGAACCTATAATATTTACATTGAGTATTTTAAAGGCTTCCACTTACATAGTAAAAATATTAATTAGGAAAATTCTAATATTTATTTTCATCATCATATTACCACGCTTATATTAGCTTCACCTGTTTGTCTGGAAGGAATTTTATAATCGATATTTCATCCATTTTGCACACAGACGCATTCTCGATGACAACACATAAATCAATTCAATCAATTGATCTATCATAATAAATTATTCAAAGTTTCATAAGGCAAAATAGTTAATGAGTTCACCAAAAGAGGGCGCTAGTTTTATTTTGTACATTAGGTAATATTAAGACTTAAAATAAAATTATATTACATGAACAAATATATTTTTTAAAAACCACGCTCACATTTAAACGTAGTAAAAAGTAAAAAATTTTTTTCAAAAGTAACAAAAAAATTTTGCCCTCCTCTGCAAGTAAAAGCGTGGGTGTTTGTTTCATGTAATATAATTATTTATTCCAAAGACTCGACATGACATATGACTCGAAAAAGTAATATTTTAAGAAGAAAAACGATTCGTGATCATTTGGGGTGGGGGATACATTACAGTAATTTGTTACCACGCCACTGAAGTGCGGTAAAGAACTAAATTATCATCTAGAAAATTCTCAATATTAAGTACCCACTTAAGTAATAAAAATAAATAGTTGATGGCGTGGTACTACTAACGCCAATAGTAGTCTAGAGCTAAAAAAAGAAAGATGAAAGTCGAGTGATTGTATCGGAAATAAGATTGGCAAGACTAAAGTATTCCGTACTGTCCTCTCTGCCTGCCTCTGTGAAAAAGAGCATGACTTATTGTATGTCCGAAGATGTTATAATTAACTGTAAGTGCAATATGTGTTAAGGTATTAGGAAGTTAAGATTATACTTCAGGCATGATAATTTACCGTAAGCGCAATATTATGTTAAGGTATTAAAAAGTATAGATTATACAAAGAAAACCGATAACGATAAAGAGAAAATACGAGGAGAATATATTATGGAATTCAGGAATCTACAAAAATATAAAAAATATAAAAAAAGAATTAATTTTTATTTACAATCACAGACCAAAGAAACGGGCACTTTCGATTGAAAAGTTTTATCAAGTGTCTTATTGGAATGTATTCGGTAATTTATTTATGTATTATCTGCTTATTTTGTACAGTATTTCAGTAATTAAATACGCGAATTTTATTCAAGAAAGTATTCTGAGAATTATTGAGGCCAATATAAAAAGTGAACGGTAAGTGGTCAATTTTTAATTGTCTTTTATTATATCTGAATTGAAACATTAAAGTTTACACATATTTTATGTATCTTTGTGCAGTAAAATGGTACTTTTGTTTTACAAATAAAATTTATACTAATTGTATAATATGAAAGTTTTTATTTTTCAAAAAAGAAAATAATTCGTCGATTATTTGCCGACTGATATAAATATAAAATAATCACCTAATATTATTCGCAAATATTTATAAAAGATTAAATTATGGGTATGTTAATGAATTCGGTTTTAAAAAATGGAGAGTTTGGGATCTATAGATAGACGGAAGACTTTAGAATAGTTGTTGATTCGGAAATTAAATTTGTTTACATATTTTCATTTCCATGGGAGGCACTGTATCTTTTCTTCTAATTTTTCATTCGCGACATAATATGAGAAATGAATATTTCAGCACAAAAATTTGTTTTAAATGCTCAGCCACAATAAAGTTGCCGTATAAGAAAAATAAATAATTGGAAAGAATATCAAAATGGCTTCAATTCAACAAACTTAAATATTTCAAAAAACAATTGTATAATAATCAGAAACAAAAAAATATCAGTTGCTTACACCAGAGATATTAGATTACGTAAACCACATAAAATACAAAGGTGTAATTTCAGATTCAAAACTAACATTTACAAAAAAATGCTGAATATGTGAATAAAATTGCAGAATAAAAGTCTTTACTTAGAAACTATAATTAGAAACTCTTCAACGAAAAATACGAGTAAATGTCATACTATATGATTCTCCCGCATATTGATTATTGTTCTAGAATATTAGCTATACCTAGCAACGAAAGAATGTTAAAAACGTATACAAATACTAATTACAAATATATATAAAAATACAATACGAAACACGTATGTAGGTATATTTAAAAATAGAATGGTATATAAGTTTACAAATATGAAAAAAATATATACAAATACAATACAAAATACATATAAAAATACAAAAAAACTACAAAATATAAAATTAGAATCAGAGAATCAAACATAAATCAAACATAATAAAACAAATATTTAAATAAGACATAGTAGATTATTGCTCAAATACTTTAATAACATAATGAAACTAAGTAAGGATTTGCATTCATATAAAAGAAGCAGTAGCGACAGAAGAAAAACAAAAATACTTCAGCAAACTTTTCAATGTAGGTACAAAGGACTCAAAATCTTCGACGATCTGTCAAAGATAATAAAAAATGAAGTGAATTTAAAGGAATTTAAATTACTTATATTTTTAATGTAAAATCAATCGTTAAACATGTAGGTATTAATAAGGCCTGTGCAATAGGAAACTATATATAAAAAATAGAAACTAATAAACATTGATAAATAAAAATAAAATAAATAAATGAATTATTCAGTGCTTTTGGTTCATGCCCGGCGTTGCCCGGTATTCAGGGTGGGAGGATTTGTGTGGAGGGGGGAGTATCTTTGTTTTACTAAAAGTTAAGAATGTATGCAAAATTTGGTTTGGGCTGGAGAAAGAGAGAGAGAGAGATATCCGGGAATAGAGTGAGGTGACTATTTTCATCACGATCCTAGAGTGGAGTTGAGTAAAACAGAGTGTGGTGTGGCCAGATGTGATGATTTTTCTTGTACGTGGTCCTGAATTTAAACCTACAAATTCGAAAGATGTGGTCCACCTGCTTATTGCATGGGAATAGGCATACTTACTTACAAATATTACAATTTTTTCGTGCAAGTATAGCCATACTTACGCAGATTGACAGCTTTTCAGTATCTCATCGCTTTCCGCATTTCTATTTTGAAAATACTCCACTCCGCCACTGCACCTCGATTTGTGATATTTTACAATAAATCTTTTCGCCTTTTGAACATTCATTTTGTGCAATTCCAAAATTCTCGACACGAAAAATAAGCCATCTTTCACATTTCCTTCAAACTTTTCAGATATACCCAAGTCGTTTCTCATCCAATCGAGCAAATCTGCAATTTTCTTATCGTCTTCGGTTCGCGCCTCCGCTTCAGCCTTTTCTCCAGGCGTCACCTTCGTGCCCGCCTCGACAGATGGCAGTCTTGACATATTGTTTTTTCTTTGTTTTCCGCAAAGACAGCAACAAAAAACACAAAGGAATGTCCAAAAATGAAGATTTATTCACTGTTTTGTTTATTTGATGTTATGTTTATCATTCTATTTTCACAAACTATTTTTTTTCAGATCTTAAATCGACAGCACATTAAAAAAATCAAAACAAAAGAAATGTCATATATTTCCCGCCGGCGCGCGTTGTTTGAAACTTGGGATTTTGTTTATTCGCTTTTATCACCAACAATAACATATATTCGACTTTAAAAACTTGATATATATGTCAGTTGAATGGTTAGCAACTAGTTTTTATTTATAATCGTGAAAAACATTGTATTGTAAGCTGATTATTTAATGTTTTAGCTGGCCGGGCAGGACGCAACCGCGACAGCGAGTTCTCGCCTGCGACTGCAGCCGAGATGTCAAAACCAACAAAATGGCGTCACGGCGGCTGGTTACTTTTTCTGATAACTGGCCTTCGCCGGGAGCAAGAAGGTACTTGAATAATTTCCTGGTGACAATGAATAACTTCGGTATCATTTCCACGTTTTGTAATATTGTTTGAGACCATTCGCGTTTCCTGCATTTTTAACAAGCCAGTGCGAAAAGATTAAACATTTTATGAATTCATTCGTCACGCCAGATAAAAGTATGATTGACGCGCATGCTAAGTGGTAGACAGTTGGATTTACTCGCAGCATTTATTATTTTTTAATTAATATTTTTACTTCCTTTCTTTTAACTCGTGGCGTCTGCTTGCTTGCTTGACGAAAAAACTTTGGATCGATTTTTTAACCCTTTTCCCGTGATCCAATCGAGCTGAAACTTTGCAAGTAGACTCGTGGCGACGATCAAGAAGATCTATCAAATTTTCGTTAAAATAATAATTATTGTACAAATTTGGATGTTTTTAATGGTGGTTTTTTCATATTTTCCGTAGAGATTCCATAGAGATTCCGACGCATATGGTAGACACGAAATACGAAAATGAGAAAGGTAGTATTGTAAAAACTTGGTTTTTATGGGTTACTTTTTTCTTTTTCAATTAGCAAAACAACTTTGTGGCAACATTATTATTGTAAATAAAAATAAAACACTGTACAAACCCACACTTTCTTGAATAATTAACATATTTCGAGGCCAGGTGTACCTATCTATTATAGCTAATAAAAAATAAATTTATTTTTATTATATTACTATTATAGCTAATAAAAAAAAGAAGTATAGAAGTTAAAAAAAAATGAGTAAAATAATTAATTTGTAACTTATTTTTTGCAAAAACCTTGGATTATCATTACTTATATCTTATACAAAAAATAAAAAATATGGAATTTAATAATCAAAAAACAAACAAAAACGAAGAATGTTAAAGTATCCATCAGAAGGCTTAAATGGAAATGGACTGGACATACAATCAGGGGAAGAGAGAAATGGTCAAAAACAATAATGTATTGGTTCACAAGAAACAAAAAAAGGAAACGAGGCAGGCCTTCTAGAAGATGGGATGATGAGATCAAGGCTACAGCAGGTGGTGCGTGGACCAGAATAGCAAAAGATAGGGAGAAATAGAGGCAATTGGAGGAGGCTTTTGCCAAAAGGCACACATACGGAACTGCCATGGTGTGGGAGTCTAACTTGTCACAAGCAAATTTTAAATGTTACGAATGTGAAATGAATAAAGGCTATATTATTATTATATTTATAACAAAATAATGATTTGTTTCCAAAAGATGGTCGGAAAATTCAGAATAGTTCTGTAATCTGTTTAAATAACTTAAGTGCTTCTTAGTTGAAATATCTATAAAGAGTGTCTCTTAGCTAGTAACAAAAACTTTACAGATGGATTCCTGGCTTGATAATATCAATAGTTATGGAATATGCGACATCAAAATTTACATTTTTAAAAAAATATTTCTAACTTATTTTTTGCAAAAACGTTGGATTATCATTATAGTTAACTTATATCTAATATAAAAAGTACAAAAAAAAATGGTCTGTCATTGCATTTACTTATTTACGTCGATTATTGATTATTATTAGACGTATTGATCAGATATCTTTATGCTATACATATATCTTTTGAACTTCTTTTTATTCTTATCTCTTGTCCTTTTTACTAAGTACATTTGTCCTTTCTTATCCATTCCTTATTTTCCTATTACCTCTAATTCTTTGACTCCCATAGTTTGTCCATAACTTAAAACTTTCACTTTTTTTGTTTTTTATTCTATAACTCAAGTTATTGTTGCTTTATGTTAAAACATAACAGGTTAATTCTGTGGAAACTTGTAAGATGGTCTCTATACTGTTCAATAATCATGTATAATCTCTTTATATGTACTGTTAGTGTCTCATAAATAAATAAATAAATAAAAAAATAAAAAAAAAAAATAAAAAAAAAAATTATAAAAATTCATTCGCTCCAGTACAGCTCAAATAAAATGATAAAAATCTTGTGAAAATTTCTATTTTCAATATTTTCATGAATAATTTTGATCCGTCCAGTGGAGTTGCGTGACGTCATCTCTCGCGCCCGGCAATGCGAATATCATTGTTTACGTTTCAGAGCTTTCTGATTGATTGAATTCATTCATTTTAAGCCCGTCAAACTTAAAACATCAAAATTAACGACATTACGATGTAATACAATAACTGTCAAGATACAGAAATAGAAATCTATGGTATGGATATGTAGAGATGCATAGATACATAGAATCATCTTTTCTGATCTATATGTAGTGAATTATGCAGTTTTTTGCTTTTTATGCCTCATTTTTTGCGCCATATGTTAGCATCAGTGTCGGACATTGTTACCTATAGAATTAAATTTTTTTGCTTTATATATTCATCATTATTTGCGCCATCTGGTAGTAAAAGACATTGTCAGGTATCTATATATATATATATAAATTTGTGCATTTTTTGCTTTTCGTACTTCATTATTTTTATACCTCATCATCATTTATTCCATCTGATACCGTTAGTGGGGGACATTGTTACAAAAAAAAGTATACTTACTTTTTCTGTGAATATCTCATGATTATTGGAGCCAACGATTGTGACAGAAATTGTAACGTAGAGAATTCTGCATTTTATTGGTTCTTTGTAACACATTATTTTATATATCTCATCATTATTTGGGCCGTCTGGTAGCGCCAGTGACGGAAATTGTTACATAGAAAATTGTGTAAGTATTTTCACCGAACACAACTGATATTTTTCCACATAATGTGAAAAACATTTGACTTATTTACATGTTTATCGATTTTCGTTACATACAAAAAGACATCTGATTGGTGTTTTCGTATTTCAGAACAAATTAATAGATTTCTGGCAACCGGTTTATGAATACCGAGAAATAAATATCAGTCATAGAACCGGATAGCTATTTTTTTCCTTATTATTATTAGTATGCGCGATATTGCACTTACGCAGACGTCATAATTATTATAGACAGATTATTAAACAAGAGTTATGCTGCGTTTTATGCGTCAGAGTGTTGAATAAGTAGGTATAAAGAAACAAATTGACTACTGCTTAAAGCCATGTATTCACTAGGGGACAAATGACGCGGTCATTTGACGTGTACACACCGGGACTTGCATATCACTTGTCGCCCGATGAGGTTATGTTGACAGCTGCGTATCTATTTACACTTGCCGCCCGATGAGGTTAGGATGACAGCTGCGTATCTATTTATTTGAAACTTAAGAGGAGAAAAATGTGGTATTTGCGAAATTATTTACTGCAAAGAGAAAAAAGGATGGATATTCTATGCGATCTTCGAATGTGTGACGGATCTTTTGTCAATTTCACTCGAATGACAACAACTGATTTTGACAATTTATTACAAATAATCGGGTCTTCCATAGCCAAGCAAGACAATATTAAGGAACGCTGTTGGCCCTCGCATCATTTTATTTTTATATTCACGGTTTGAAGTGTCCCACAAAATTGTACGGCGATGAGTTGGAGAACAATAATTTCGTTTCCCCACATTAATGTCAGTTGACAGATACAACGCATGCGCATTCACTTGTAAACCACGTGATACTGACGCGCAGCCCGATGTCCCCGTGAGCTCGCTCGAGTACCGTGCGCATGGCAACGTTTCCGCGGCACGTAGAAATGCCCCGCTATGTTGTGCGCGACGTTGCAACGTCACGTAGACTCTATGCCGCGCGTGATGTTGAGAGATATTTTGTCCCCTAGTGAATACATGGCTTAAAGCTAATATTCTGATAAATTTACTAGAAGTTCTTTTAAGGTGGTCGTACTCCAACTTAGTTGGTGTCGATCACACGATTCTTAAAACCATTCAATTCAATACAATTTATTTAATTTTTTTTTATAACAATAACAGAACAAACATACATTCAAATCGTCAATGTTATAAAAGATGGATTAACACAATTTTTTATATTAAACACATATCCTGCTTCGGAAAACTCTCTCAGTGATATGGAACAGATCAATATCCGAAGCGCTATTGTTCGGCATAGCGGTAGCTCTTCCAACAGGCATAACCATCGGCAAATTGATAATTTATATTAGAATGTGAAACAATCTGTGCTGATGCTGTCTAGAGTAATTATCAGGAACACATTCGTACAAACCAAAATGCTTATTATTATATTATATTATAAAATTATTATATTATAAAAATTCTTAATTAAATACACATTCCTTTTAATCTCTAAGCTATTGTAGCCAAGCATACCCTGGAGAAACTCCTGTTGGGTAAAGCCAAGGATAATGCCCGTACTCTCTCATGTAGAGATATCTTAGAAACTATTTTTATACTTTCTCTACCATAAGAGAGTACTTACGCGTTTCGGAGCAACATAAATGGCTTTGGTCAGTCGAGATCTTAGAGATTTTAACTTGACGGCAAAGTCCAAGAATTTGGGCAGTATAATACATCTTTTTGAGAGTGAAAATTCTTGATTTAGTAGAGTCCTTATTTCAAAGTAATAATTCATAATTGACGCTCAAGAAAGAATTAAAAAAGGTATTACACTTTAAAAATTTGAAAATATCATCATATATTTTGACATACGAGACACTTTATCAAAGGAAAAAGTGCAAACCGTAAACAAGAAAAAAATATTAATTATCAAAAATACGAAAGGTTCTTACATTCAGTATTTATTATGTTTCTATTGTCTATAATTCATGTGAAAATTTGGTATTATCTATAAATGAAATTCTCTTAAACTAAATATTATCCATGATTTCACTTTTTCCTTAGATCCTTTGTCCTCGTGATCCAAAGGTCGCGGGTTCGAACCTCACTCCAGACCAGCAAGCTGGTCCTATTTTCATAGCGCAAGCGTTTAGCTTAGTTTGAAAATAGTAAGAATATTGATGAGACACGTATTCTAAAAAAAAATATTTTTTATTTTAAAAAAAGCCTTCCAACGTGACCAAGGATTCAGCCCAGCATAGAAAAAGTGGAGAAGAATGATTAGAATAGCCGACTCCATGAATATGATAAAGCAAGGAAAAAATTGAACAATACAGGTAATTGAGAAATATAAACCATTACATTGCGCTGCAAGAAAAAATGTGACTTGTATCAAATAATTAATTAATCTTGTAAAAAATCAAATGATGGGAAGCGGGGAGACCAGACACGGAAGTAAAAAATTTCAGTTTTTTCATTTTGTCAATTTTATTTCACATGGAAATGAAGTGAAAGTTAATCCTTTGTATTACTCGATACTTTGCACATTTTGAAAATATAATACTACCTTCCATAATCATGAAATATGATATAAAATAGCGAACAGGATTTTTTTTACGTAAAAACAAAAGTCGCACCCCGCAAGGACATTTTTATGCATTTCTGGTTTCTAATTTATTTAACTTGTCGTATGTATTTTAAACAGTTTATTTTATTAACTTGGTTTGTTGATTTTATTATATTATTATTTATATAATTATCGTGTGTTTTTATACTGTTTCATTTGAATTGTTTTTTTATCACTGTTTTATTTTTAATGCTGTTGATATTCTTAACTGTAAATGTTTACGGATATTTTATACGAACGATATATTTTATACGATAATATGTTTTTCCTAGAAACGATTCATTTTATTCAATGTATATTCAACGAAACGTCGAGAATCGTTTCTCGGAAAAACATACGGTTCGTATAAAATATCCCTAACCATTTACAGTTAAATATGTCTAACGACCATAATAACAACCTTAACTGTTGATGTTACTTACATTTTTTATAATGTTTTATTTTATGATGTTTATGTTACTCATGCTTTTATACTGTGTACAGCACTTTACCTTAAAACACAGAAAATAAATTAAAATGTGAGGTGGTTTCTCTATAACAGGCCTAGCTTAAGAGAGGAATCGCCAGGATTTCTTCCTGTAAATAATTTTTGTGAACAAGAAAAAAAGATAAATTATCCATTAAAATTATTAAATTAACATTTTACTGGAAAATATCATCCATATTTATTCATTCACATAATTGAAATAAAGTACAGTCATTTATTGAGTTATTCAAATGAAATTTTATGAAAAAAATTACGTTAACTTACTTTACACTTCCAGAGCCCATTTATATACCTTGCTAATGACAGAGCGCGACTTATGGGACCTTCATATAGACATTAGCCATGTTATTCGTTGCTTTTCGTATCATAACGACCACACTAAGATTATTTAAGGCATTTTTTACAAACGACCGATACTCTACATACGACTTTCGCATGTTTCGGAAGTCTTTTTCATTTTTTAATAGAACTTTGTACAAATGTCGGAGCACTTTAGATAGTAACGGGTAATACGATAATCGAGCGATTTTCGAACTGTCACGGTTATAGTTAACTATTTGCAATTTATTGATTTTAATTTGCACGATTATTGCTTGATCATGAATAATATATGATCGGTGTTCCTGTGTCCGTACACGTGCGCAGTAATAAAATAAAGTAGACCTTCCCAGGGCAAAGTGATGGTAGCCAAAGTGCATTAAAAGGATGAGGTACAAATTGAAAAATAAGAATGGGACTGTGAAAAATGAAAAGAATATCTAAATTGTGCGTGGCATTTAAATTTTTTTCAGATTGTAATGGCCGATTATAAAAAAAATGATTCGTAATACTTTCTTCGATTAAATAAATATTCATTTCATTTAACGCAATTACGTAAAATAATAAATTGAAACCACGCACTCGTTAGTTTGTAGTATGGAGGCTTCATAAGTCAGCGAATTTACTGTACGAAGATACTTTGACTTTTGGCGAAAAACTTACTGACATAATTTTGTCAGTGATACAATATGGTATTAGAATTACAATATGATACAATATGGTATTAGAGTTGTCTGAAAGGCAGCTCACAGTAGTCGCAAATGATGTGTAACATCTTTTCTCAGTAACGCTTCGTTCGTTTCTCAGTAACGCTCAGTGACGACTGGTCCAAACTGATTACAACGTTTCGTCGAGTTGTTACTGAGTTTGAATGAGTCGGTAAGGAAGTCTGCAGCTCGAGGAATCAGTTTGGACGAGTCAGTGAACAAGTCTGCAGCTTCCCATGAACCGAGCGTAAAGATGTTACACATCAAAAATTTCAAAATAATTTACTCTAAAAAAGTGTTTTCGAAAACATACCTACATGTGAATATATATCGCATAAAACAGCCTTATATTTGAAGGTACAAATGAACGGCTGTTTTAATTTGTATTTTTATGACCAGATATTATTAAATCGCTTCATTGACAATAAAATTCTTTTAAAACCATTTTTTTTATCAGAATCAAAAAAATATCTGTAGTAGATACATTTTTTTTATCGAACAGTTTTTTTCTAAATCAAAGTAATCCAGAGATATTAAGTGTCTAAATTCAACACAACCTTAATTTATCGATATATTCAAGAACACATTCATATTTGTGAAGTTGTAATTTTTCATAACTAAGTTCTGTGAAATTTTTAAATCAAATTAATTAATCAATTAGAAAAGATATACAGAAAAATCTAATTCATGAAAAAATATTAGGTTACTACTGGAATTCGAAGCCAGGTCACCTCCTTTCCCGGCCCGGCCCCGGAAAGGAGGTGACCTGGGTTCGAATCCCAGTAGTAACCTAATATTTTTTCGTGAATTAGATTTTTCTGTATATCTTTCCTATTGATTAATTGATTTGATTTATTAATTTATCGAATTTGACAATTTTTCCGACGCCTAATGTCAAAGTTGAATCTGCGGTGTGAATGAATAAAATGAAAAATTCGAAATCGGACCTTTTTTTAATTTCTATTTCCTGTTACGCATTTCCGTCTTCGCATTGACGAAATTACTCCCATAAATCGATCGTAAAGATGTTACACCTCAAAAATACTTACTCTGATTATGCTCTATGCTCTGTACATGTACATGTAGTGGATACTTAGGTAAATGGGTATTTATGGATGAATTGTATCATTGATTTTTAATTAAATTATCATTCAAATTTGCATTCTAGGCGCACATTTATCTTTCCGGTAACGACTCATTTTTTTCTTCTGGGATCTCCCATAGAACCTGTTTAAGGATTTTGTAAACTACTTAAAATGTTATTTTTGGACATGAGATAATTCTCAATCTGATAAGAGTGAATCATCTAGAGGCGATCAGAATTTCAAGTTGGAGGCTATATTCAGCGGACCAAAAACATGACCATGATAAGGTCGCTTCTGAAGCAGAACATCTTTCTATTTCTGTGCTCGCGCATAGTAATGCTCTGAATTCTGTAGATAATTATCTTATACTACATAACATATATTCCTACATATACCTATAATTTTTTGTATATTTTTAAATTATTGTTAATATACAGGGTTATTTGGAAAACATTAATAACCTCGCAGGACTATATGGCTGCCAAGATTATGAGTCGAAAATGTACAAGCTATCATGACCTAATATCAATGGTTTGGGAGATATGCGACATCAAAGTTTGCATTTTTTTTTTCAATATTTTTTAATGAATATGAAAAATTCATTCCTTTTAATACAAGTCAAATAAAATAATAAAAACTTTCGAATTCCAATTGGAAAACATTCCAATTGGAATTTTTTCAGGGTTTTTATCATTTTATTTAACTTGTATTGAAACAAATGAATTTTTCGTAATCGATATAAGTTATTGTTATGATAGTCAAACGTTTTACAAAAAATAATGAAAAAAAAAATGCAAAATTTGATGTCGCATATCTCCACAACTATTGATATTGGGTCATAATAGCTTGAAAATTTTCGACTCATAATCATGGCAGGAATAAAGTCCTGCGAGGTTATTAAAGTTTTCCAAATAACCCTGTATATTTTAATGCATAATATGTTAATTCTTTGAAAAACTGTAAGATGGTCTCTATACTATTTAATATTCATATCCTGATTTTTATTTGTACTGTTAGTTTCCCGTAAACAAATAAATGAACTACTCCAAAGTCTACCAGCCAGAAGCAATACATCCATTCACCGATGTGGCAGTTACTCTTCACTTGTCTGTCAGGGATAGGGATAAATCTTTTAATCCATATTTGTCGAAATTTGCTTATTGAATCCTTTTATTACTAAAGATTTTAATTTGATTTGTATAATTTTATTTTACTCTATTATTTTTAACTATTTAAAAAAATCGCTTATTTACATGCTGTACTTTTGTTAATGATACATTGTTTCGTATAGGAAATCAAATAAGTTTGACCCACTTTCTGACCCTAAAATTTGGCAGAGAAACGTATTTTGGACAATACAATAATCAGTTTTGAAAAAATTAGTTTATTTATTTCAAGAAAATATATACCTAAGCAATGCTGATGCATTATTTTATTTGTCATTGTATCTTCAATCATGCCAGTAACATCTGTCGGTTTGTATTTTTTTTTAATTACGTTTGAGTTTTAAAGTTAAAATTGAGTACAAGATGTGACAAAAATTTAAATCTAGTTAAAAAATAAACTTTTTTTTTTAAATATTGTACTTTTTCTCAAACCCCGATGATTGCTTACATTAAACAAGCTGTAAAACTCTCAACGTAATTATTTTCGATAAATTATACTTACCCAAAGTATACTAAAAATTTGCAATTTCCGCCCCACAGTTTTAATTTAATTTACATATACTGTGATCTCTTATATTGTCTGTGGCTGTTACATTAACTCTTTGTAATTTTTTTTTTCATAAAAGCGTGATTTTATTATCTTTTTAATTATCTAAATTCGCTCTGAAGCATAACGTGTAAAAAACCTTTGTTTCTTGCCGAAGATATTGCAGCTTGCTATGGTTGGGTATATTTCGGTATCGAGACATTCGTTCGTAGTGTTATCCATGGAATACTAGAAGTCATGAAGGTGGAATACTAGAAGTCATGCAGGTTTTGCCGTGAAAACTGAGCTACTAACTGTATCTTTAATTCCCCACTGCAAAGGCTTCTTGACCAGCAAACAGATACGAGCAACTGGACGTTTTTGCCAATAACTGTATATTATTCAAACATATATTAAAAGGTGTATTGAAAGATTACTAGTATTTGTCAAATTGGACTAAAATAATTGATTTGTATTTGTATGTATATTTTTTATTATATTATGACTTTCAAAGCTTGTGCTATATCTTTTCACTCTACATAATTACTTTTTTTGTTTTTAAATTTCTATTATATTACGTTTTTCTTATGCTTCTGCTTTTTATATACTTGGTTTTTACTTTATATTATATTTTTCTTTATATATTTGTATCTGTATTTTAAGTATTTTCTTTCATCTTTTTGTCATTTTTTTTTTTCTATATATTCTATATATTCTGTTAATGTACACTTAGTATTAATAAATAATAAAAAAATACGTTACATTCTGTACCACCCGCCTTTCGAAGGCATCTATCTATCTTGTCCTTGTAGTGCAGACTGTCCAAGTCTCAGCATACTCAATGATTGGAAAGGCGAGAGTATGAACCAATATTATTTTAGTTGGTAGTAAATATTGTCAAATATTCAGTGTATATTTTTTAAAAATATAAACCAATGTGTTTTTTTTTATAAATTATGTATATGTTTAAAACTTAAAACCTGTATTGTTTGTTTTTTTTTTGGTAAAATTTTTTTGAGCACGTTTAGCATGAATTGAAAAAGATAATAAATCTTAGCATTTCAACTGGTATTGAACTTATAGCCATTTGTGCGGGCGTGGGAGACACGAGACTGGACAATACAATGATCTCCGTATTCAATTTACGTCGTATCTTTATTTATGTTAAATTATTTTTTCTAAAGACTTGCCTCTGATGTTAAAAATAAAATAAAATATGACAATATGCCTATCCCCAACAAGTCCAAATATGCCTATTCTTTACTAAGCGCGTGCATATTTTGAAACTGACTGTATATTTTGAAAAAAAAAGCAAAGTCAAATTTATCTGACAGAATATTAAGATTCATTAAAATGTTAACAATAATTGTGAAAGGAATATTACGAGATAAATATTTTGCTAAGGTGTATTTTGTAGAAATTCTTTTTAAGTATAGCATATTCCAAAGTACTGAGTGAACGCTAGTGTTATCTGTTTTTGTAAAAGATCCAGATAGATACACCACAGACAGACTTAAATCATGGACCATTTTTAAAATGTACTCTCTTTACTTCGCGATGGTTGACTAGGTTATCAGTTATGGCGTGAGCAGTTATGGTCTTACCTATAAAACATACATTGATAAAATCAAACAGTTGCAATTAAGATTCCTAAAACTTATAGTAGATAATAGAACTAAATATATGTACCTACAAGGATGATTATAATAAATTATTCAAAGTATGCAAAATATTACCAATTGACCAAAAAGTAAAATGTAATATAATACTAGAAGAAATGATAAATAAAATTAATATACACACTGACACGCACCATAACTATGCAACCAGATCGACAGGACGAACAATGAGAATACCAATCACTAACAACGTGTATGGCGAAAGAAAAAGAGATTATATTGTGCCAAGAATCTTTAATAAATTAGATATTAAATTCTTTGAGATGATGCATTACAAAAAAACTCCATTGGCTTCAAAAAAGTACAAGCTGAAAGAATATATATTAAAACTATGTACCTAATCTTATATTAATTTATAATTACATATCATGTATCATTTTGTAAAAAAACATGCAACACTCGATAATGACTTACTATCTTCATTATAATTTTTTTTTGTCAAATATTGAAGGCAACCATGCCGTAAAACTGCTGTGCAGTTTGGCATATGTACAATGTAAAAATATCAAAAAATTAATAAATATATATATAAAAAAAATGCATTTAAAATTATTCTAGTACGTCTAAACAACTCGGCACCATACAACACGCACCAGCCATATCGGAAGAAAAATAAACTTGATCATGAGATTTACTGGGCCACAAGTTGCCAAAACTTTACTAGAAGTCAGCAGAGCAGAACTGTCTACTGTGAACCCACCTATAGTGACAGGACCGATCAAATGAAATAGGCTATCCTCTGACGTACGCGGAACTCATAGCCTTAACACTATCAGCAAAGGACTACCACGCTTTTTTCTAAGAGTTACAATAATTGTTATAAATTTATTTTTATTATTATACCTTAATATTGTACCTACAAAAATGTTTTCTCAACACTCCGAATACATCGAAACATAGTTTAAAAGACACACCGGAAAGACATCCGTAATCACTTCAATAAACGCATAATGATTTTGTGGTGACATTATTAATATAATTAACAAGAATAGAATATGCTTTGTTTACATCATTTGTTTGTTGAAAATATCAACATGTTTCGCAGCCAATTATCCCTTCGTAAGGATACAAAGTACGGCGAAGGGACCATTGGCCCCGAAATATTATGGTATTTTCAACAAATTAGTGGTGTTAACAAAGTATATTCTTGTTAATTATATCGTCAGTAATAATGTTAAACAAAAATTCTGAATTTATTGTTTCGGAGGTATGTTAACTCTATAATTACACATACGGAAATAAAAACACTTTTTTTTTAGTTCTACATTTCAATTATTATGTGACGCGTTTCGCCTGAAGGAATTAGAATCCCGCAGAAATACAATGATAACTTAACACAATGCAGAAATACAATTATTTTCTTATGGCTTCTTAAAATTACATTTCATCTTTCTTTTATTCATTTATATGTCATTGTCATAGTTACATTAATTCTTAAAATTTTATAGCATCCCCCTGTAATAGTTTTCATACATATAAATAAAAGTTGTTGAATGAAAAATATTAAGATTCATCATGCCCTCATAAGGAGGAACGCGTCTAACAAAAATTATAATGTTGAAATATAAACCAAGTATTTTTATTCCCGTATGCGTAAAAAATACTGAAAATTAAATAGTAAGATAGCGCATAAATGGTGCTTGCAGTCAAATAACGAGCATTTAAGTCATTATTATTTAGATAAAGGTTCATTAGCATAATTGTTATATTTTATTGAATGGCTGAAACTATATTGTAGTCTAATAAAAGTCATTGTGTGCTCTCAGTATAAACGCTCCCATGGAGGTCAAATAAAGATCTCAAAGAATCCCTGAAAGCGAATTTTCAAAAGACTCATATTAAAAGCGAAACATGGAAGCAAGCTGCAGAAGGCATATCTTGAAGGCAATGATATACAATAACAGTCAATACCACGAAACTGTATGCAGATGATTGCCGCAGACAGGAGATGAAATATTAAATTAAAATAATGTCTTCTTTTATTAATAAAACGAAGGTCAAGATATTTACTACAGAGACAAAGCTATTTCTTATACGGGAAAGTAGGTGTGGAAGCCTTGTTGGGTGTTCAGAAGGTTTACGACCTATCTTACGACTGGCTTAAGTAATCACTTAACACCATGCAACGTTCACCAATTCCACACATGATAGACCACCACATCTATCAAATTTTTGGAAGATGTATATATATGTTTAACTTGCACACCTTGTTTCATACGAGATTTGTATTTTTAATACCGCCACCTGTAGTTGAAATTTGTCATTCAATAAACTAGTAAAGATGTCACTGTTGGTAATGAGATATATATATTTTTGATTGGAGTTATTAAAGCAATTTTTCATATGTACAAATATGACATTCTTCCAAATTATTAACATTATACTAAAATACTCCTGAAAATTATTAAAAATTTTAACTCTTTTTTGACCACTTTTTATACAGGGTTATTTGGAAAACATTAATAATCTCGTAAGACTATTTCTGCCTTGATGTTCAAGCTATCATGACCTAATTAATATCAATAGTTAAGGAGGTATGCGACATCAAAGTTTGCATTTTTTTTCAATATTTCTGACTTATTTTTTTACAAAACATTGAAATATCATTACAGTAATTTATATCGGTTGCGAAAAATTCATTCTTTTTAATAAAAGTTAAATAAAATATTAAAAAACCTCGAAAAAATTCCAATTGGAATTCAAAAGTTTTTTATTATTTTATTTGACTTCTATTAAAGGAAATGAATTTTCTCGTATTCGATATTAGTTACGGTAATGACAGTCCAACGTTTTACAAAAAATAAGTCAGAAATATTTTAAAAAAAATGCATACTTTGATGTCGCATATCTCCACAACTATTGATATTAGGTCATGATAGCTTGAACATTTTCGACTCATAATCAAGGCAGGAATGTAGTCCTACGAGTTAATTAATATTTTACAAATAACCCTGTATATTCAGAATATTTTAAATATGTTTAATTTTTTTCAGGATTTTATCCCCAAGGGGATATCACATCATAATATGACATATAGGGGGTGTTTGGTTGATGAAATTGATCATATTTTACGCTATTAAAGCGTCCGACACCGGTCACCGGACGCCCTGTATAATCGCGACGAGAAAATCACTATGAAGCAAAAAAGTTAAATTCAATTATTAGATGACGCTAGAACGACCATTGTGAATATCATTTATCGCAAGGCATTAGATTAAAATGATTTATGTTCTTCTAGGTATCATTTATGTACCGGTAATAAAAACTGCATGAATAATTCAGCGCTTTTTCAAACACTTATTGCATTCGCGAGGAAGTTATCGCAGTTGTATAATAATTAAGCTGTAAAGAAGAAAGCATTTTATGGCTTTCAAAAAAAAACACGAGTAGGAAGTGTTATTGTACCAATAAATAAATATGAATATATTAAAATTAGAATTGTATAGCTATCAAATATCAAAGAATCTTAATATTGAGTTTGCGAGCGAAAATCGTGCTATTAAACTGTATTGTGAATTCGTAATTCAACATTTCAGATTAATTTCCAATTAATTTTTATTATTATTAATTTTTTTAATACTTAAAACATTATATTTGTGTCAGACATTTTGACAAAATGTAAGTATGTTAGTATATAACCACTTACAGTAATTTATTGTCAACCGGTTTCGAGACGTACCCATTTCTTCATCAGGACAACCACTATACTAACATGCAAATACCACTACATACCACAACCATAGTAGAGAGTATTATTTATACACTAACACCTTCTCATAATATTTCTCTATAAATAATCTAACCAAAGGCTAACATGCACTAAGTTTTATACCAAATGCATTCTAATCTAACCAATGGGTATTGACAAGTCTTGTGTTTTACTTAATAATGCCAAATCAAAGTATGGTCCTCTATATATAATTTCATGAAAAAAGGCAATAATTCTATAAAAAATATATTTTTTTGCATATTTCAAGAAATCATTTCTAAAACGCAATATTTATTAACACAAATATGGCAACATTGCTATTAATTATGAATCCGATATTGACATATTTGTTGTTCTCACTTGCGTAAAAAATAGAAATATTCATTAAAATTTTATTAAATTTCAATAAAAATCGAATTATGATAACTAAAATGGATTGATTTATGATGCACGGGCTAAAAATTATTTCGAATTACAAATTACTGGGGTTTCTGAACTATCTGAGTCAATATTTTATGGAATTAGCATTTTGGGACTTGTGGGTTTGAAAAATTTGAATTATGGCGAATTTCGAATGAACAGGGTTTTACTGTTTTTATTTTTGACATTTCGATGTCTGTTGATATATCGAGGTGATATAGTTGTCTTTTATTGATATAAAATGTGTTCATGCCGTTTGCAATAGGTTAATCGTTGAGTTAAAATAGAACATAATTTGTGTGGTATATGGATATTTGTATATATAGCCGTTGTATATATACAAATATCCCAGGATTCCAGAGGGGCGCCGACCACCATGGAGACCACCAAAGAGTTGGAGAGAGAGCTGGACGTCCTCGTCACAAGACCAGGACTGACCTGTTAACACAGAGCAAGGATCTAACGAATGAAGAAGAAGAAGAAGAAGAACTCGTAAATTATGCATAAACGTGATATTGTACTTAACAGTACTGATTTATGCGAATTCATTTATAATTTATTTTCAATATTGAAATAACATCCCATCGTTTTCATATTTCTATACATATATAATTAACTAAATAACTAACCATGACGCTGTTTCCCCACAGGGGTAGGCAGAGAGGATTGAACGCCACACTCATCTATCCTGGCACACCACTTATAGGTATACGGAACTAATCCGTTTTTTATTTTTTGTCAAGACTAGGACATTTTGTATTATTTTTTAGCCTAATTGTCATTATATTTAGATGCTTTACCATATCACTATAGTGCATAATATCAAAGATGTTCAATTATGATGTCAACTCAACGATGTTTCATTATGTTACTAAGCTAGCTTAGTTTAGTTAATCAATTGTGAATATGTAATATATTATTAATGAAAAAAATATGTGCAAGACGTCAAAACCGACATTGAGTTACGATCACGAAGCAATTACACCACCCGGTAGATAAGATACGCCGAAATAAAAAGATTACAATTATCTCTCGTAGTCAAACACAATATTATAATCAATAGCTGTAAAACTGATAATATTATTGGTTTAGTACGCATGACGTTTGATGTCATCTACATCCGCCGGCCGATTAGGTTATCCCATCCCGGATTAGAATTATAATCCCGGATTTTTTATCGATACCGCTACGATAATACCGGGATCTTTTCATGGATTCAGGGTTGAGATGATTTAAATCGGGATAAAAATCAGGCGATTTTTTAAAAAAATCATTGATTTAAATCAATACTAAAAAATATTGATTATATTATTTGTTTATATCTACTTCTTTTATATGAGTAACGTGTTTCAGAAAATCTTTCCATCACCAGGGTGTTGTATGACTATCAAAATATCGGTCTTTTGTTTCTTGTTTTTTTTTAATTATTTGAAAAATTATTTTTAAATATTATTACTGAAGTTCTTGATTTAATTTTTCAAATAATTCATTTAAAAGAAGTAGATATAAACAAATATTATAATCAATATTTTTTTTAAATGTCAATCTACAATGTTGCTGAATCAATTTAAAATATAAATCAATACTTTTTTACTGCAACCAAAGCCGAGAAGACGGCTTAATTTTTTAATTTTTTAATTAAATTCGAACAAATTACAAAACCAATAAAAAAAACAATCTAAGTTATATGTAAGTAAATATAAGTGACTAAGAATGTGGTGAAAACCAAAAAGTTTTATGATCATTTATTAATTTTAAGTCGGTTAGATATGACAAAATGCTACTGTGTTTAAAAAAAATTTTTTTTTAGAAGAATTGATTGATTTTTGTTAATTTTATAATATTTTTTGTTAAATATGGAATAGCTTTGCTACTTTTTTTAAAAAAACTTACTTTTTAAAAGAACTAATATGCTGATTTTTGATAATTTTTTTAATAATTAAAATAAACAAAAATTATATTTTGTTTGTTCACAACAATAACTGACTTCCAATTAAAAAAAGGTCAGAATATTAAAAAAATCTAATTTTAATCAAATAAATCTGATTATTTTGATTTTTTTTTAAATCATGATTTTTATCAACCCTGCACGGATTCAACTTCGATGAATTTCAATTCGATTTTATAACTACTCCTTTTTTCCTTCAAGAATAAGAGAAAACCAACAAACTATGTATAAAACACACTGATTGTTTTTATATTTATTGTTGTGCATGACTGAACGAGAACTAGGATCCATCTCAAGAAGTTAAAACTCGAATAGAGATGGGAAGAAGTGCGTTTAGAATGAGATCGTTATTTTCATACCATGACCTAAGCCTGCAACTTAGAATGCGTATGGTTCGGTGTTATATTTTTGCCGTTCTCCTATCTGGTGTGGAGGCATGGTCACTAAACCATGAACCAATCCGCCAAGTCGAGGCTTTTGAGACGTGACGCATATTGAAAGTTTCTTGGACGGATAGAGTGACAAATGTTGAAGTCCTCTGGCGTACGGAAAAAGACCGAGAAGTGTTGCGGACTATCAAGTCAAGAAAGCTGGAGTTTCTCGGAATTATGAGAGGACCAAAATATAATCCAAACCAACTCATCATCCAGGGAAAAATAGGTGGTAAAAAAATCGATTACAACATTATTTACCGTGCGGCGATAAATAATGTTGTAATAGCCAGAATGGTCTCTGACCTCCGATAGGAAATTGCATCAGATGAGGAAGAAGAATATTGTAAATAACTATGAATAAAACACAACGTTGTTTACTTCACACAATGACACTTTAATTAATATGTTTTCGATGCTTACTGCATCATCTTCAGTAATATACTAACTTAAGACTAGAAGACATTTTATCTACTACATAGGGGCGGGAGTTGTCGGGAGCGGGGTAGGGGCAGGCGGAAAGTGAAAGTGGTTGCTGGGAGGGGCTAATATGGTAAGAAGGGGGGATGTAATAAGTGGTTTTTGTACGTTTAGGGCCTTATCATTATTTAGATGAATTTCAATATTTTCCAAGATGTCCAATGTTTTTCATTTTTTGCATACATGCAACACCTCCATGTTATCATACTTGAAGTGATGTCCCTCTGATCTCACATGGTCTGCCATCTCTGAATTAATATTGAAATTTTTTATCCCTTTAAAATGTAAATCTATTCGCGTTTTTATTTTTCTTCCGGTTTATCCCATAAAGCATGATTGGCAGTTCCCACGGTTAATTTTATAAACTCCACTATTATCTAGATGTTCTATTTTAGTTTTATTATTGAAAATGTATTTCTTAATGGTGTTGTGTGTTGTTTCAGATCCGCGGTCTGAACTAGCTTTCTTTTTTCTGAGTTTTCCTGTGTATAATATTCTTCTCCATGGTTTTATTGTGTTCATGTTTTCTTTTGGTTTGTATTATATGTATTTTTGAATAACTGTATCTTTTTCTTTCTTTTTAATTTTATTTATTATTGTTTTTTCTCTGTACCTGTTGTTTGTTGCGGTTTTGAGAATTGTTTTTACTTCCATCTTATAGCCCTCTGCTGATAATGGTATGGAGATTAATTGTTTTAATTAATTCGTTTCATTAAATTGTCATTGTGTGAAGTAAACAACGTTGTATTTTATCCATAGTTATTTACAATGAACTTCCACAAAGTTAATCACGAAAATTTCGAAATATTAAGAATATTGTTTTTAAACATCTACCGGTTTCGATGTCGCACTGTGTCACATCAGGACGGATGCACAATAACTTCCTGAAATTTAATTTAAAAGAGACAAGTGCCGTACTGTATCTTTATTTCATTCACTAATGGACGAGCAATAACTTTTTTGTATTTAATTCGTAAAAGACACGTGTTACGTGGAGGTGCAGCCTCACGCGGATGACGTAATCCCCGGTAATAATAATTTCGAATGTCCGCCCGTAACATCCTATGCAATAGCTTAATTATTATTATTAAATAAAATGAAAAAAATGACTTTCAATAAAATACTCTGAAATAGATTTTTTAAATATATATCTCAGTTAATTGAAAATTAAAACAAATAAATGCATGTCATTGGTGTTGATTAATCAAAAAATATAATTTTCTATATAACAATATCGCTAACGCTACCAGATGGCTCAAATAATAATGAGGTATAAGAAGTTTCGAAAGCATAATTATCTATTTAATAATATCCATAACTAATGTCATCGAGACGCTACGCTACTTTACATAGATAGCGCTATTCTCACAACTTTAACTGGCGACCGAAATATATGTATAACAAAAGTACCTACGTCATTTTTGACGTACTTTTGTTATTATATTTTATATGGGTTATAGCTAGTGAGTCAGCGTAAAATAACACGTCCAATACTTTAGCTGCTGCAGAATATTACGTCGATATTCTATCAGTATTGCTGGATGTCGTAGAAATTTTTTAAATTATTTCCCGGGATGTAATTTATAATCCCGGGATTATCGTATCTTATCATGATCCTTTCCCGGGAATGGTTAATTTAAGGATTGGATTCCCTTTTCTAAGCTTATTCATGTATTGACAAGTGATACATCATCTACTAGGTATGTATGCACATGAGTAGGTACCTTTCATAGCATGTATTTCAACATAATATTGAGATGCCTTAGGCATTCTTTTTAAGGTTTTAAAGAATAAAATAAAATAATTATTCCCGGTCTGCGGGAATGAAGCTTGAACCACTAATAACTGTCTTTTTTTCTAGTAAATTTTTGACAAACTGCTCCATTTATCGTGCAATTTATGATGTGATTATGTTAAATGGAAGCAGCATTTAATGCTGTCATTAAATATTTACTTCGATACGATCACTCAGTTCGTTTGAAAGTTGCACACAACGCATTATGGTATGTCTATTCATTACATGCACTCTGTATTTTGGGACACGGGATAAGGATTCCGCACATAGTTATTTAAATATGAATATAATAGGAATTTACCACAACTGCCCAGCATCATTATGCATTTAGAGGTGTGAAATGGTTCAACGAATTACCTGTTAAAATGAGAATTGAAAAAAATTATGAGGCCTTTATAAAAAATCTTAAAAATACCCTCATAATTAATTAAATTTTTATTTTATATTAAGTTATCTACTTACATATTACTTAATTGTGTAAATTTTTTATCGTATAATTCTTTTGAAAATTTCTTTAATAATAGATAGTTTTAAATTTAATATTATTTATACTGTACATGCTTAAAATTTTATACTATACTCTCTTTACTATATTCATTTTTTAATAATTGTTTGCTGATTGTAAGTTTTTTTATTTTTTTTTATTACTGTCCCACATAAATGCATTATAATTATCGTAACTATAGTATTAGTAACTTTTTTTTCTTATAAACATTTATGTACTAAAACTATTTAATATTATATATATATATAGTATCTATAAAAGTGTAAGCCTCTCCAGACACAAGAGTTAGTCTCTTATTGGAGAGGTACAACGATAAAATTTATGTATCAATATACTTTAAATAGACTAGAATTTTTTTTTAATAATGCTGTATGCAATATTAAATAAAAAAAAGGTCATAATTCTCTAGTAAGTTCGGAAAGTCAATCATGTTTCTCAAGATTTTGAACTCAATATAGGTAATTAGGTTTTCTCCTGAGGTTGCGGTAATTACATTATCTCAGCTTCTATATTCATACGATGTTCTGCGTACATATAAATAACACAACAAATCAAGTGGCAAAATTTATTTATTTATTTATTTAACACCCTTATGGGCTTTTACAAATATACAAAATATAAATTTAAAAAATAACATAAGACAGATAAAATAATAATACAGTTAAAAAGTACAAGTGCTTATAATAGATTTGTGTAAAAATTAGATTTGTATACATTGCAGTTAAAAAGATTCAAGTAAATCATATAGATTTGTGTAAAATAAAAAGAGAAGTTGAAGTAGTGACAAGAAAATAATTGTAAGTAGTAAGAAGAAGAAGAAATACATTACAGTTAAAAATATTCAAGTACAATTTAAAGATTTGTGTAAATTATAAAGGGGAGTTTAAGCAGTAAGAAGAAATGATTGTAAGTATTAAAAAGATGAAGAAATAGATTGCAGTTAAAAAGATTCAAGTACATCTTATAGATGTAAAATAAGCGCTTGTTCAGACACAGCGGGAACCGTTCAGTTTCAGAATCGCGTTTCCAAACACGCGATTTGTGTCGTCTGTTCACACAGCCGCGGTTAATAAGCGATTTGTGCGCGCGAAAATAAACGTCAGTTTGACAGTTCTGGTGCCGTTCTCCATCTTTGAATATCAGAGATATATTCGCTCATTACTTTGCTAACGACGGCCGTGTTCCATGGCAAGACACATAAATATTATTGTCAGTTCATTTTTGGTGAATACTACTTCTCTAAAATACTCTTTTTTTCCACTATTTCCAAATATCTCCACCAACTCCTGCCATGCTTCGTTCTTGGCATATTTGAGTAATCCTCACACTATTACAGGTCTTTTCTACCATATTACAGGTCTTTTCTCCACTTCATCAATAAAAAATTCAGTGACAAAGCGATCCATAACCATAGAAAAGAGAATACAATCCACGCGTGCTCCTGTTGTGACATGAAACCGTGCGGTGCCCGCAACGCGACTGAACGCTCTCGTAAGGCCCCATAGTAATAGGATCGTGCGGGCGCCGTGCGGGTCTATTTTCTAGCGGTTGGGTCGTGGGCACCGCAGCGGTGGACTAACCGCACGGTTGTGTCTGAACGATCACATACAAACCTAGGTAAATGAGACCCGCACGGATCTCATGCGATTCTGAATCGGCACGGTTCCCGCTGTGTCTGAACAAGCGCTAAGAGAGAAGTTTAAGTAGTAATAATGTAAAGACAAGCGCGGTCCGGCTTGGCGATTGTTCGAGCGGCCGCCTTATCGCTCCAGCGGTTCGATCATGACGATGCTTATCGTGTTGCCCGGTTCAATAGCCTCGTTGGAATACTGGAATACAGTGGCGGATTAAACGGTGGGCGGACAGGGCGGCCACCCGGGGTCCGCGAGCCCGCGGGGCCCTCCAGGGGCAACGGGTTGCGCAGGGTCGCGTGTCCCCCAGGCAACGCCAACACCCACCCTTCATCAAAGAAAATATTAAATTAAACAGAAATAATTTAACAATTTTTATTTTTATTTATTTTATTTATCTTCATCTTGTTACATGACATAGGAGATGGAGCTGCTCATCTCACTAGGAAGAACCTGTGCCGAGATGAGCAAGTGAACAATATAGTTAGAACAAAAAATTATAAAGATGTACAACAAAATACTATATAACTATAAAATTAATTAATTAATTAATTGAGTATATAAATATAAAATGTGGATAATAAGAACAGTATATATTGTAAAATACAAAAGCAATAGTGAAAGTAGAGTAATATATATAAAAAATCATATGCGTGGATAGTAACAAAATGTATATATAATAGCACGGTTGAAAGTATATTTAGGTATGTACCTATATAAGAAAATTAAATGAATGTTTGTGTATATTAAATAGTGATAAGAAATGAAGTTTAATAAGCAATAAATTATGACCGGTTTTCGGCAGTTGGGTAATTGTGCAAATGCAGGTGACAATGATGTCTTCTCGAATAGTGTTGTGTAAAAAGTTAAGAATAGGGTGTCCACACTGACTATGACAGAATGGACACCAAAGACATTTGGATATCACTTCCATCAGTCTGCATAACAATGGAGAAGTTCACTATTTTTTCAACGAATGGACAAGAAAATTAAGATATAAAGCCTAGAATTGGCAAAAAAAGAATAAAAGTAGACTGAATGCGATGGAAATGCGGTCACCAAGACGCTTGTGTGGAAAATCTTTGGTCGATGGAGTGAATGTAATGCTGGCTCTGGTATGATAGATTGAATGAAAAACTAACACATAAAAAACAAGTTTTTACAATACTCCCTTTCTCATCTTCGGGTTTCGTGCCTACCAGATGCGTCGTAGTCTTTTAGTAAGTTGTATGAAAAACCCATTAAAAATTTGAAAAATCCAAAATTATACTATAATTTTAATTTTTTTAATGAAAATTTGATAGATCTTCTTGATCGTCGCCACGAGTATGCTTGCAAAGTTTCAGCTCGATTGGATCACGGGAAAAGGGTTAAAAATCGATCCAGCAAAGGTTTTTGCGTCAATCAGACAGACAGACGCCACGAGTTAATATAAAGGGAGTAAAAAAGTAGTTTGGTCGTGTAGAACGCATGAGTGAGAAAAGGATGTTTGAGAAAATATATGGAGCGAGTGTTGAAGGCAACTACATGTTCTACGGTTGTTGAGGCTTTTAACAGGGCCATCCTCCAATACTTGTACTATCTGATCGTGCCAGGTCTTTCGTCCGCGAAAGACCTGGCACGATCAGATAGTACAAGTATTGGAGGATGGCCCTGTTAAAAGCCTCAACAACCGTAGAACATGTATGAGAAGATGTATGAATGTAGCCGAAGCAAAAGTGGTGTGTCAAGATAGAAAAATATGGCGTTCTATACTCGATGCATACCACTGCAAGTATTATTCATAAAAACGGAATAGGTAATAGACTAGATAATTAGGAGGCATTAGAGATAAGAAAAGCCATTAATATGAATCATAAAATCATTAATAATCAAGTAAATTTATCTTTTAGTCCACTTTTAAATATGTCCCCTCTTAATAGTAATATTCCCTGCGAAATCCCACCCCTGTCCCCACTATTGGCACTCCGTTCTTTCACCTTTCACACTAGTATATAAAAGCACATAATTTTTTAATGTTTAGGCAGTTAAGATTCTCCCTGAAGAAGCTACGGTCGTAGCGAAACCTGGTTGGATATGAAAATAAATATAAGTGATGTTTAACTAAGTTAGTTTTAATTTATAGAAATTAACTTTGTGTACACCACTTTTATATTGAAAAAAATTCAACATATACATTTGTTATCCTGACGAAGAAGCCATGTTGAAACATGTTGAATTTTTTTCAATAAAAAAGTGGTGTGTACAAAGTTAATTTCTATAAATTATAATTATAATGTCACCACAAAATGATTTCGCTGTGTTTAAAGAATAAGTTAGTTTTATTTATTTAATTATAATGTCTCACCACCAAGTGTTTGCTTCCATGGAAAATTATTATAATATTGGTAAAATTACCAAGATATTATTGATATTGGTTACTTCTTCTTCAAATATAGCAAATTTATTTTGTGGTAAAATAATTATAATTGATATAAATTAACTTTGTTAAAACCACTTATTTATTGAAAAAAAATCAACATGTTTCGAAGCCAATGGCTTCTTCGTCAGGATAACAAAAATAATATTTAAAAATCGAAGTATAGATCAAAATATTAAAAAGTTATATATGGAAAATGATAATAATTAATTATTGTAATAAAATTATTAATAATTAATAATTGTAATAAAATTATTAATAATTAATAATAAATAATTGGTTAATTTTTCACATCAAATTAGTGTAATTATATAGTTCCTTTTGTTTGACTGGTCCTGTACAAGGCGAGTATGTCACTGACGTTGCAATGCCCGGTATTGTGCAGTGCCGGAACATGCATCAGTACGAGACAAATGCACTTTCAATACTACCTTTTGTCTTTAGTAATCATCCGCAAATTGGATTCACTTCGTGAATATGAGAACACGCTGCATTTTACCGCCATGTGCGGATTTTTTAAATTTTTAAGCAAGTTTTTCGTCGCACATGAGTCATTCTGCGCGTGGAGAAAGCAAAAAGTCAAAATATTAGCGGGAAGCCTGGGGTTCTCAAATGTGCATAACTTTTATATGTGCAAAAATATTTAAAATCAATATTTTTACATGTTTTTGTGTTCTTATAACGTACCTACATATAAAAATGTTGTTAAAATATATAATGGTGTCTAAAAAGAGTTTAAAAAATTAAAAATACTGATTTTCAGGCGTTTTATAGTATATGTTAAAATAATTCTTAAGAATTTCTTGTATACATTAAAAAGTATAAGTATATGTAAAATTTAGAGTAGGTGCGTGCAGTGAGAACAAGAAGCATGACTATTATTTAATTAAACATATGTTTGGAAAAAAATCGAAATTAAATATTTATCAGAATATTATGAAATATTAAAATCTGAATAATATGTTAATTACTGTGTTTGGAATATTATGAGATATCTCTTATATCATTTTCTTTTCAAAATACATGCTTAGAAAAAATAGTTTTAAATAAATTGTTTTTTTTTTTTAAGATTTGGTGTAATGACCTTAACGATCGGAAATTAGACATTTAACATTTTTAGGGACCGGTAGAAAAGTTTTATATTATTGTGTTATTTGTAATATTATACCATTTTAAATAACCGGAAGCGTTGGATTTTATAGGTATATTTTTTTAATATAAAAACAACGTCATTCAAAATAAATAATAATTATTGTGAATTAATATTTTCGGGTACTGGTGGAGTCTTTCTTAAACTTAGTCGTTTTAAGTAAAGTCAAAGTTATTTGATATTGAAAAATATAACTACGATCAGAATAAAAAATTCTTGGTTCAGTTTAGATATGTAAAAGAACACAAAATGCGTAATAAGCGACAATCGTCGACATTTCTATCTTCAAAATCAAATCAAATCCAGACTGCTGTCCAGATGGTCCAAAATTTAAGCATTTTAAGTCCGAGAGAAGGGTTTTTCCTCTAAGAATGAGTACATTTCTAAAAGCAAAATATTAAGTCGCTTTTTGCGCCGGTTTTTAAAAAGGATTCAAGCGTAAACGCAAGAACGATTTTTTAGCTACTACAACCTAAATAGTATGAAAAATATTAAATATGTGAATTAATTTAGTAACTTTTTATTTCTATTAATATTGTCACGGAATCATAGCTGTGGAAGGTAATTGAAATTTTCAACAAGTGTCAACCAATTGAGAGATAACATCATTTAAGTCAAAAATGACGCAGGTTTTCTGTGTTTCTACTTACAAAAAATGAAAATAAAGATACCAGCAGCAATATCAAATAAAACAACCACATGAAAATCAATTCGTTTTGCTCGTAAAATGGTTTATACAGAAATTCCAGAAATATGAGTAGTGTCCCTAATAATTTGGCCACCTACTGTATTTCCAAACGCCTGTTAGGTACTCTTTTAATTTATTTTCGCTTATTCATATTGCTGGCCGCACTCGCATAGTCCGCTTTATCATTAATCTTCTATGTTACGTTGTTAAATAAAAACAACTCTCCGCGCGCTCGCCCTCTCGTCTTTTATACAAAAAGTTGATTCAGCGATGCCTCGAGAACGTTCTGCTAGTTTCTCCATATATATACAGGGTTATTTTTAAAACATTAATAACCTCGCAGGACTATATTCCTGCCTTGATTATGAGTCTGAGTATTATGACCTAATATCAATAGTTAAGGAGATGTGCGACATCAAATTTGCATTTTTTTTCAATATTACTGACTTATTTTTTGTAAAACGTTAGACTATCACTACAGTAACTTATATCGAATATGAAAAATTCATTCCCTTTAATACAATTCAAATAAAAAAATAAAAACCTTCGAATTCCAATTGTAATTTTTTAGGGTTTTTATCATTTTATTTAACTTGTATTGAAAGGAATGAATTTTACGTAATTGATATGAGTTACTGTAATGATAGTCCAACGTTTTACAAAAAATAAGTCAAAAATATTGAAAAAAAAATGCAAACTATTGATATTAGGTCATAATAGCTTGAACATTTTCGACTCATAATCAAGGCAGGAATATAGTCCTGCGAGGTTATTAATGTTTTACAAATAACCCTGTATAGTAATTTTTCACATTTTTAGTGATTCATTTTAAAAAATATTAAAGAACTTGGTAAATACGTATCTAAAGATCTCTTGCGAGATGTAAAAAAATAATTTACAGAAGAGTAGCGAAGAGAAATTCAAAGAGCTTGAAAAGCACTCCCTAAGGTAGAGAAAACATAAAACTATTTTTCGAACCTAGGGCTACACGACCGCATGAACTCTCTTGTGGACTCTCCGTAAAGTCACCGGTGCAGAAAATTAATTTAGAGAATAGCTCAAAAGAGGGAATCAGATTGCCATGGCACTAACTCCCTCGGGTGGTGAGTCGTCAAAAATATTATTTGAACTAGACCCTTCACAACCGCGTCACGTCACGCGGACTCCCCACAGGGTCACCGACCTTTCTGGAGTGAAGCCTACTTTTAGGGATTAAATGAATTTCTGAATATTCGGGTCATCCCCTAATACCCCGTGTTCTAAGAATCACTGTGAATTATATTAAACATGAGAATGTATATTAGATTTCCCTTACTTGCTTTCAGATAGGATGATGATTTAATTTTTTTTATATATATTGGCTTTACCCGGCTTCGTCAGACATTTGTATTCAATTTTCTGTAATTTCCTGTAATGATGCTTACAAGACAGAAAAAAGACAAAATAAATGAAGCCGTAATATAAAGGGTATATATGCAAAAACAAAATTTTACAGGAAAGAAAAATCACTTAGTGAAATTAATACTTTTTTTTAAATAAATTTTTATTTTATTTTATTTATTTATTAAAGCCCTACAGGGATTTTACAAACAAATAGGTAAAGTATACATTTATAGAATAGATAGTTTAAAGAAAAAAATAATAACATGTAAAAATAATAATGACATAAAATGGAAAGAAAGTACTTAAAATACAGATACAAATATATAAAGATAAACATAATATAAAATGAAAACCAAGTATATTAAAAGCAGGAGCACAAGGAAAACATAATTATAAAAACATAATAAACATAAATTAAAAAACAAAAAAGTAATAATATAGAGTGAAAAGCAATAGCACAAGCTTAGAAAGTCATAATATAATAAAAAATTACATAACAGTTAGTTATCTCACTCAATCAACAATCAAAACAAATACAAATCAATTATTTAAGTCCAATTTGACAAATACTAGTAATCTTTGGACGCCCAGAATTTTTATTATTTTTATTTTCTTATATTCACTTAGAATCCAAGCTGCCGAGATGAGTTTTCTAAGGGGGGTAGGACAAAGATGGACAAAGTGGGAGGTGCCGACATAAGGCACACACTCGGCATGGAGCCCCTACTCCTACACTTAGAGGTGAGGTTTTTGGACATGTGCTAAGATTGCCAGAGGAATGAATACCGAGAAGAATCCTCCTGGCAAACTCGGATGGAAGACGGTCGGTGTGTTGCCCAGATCGATGTTGGGAGAAGCAACAGAAAAATGTGTATCAAAACAGAATGGGTCTAGACTGTTAAAGAGTTAAGGTTATTATTACGGTCGTTAGACAAATTTAAAGACATATTGCACACTGACGACCTCTATTGTAGAAGAAGTGAACACTCCACAACAAAGTGCATATAATTTACGCCTTTGAAAGCAGTAATCAGTCCGTCCTCTACCTCCACGGGTAAAGGTCGTCCGTCTCTTGATCAGCATTTAAAAAAACATCGAGAATCGTTTCTCGAAAAAACATACGGTTCGTATAAAATATCCGCAACTATTTACAGTTCAATGGGTCTAGACTGGTTGACTCATGCAGAAGCAGCGCAAGACAGGGGAACATGGAAACACCTTGTCGAGTCTTTGGGCTCCCGACCCTACTAGGACAAGGGGATGAAGATGATGATATTCACTTGCCAATTATGTACATAAATGTTACGTTTTTCTTAATCATTCATGGTATTAATTAAGTAAACCCAGTGACATCGTCGAACTGTCGGTATCCGTCATATTTGTTACTATAGCTAGACCGCATTCAAAAGAATGTGCGCCAAAAATGTGTGTTGTTACGATAAAAAAATGAACACAAAATAAGTTTTTCTAGTAAGTAAGTAACCTTTTTTATACTATAAAATATATATTTATTTGGAATATCATATTGAGGCTTGTAATACGGGCTTGCCAGGCAACTTTCCCCCGCTTTCTTCTTACCGGACAAAGCTAGGAAATGGTCTTTTGATTGTGGTCGACCTATACCAGATGAACATACATAAATATGGAGCCTTTTTCCACGTCAGCCAACCTTTGAGGTCAATTTCAGCAAGATTGAGTTGAAATCGTGAAAAATATAACAACGCATACTATTATAAATATGTACTATTTAATCCATCATAATTAATTGATCAGTTTTATATATATCTTCAATATTAAGGGGCTTTATGGGTGATATTTTATTTATATTTATTGACTTATTATTAACAATCTAGTGGGCTTTTATGTATACAGAAAAAAGTATTTTATGCATCTCAAACGTTTTCTTTTAATCAAAAAAAAAAAGTAGTAAAAAGTAAAACCATATTTATGGGGTGTAAAAGCAAAGGCAGCAATATCCAAAAACTTGAAAAAATGTTTTGAATGCGATCACCGAGGATTAATAATTTAAAATGTACTGAATTCTGGATTTTACGTATCTATCTAGCCCTTCCGAAATCATGTTTATATGAATTTATAGGCTTTTTTTCCTATAAAATCTCGAATTAAGTAATTTATAAATTAGTAATCTTCGATGACTGCATTCAAATTGTTTTGGATATTGCTATCTTTGCTTGTATACCTCACATTTGAAAAAATATCTTAAAAACGGATTAAAAGAAAAGTAAAACACATTTAAAAAAAAAAAAAATTAGAAAATAAATACACTATAGTAAGCAGAAAACACATTTCAATTTTTTTATTAATACAAAAAAAAATCTGATACAGGTCATAAGCCCTGGGATACCCTATAAAGACTTCCATACACGTTAGCTTCTATAATTAATCTGAATTAAAAACAATTAAATTTAAAAATATTTAGTTATACACCTACATATATATATATTGAGAGGTTCGTTTCAGTCCCATAAAATTTTTATACCATTAGAATTTAAAAAAAAATAAGAGAATGCTATGTTATTATTTCATTCAAATCGAATGACTGAAACAAACGAATGACACACTAAAATTATATTGGGCCATCCAATGAATACTCGATTAAACAAAAAAAATCTAGTTTTGACTATTTTCAATGGTTGCGCTGATTTAACGGTTGAGAGGTTAGGTCAGGTCTACATCTTAGGCCCTTCCGTCTTTTGTTTGCCATAAATAGTGGGGACAGCCATAACTAAAGTAATACAAGGTTCGACGGAAACCGACAGTACCTACTTATTCTGTTTGAAAATGGAATCGAAAATTTTAAATTCAAAATGAAACGTCGCAGAACTTAAGACTCTTGCGACAACACAATAGGTTTATAAATGACAGAACTAATGCATAGCATAAAATGAATCGCATTTTTAATATTTACTGTACATAATTATTGTCGTATTGATAAACATTTTATTTTATTTTGTTCTTTATTTATTTATTTAATAGATATATATCTATGGCCAATAAGAATCTGTCAAAAGAAGCAAGACTAGCGGTGCATAATGGCGTTCTAGTGCCAACCCTTATGTATGGAAGTGAAGCCTGGAATTGGCAAAAGAGGAATGAAAGTAGACTGAATGCGGTGGAAATGCGGTCACTAAGACGCTTGTGTGGAAAATCTTTGGTCGATAGAGTGAGGAATGAACAAATTAGAAGTGAATGCAATGCTAGCTGTAGTGTGGTAGATAGAATAAAGAAAGGAGTGCTGAGATGGTTTGGTCATGTGGAACGTATGAACGAGGAAAGGATGGTTAAGAAAATATATGAGGCGAATGTTGAAGGCAACAGGAATAGAGGGCGTCCGCGAAAGACCTGGCACGATCAGGTACTACAAGTATTTGAGGATGGCCCTGTTAAAAGCCGCAACAACCGTAGAACGTGTATGAGAAGATGTATGAATGTGGCCAAAGCAAAAGTGGTGTGCCAGCATAGAAGAGTGTGGCGTTCAATCCTCTTTGCCTACCCCTGCAGGGAAACGGCGTGATGGTTAGTTAGTTAGTTAGTTATATATACATTTTTTTTTACAATGATGATACTCTACAGTTTTCTCATAGTATCTCTCTTCTAGTAATATTCTCGTGAGTAGGAGAGGAGTATTTTTATATTTAAAATGTATTAATAGTATGTAGTAGGTACCTACATACTATGTACGTATAAGAAAAAAAAACTAATAGGCAATAAACATAATTCAATAATGTGAGACAACAGTAAAAACAAAGTAATAAATAATAAGCAGAAAACATATAACAGTGTGCAATTATCATTTAAAAATGAATATATTAAAGATATGATATTTTATTATACGTTATTATATTATACATATTCACAATGTTTGTTCGTGGCCAATTGAGTTAATTTATTTAAAACAATCAATTTGATAAATTACTTTTCTCTCATCAGAGTAATTAAAACAAATCTTTAACATAAAATAATTATCTCTGTATTTACAAAATTGTAAATCTTAATTATTGGAAATATTGGATGTTCTCTTCGAATGGAGTTAATTAACAACTCTTATACACAGAGTATTGTGAGCTTCTTTAAAAAGTTCAAAGAACATACTACTGTATTTATATTTGGACGGCGTTAGCGCTAAACGATAATTACAACACATATGTGAAACGGATCGTAAAACTTAAATATATATACAACTTCCAAAAATTTAATAGACGTGGTATTCTATCAAGGGTGGAAATGGTGAACGTTACATTGTATAAAGTGATCATTTAAGCCAGCCGTATGATAGGTTGTAAACCATATGAACACCCAAAGATCATGTCTTGACTCTTATATTCATTTTCGGTGTAACTTGTGATGAAATATTTTTGCGTGTCTTCGTCTGTCTTCTATTGCTAATACGTAAATAAATTTCAACTTAATATTTATCAAAATTCGAAACTAAATCAACTAAAAATATCTTTGTCTAGAAATATCACATGAATTATACAAAATGAAAACTACATTTTGTATCTTAAATTTTTTGTGTGGTTCGTTTAGAGTTGTGATATTTTTTGAACAGGTACAATGTCTGTATGTCTGCATTATTTACTACTTTTATCTTAACTGAAAATATCGACTTGTCATAGTCTAGGGAGATTTACGATAATGTCACGTATTTGTGACGATGCGAATTGAAAAAAGATAACTCCTCAAAAATAATTTTGAATATAAACTGAAATAAGATATACAGAGTTATTTGGAAAACATAAATAACCTCGCAGGACTATGTTCCTGCCTTGATTATGAGTCGAAAATGTTCAAGCTATTATGACCTAAAATCGATAGTTATGGAGATATGCGACATCAAATTTTGCATTTTTTTTTCAATATTTCTGACTTATTTGTTTGTAAAACGTTGGACTATCATTATAGTAACTTATATCGAATATGTAAAATTCATTCCCTTTAATACAAGTCAAATAAAAAAATAAAAACCTTCGATAAAAAACATGGAAAACAATCCAATTGGAAAATTTTCAGGGGTTTTATCATTTCATTTCAATTCTATTGAAACGAATGAATTTTTCGTAATCGATATAAGGTACTGTTAAGTTAAGTTAAGTTAGAAATATTGAAAAAAAATGCAAACTTTGATGGCGCATATCTCCATAACTATTGATATTAGGTCATAATAGCTCGAACATTTTCGACTCATAATCACGGCAGGAATATAGTCCTGCGAGGTTATTAATGTTTTCTAAATAACCCTGTATATCTCACAATATTCACATCACCATATTTATTCAAATTTATTTATTTCCTAATATTCTGTGAGATAAATATATAATTTCGTTTTTTTTTTCCAAATATATGTTTTAAAAAAAGTAATGCTTGTTCTCACTGAACACTGGCCCCTGCACGTACGTAGACCAGAACGTACTAGATTGTATATGGTTGAGAATTCACGTAATAAATCATTCGCTTTTGTCGCCCGCAGAGCGTTTTGTCAAAAAGAAAACTTGAAATAGCGCATCGCTTTGGGGCATGTCTGGACATTTATAGATTGGTCAACAGCGTTTGAGAGATTTTATAAAGCGTTTTTTGACCGCAAAAATAGTTTGATTAATTTGGTTTGCTTTACGTATTTTAAAGAATTCAAAATAATCAATTCTATCAATTCAACACCAATATCACATAGGTACATGTAATATTGATAAAAACAAATTTTTATCAAAACTATTTTCCATTAGATTTAAAAATTCTGAATAACCATTTAGTAGAGAAGTAAAATACATGGCATAGAATTGGAATCGACAGAGAAAACGAGGCATGTCCAGAAAGTAAGTGTAATAAGTTTTTATGTTGTTTTTAGAAAAAGTGTATACGAAAAAAATTACACGATATTGTTGATACACTTGTTGACTATTTTTCTACATAATTACCTCATGCATTAATCATTCCATTTAACATAATCTGACATAATCTTCTTTATGCCCTCCTCGAAGAACTCTCCCGCCAGCTCCATCCCCTACTTCAAAACCTTTTTTTGCAGCTGCTCATTGGCTAAAAATTTAATTCCATCCATGTGTGCCTTCAAGGAGGTGAAAAGATGATAATCTGAAGGCGCCAAGTCAACGTAATACGGGGAGTGGTTCAAAACCTCCCAACCAAATGAGTCCAAGATCGCATTGAGGACGGGCATTGTCGTGCAACAAGCACATTCTTCTCGTCAACATTTCCCTTTTTTTGTTTTGAATTTCTCTTTTTGAGTTTTTTAGGGTCTCACAATATCGTTGTGCATTGATCGCAGACATTTCCTCAAACTTCAATCGGCGGTCTTCACGAACAACTGTCCTTGAATTTTCCACGAACTCATTAGTTAAAATGGAAGGTCTTTCACTCCTCTGTTCATCACGGATATTTGTTCTGCCTCCACTGAACTCCCTATACTACTAAATACTCTCGTTCTATTCAAAACATCTTCGCCGTAAGCCTTTTGGTTTTTTCCGTAAATAGGAAGCGGATCACAGCACGTGGCTCGCACTTGGTGGGATTTATTACCGACATCTTTCACGCAACTGTACACTACAACGTGAGTTTACATACTACCGTGTTCCTGCGATGCTCGCTCTAGTCGGGAAATCCTCCTCTAGTACAACCCTCAAAAATAAAGAAAACACAACCCGTTATGGTCACAATTCACTTAATTTCTAAAAATGCCTATACCTACTGGTATATTTGACTAAATTTTTTTGTAATCAATGTGCTTAAACTACTCTATTTGTCCAAATTCTCTATAATACTTTCTTATATAATTCTGTTTCTCTTTCCTAATAGCTGTGGTGGCCCGAGACACATACACACAGACACCCGTGTAATGGGTTACCACAGATGCTGACATCGAGACGGCAGGCCGTCGTCCTCGATATAGAGGTTGAGGCAAAATTGCTAAGCAAGGCAAACAGGTGACGATGTAAGCCGGACCAATGACTTAATACAAAGGCGACGTAAGGCAGGGGGCATGAAGAGCGGATAAACTCACATTGCTGACCAGACTAAATATTGCACACACGAGCGGCCGAGTAAGACGAAGGCATAATACGCCGATTCATTTATCCGCAACAACTATAAAAATGGTAAACTCCAGAGCAGACTATCTCACTTCCCCAGTGAACGGCTCGTATAGCGGAAGCCCTTGACGTCAGACCTTCGAACGTCACGCTTTCACTTGTATGGATACACTCTTTATAACTTTTACTTTTACAATTCAATAAATTCTGCAAAACCATCGTGACTTTACATCATCGACACCGCATCAGCTCATCCTAAACCGGAGGGCTCATCCACCTCCACATAGCCTTCTCTTGTTTCTAATTTCAATAGTTGTACTGTGGTTGTTTGATTGGTGGTAATGATAATAGTTAAGCAAAAACTACGAAAATTGGTTATGAAAATTCCAAAGCATGAAATATGTCAAAAAATGACGCAGTTTTAGAATCTATCTGTTTTAACACTGAAAACGAAGTTTTTGGTCATGGCCTGTCGATTATAGCTTATATTTTCTTAAATAGTGTTAAATTAATCACTTTTTTATAAGAAAAAAGGTTCTATCTAAGCTATTATTTTCAAGAAATTGTAGTTAAGCATACTGATATAAATGAACAATAAGAACCCACATTTTCAAACAAAAATACCGAAATATACATTTAATGTGAATGTCCAGCCTTAAGCTGAGAATGAAGAAAATGCTTTTCCTAATTAAAATAAAGCCCGCGTTGTATCCGGGCTTGGGATGACTTGTAAACTTTGTCTGCTTTTTTGTTCGTGGTTCAATTCTTTCATTTTTTCTACGTAGTAAAAATCTCGGCCGATGCAGTCCTAAGGAAGTATTCAGTATGCATCGCAGGAAATCCTTTTTGGAACCAAATACAGCCGTTACGTTACAGCGTGCGCTGGCAGAAACGCCAGCACCTCGTCTACACATAATGTAATACGCTTTAAATATTCTGTGAAAGTTTGAATAGCATGAATTATCGACAATATCATAGTAGCTCTTCTACGTGAAGAGATCCAAAATAAGTAATTACTAATATTCACACTTTGTTAAATAAGATTGCATCGTGTTTCAGTGCTGGACCTCCTTTTCGTGTAAATTTTAATCAAAATTAGCGGGTAAGCTTTCTATTCTGGCCGCTTAGCTGCCAATTTTGTATGTTGTATAGCAAAAGTATCCACTTTTCAATACGGAAAATAAAATTAACAAAATATCAAGAAAAGGAAAGTGGTCTACAATAGCAAAACCCTATTTATGATTAATCTTGTGAACGAAATATATACAGCATTGTTATATATATTTTATATACAAAGAAAAATTGATAAAGACCATTTCGAGCGTTAAATTTCCGTTATGTATATTAAAGTATAAATATAGGGCTACTTTATGCGGCGGGTGTCCTCAGTATTCTTCGGTTTTAAAAGAGTTACGCTGCCGGTCTACAAAGTCGCGAGTACCTTCTTGTACCTTCTTTTTTCTGATATTTTAAAGTCATCTGTTTGCGAGGGATGAGCTCCGTGGGTGAGAGATTCTTACGACTGTGGACTCTTTCGGGCGTCTTGGACTGAACTCAGTCTTTCTTTTGTACCGTCCTTCCCTTTTAAGAGTGTCTTCCTTTAACCTCCTACATTATCCACTCACTGTTTCTCTCCCAAATCGGCATCCTGATCTCTTTCCCCCACCTTTATACCCAACACCCTAGCCCGGCTTGAACCATTCGACCCTATAATTATGAACTTTTAACTTGTATTTCTCATTATGTTCACTACGCATTTCTTTATGCATTATGCTACTACTGTAATTTGTATTTCAATAAAGTTGAGGATGTTGATATGGTGTGATGGACGTTGAATAAATTTTGCGTCCTGAACCTTACGGCGTCCGCCCTTTACACGGCGCCGTACGGGGAAGGCCTTTAGAGAAAAAATTGTCAACCTGGCGACGTAAGAGTAGGACTGATATGGAAGTCTTCGGCTCATATAACAGTCCTGGGAATGCGGTGGGTCTCCATTCACTGATATTTTAAAGAAACCGCGAGACGGAGATCTACCCATTTTAAAAACCATTGAGTTTTAAATTTCTTAAACTGAAATTGTTCTGCCCGTTGTGCAGAAAAAATGACATGAAACATAAAATCACTACATTTGCAGTTCTTTAAACATGTAAAGAATAATAAATCTTTAAATTTTTTTAATTAAATATTATTTAAGCAAAAGTTTAAGCGAAACTAAAAACATTAAAGATGATAAAAAAATAATAATTAAAAAAAATAAATTAAAAAACAAACTTACGTCAATGTTAAATGATTTCAAATATCAGACGGTTACCAGTTACCAGCACAAAAAAAAAATTTCTCCGTTTTCTATGAAAATAAAAACACGGATTTAAATACATATTTCTCGAAAATATTTTAAAAACAATGAATTTTCGTGTTTACGATTCATTTTTGTTAGTTTGGATGTTTTTTATTATCAGTTTTCTTCATTGTCTTATTCAATGTCTTTTATAATCTTTTTAATGTAATCTAAAGGTTTTTTTTAAGTGGTAATAATTAAAATCCGGAGTCGGTTGCAAATTTTTAAGCGTATTTTAATATATTAAGATGCTTAAACTAAAAATAAAGAACCATATTTTTATGTACATGTTCTGAGAACACAATTATTAGATTTTTTCCATAGGGGGATAATTATTAAATAAGATTATTCGTTTGTTCTATGACAGAAATGAGGCTCTTTATATAAGAAACATGTATAAGAGTCTTTACAAGGCGGTCCAGGACTAATGACCTGTATGAGCTGGCTTAAATTATCACTTTACACAATACAACGTTCACCATTTCCACGTTGCAGGTTAATTGGAATTGGTGATCGTTGCATTGTATAAATTGATCATTTAAGCCAGCCGTACGATACGTCTTAGCCCTATAAACACCCAAAAAAGAGTTCCATACCTATTCCCCATATAATAAAAAGCTTCGTCTCTGTGAGAAATCTATAATATATCTTGATTTATAATATCCCTGTGGATCATGTCCTGTATTGTATACTTGAAAATTTGAACAAACTTAAAATATTTATTTTTAAGAATCGTTTTCATATAAACTAAATTAAATTATTGTTTTCTTGTTTTACTCACGTACGAGGTTTCCCGATTTCACCATCGATTTGTTACAACCCCAAAGAGCAGTACGCGAGAGCAATGTGTAATGTTGCCTTCCCGTGATGAATTTTCTCTTCCAATACTACACACGTTCTTCCAGGAAAACGCGCTTTACAAAATATTCACAGTAAAAGCTTTACTTTTCAGGAATGCGACTTTATTCACTGAAAAGTGATACTGAAAAATATTTGATATATTGATTGTTACGGCAAAATCATAATTATAAAACATAATATGAACGAAAACTATTTCTAAACATAATGCCTCATATTCTATCTATAGATATAAGATAATGTTTCAATATATAATGTTTTATATAACTCCCTTTCTGCCGAAAAAACTTTGGATTGATTTTTAACCCTTTTCCCATGATCCAATCGAGCTGAAACTTTGCAGGCAGACTCGTGGCGACGATAAAAATGATCTAACAAATTTTAGTTAAATTTTTTAAATAATTATAGTGTAATTTTGGATTTTTCGAAATTTTAACGATTTATATATTGTTGAATTTTCGAGCTCGATGCGTGGAGTAGGCGCAAAACCTGTTTCAATGAGAAAGGGAATATAATAAAAACTTGGTGTTTATGGGTTAGTTTCTTTAAATTTCAAATAGTTTAGAAGTGATGGGATGTAGGTAGGTAGGTACTTACCTACTTTTATTATTTTTGAATTGTTTGAGATTTGAAAAATGGAACATTTTAAACAAGAGAAAGCTTGTGTTGAGATCTGTGAAAAAGAAAAAACGATTTTCTATTGTTTTTTAAAGCGTCTTGTTGTATCTGTGCTGTTTTTTTAACATATTTGTAATTTTTAGTTTTTAAGTAAATTAGGATAACACACGATCACCCTGCTTCCGAGTTCCTTTATTTTTTACCGCAAGTGTTGATTTCTTGGAGAATTTCCTCATCGCAGAGTTTCGATACATTGATATTTATTGAAATCTTAAATGAGAAAATGATTTATTTTTGCTTATATTTTATTTTACTAATGATAATTAAACCGATTTCTATCGAAAATAGGCACGGTGGTTTCTCATAATCTAACTAGTGTTCGACAATTTTGTTTCAAAGACGGACATTGTAATCAATCAAGTTTGCTGAAATGACTCAAATCTGTTATGGCCTTCAAACTTGGGTGTGAAGGATTAAGTAAGTATAGGGGTTTGAGGGTGTGGAAGAGAGGGCACATTGCGGGAAGGGAAGGATTGTATTTGATTTTTATTTGAATCTTTTGTGTATTTTTTTAATTTTAAGTGTTTCTTAATTGTTTTGTTTTGGTCGATTGTTTATTAACGTAGAATGTGCGTGTTTGTATTGGTGTGTTTTTATGTGGTTATTTTTTAAAAATATGGTTAGGATACTCTGAAAAGTTATTATAAGCGGGGAATCTTTTATGTTCTTTAAGTATTGTTTCCATTGGTCTGACTGTTCGACTTTCATATATAGCACACCGCAATGCCCGCATTCTCCACATCAAACGCCACCACATTTAATTATTTATTTAAACATATTAAGTAGCTATAATTCAACTAGAGAGTGGGGTGCACGCGTCAGCAAGTATCGCTTGTTGTAAGAGAACTTCGGGCGAAATGCCTCTATTTCCATAAATTTCCGAAATAATCCATTTCAAAAAGATTTCACTCATTTTCGGCACCCTTAGTACATCACTCGTTTATTGGAAAATCTTGGCAAGAAAAAAATGCTGTAGTAAAGCTTTATAAATGTCCAAATTTTTCAAGAACACAATACTGGATTTTAACCACAGAGGGACATCATTAACGAGATATATTAAAGATGTCTCGTAGAGACGAACCTTTTTTTATATGGGAAAGTAGGTATGGAAGTCTTTTTGGGTGTTCATAGGGCTTACGACCTGTCCGTGCCGCTGGCTTTAGTGGTTACTATACACGATGTAACGTTCACCATGATAGATCAACATGAAACACCAACACAGGTATCAAATTTTTGGAAGTCATATATATATATATATATATATATATATATAGATATTACTATATATATATATATTATATATATATATATATATATATATATATTATTTACTTGCACAAGTTGTTTCGTATGTGAGTTGTATTTTTACTACCGCCACCTGCAGTCCAAAGCTTTTTCATTCCCATAATCCAATCCAGGTGTCACTATTGATGATAATATATCAATATTTTGATTGGAGCAATATCCTTTTTATGTGTATATGAGATTCTTCCAAATTATTACAATTACACTAGAATACCTCTGAAAATTATTTCAAAATTATTTCACTTAAGCTAGCCGTACGATAGGTCGTAAGCCCTATGAACACTCAAAAAAACTTATGTACCTACTTTCCCATATAAAAATATATAGTTGTATATAAAAATATATAGTATGACATATATAATATTAGGTCCTTACATATGAAATTGACGTTTAGTATGGGAGGAACATAAAGCCGATTTTTTTTATTGTAATATATTTATTTAATCAAAGTATGTACCATTGCTATCTATGCACTTTTGCCATCTCATAGGTAGTTCATCGATCCCTTTACTATAAAAACCATTCGGACGGGAATCAATAAAATCTTTGAAGGCGGTTTTGACTGCCCCATCGGAGTTGAATTTTTTCCTTTGCAAGAAGTTATCCAAATTTCGAAAAAAATGGTAATCTGTTGGGGCAAGGTCCGGAGAGTACGGTGGATGTCTTAGACATTCCAATTGAAGCTCCTCTAATTTGGTAGCCGTCTGTTGTGCAGTGTGTGGTCTAGCGTTATCATGAAGCAGCAGTGGCCTAGAGCGATTAACCAGCCTCGGTTGTTTAGCAGCTAGCTTTTCCATCATGGTTTGCAGTTGCTGACAATAGACATCTGCCGTAATCGTCTGGCCAGATTTAAGAAAGCTGTAGTGAACGACACCAGCACTAGTCCACCAAACGCTCACAAGTAACTTTTTTGGAGTCAATTTTCGCTTGGGGCATGGTTTGGCTGGTTCGGCAGGGTTCAGCCATTGCGATGAGCGCTTCCGATTATCGTACAGGATCCACTTTTCATCACAGGTAATGATTCGATTTAAAATCCCTTCATTATTGTGCCGGTTGAGTAATGCAACGCAGCAGTCAACGCGCGTTTGTTGATTTGCTTCACTCAATTCGTGAGGTACCCACCTTTCAAGCTTTTTCACCTTACCAATTTGCTTCAAGTGGATTAAAACAGTTTTATCACTAACACCGCAGCCTGCAGCTAACTCGGATGTGGTTTGCGATGGATCCGCTTCCACAATAGCCTTCAATTCTTCATTATCAACTTTGGTCTCCGGCCGTCCACGGGGCTTGTTCTGCAGGTCGAAATTTCCAGAACGAAAACGTTGGAACCAAAAACGCACTGTGTTTTCTTTTGCGGCACCGTCGCCATACACATCATTAATCCTTCGAGCCGTTTCTGCAGCACTGGTGCCACGGTGGAACTCGTACTCGTTAATAACGCGATATTTCAAGTTTTTCATTTTATAAACTGAGTGACGCAAAGAAAAAAACAATTGAGGAAAAAACAAATGAATTATAATTTTCAAAACACAAATACATGAGTAAATAGCTGTATAAATTTGGATTTGGAATTCCTAACCAATGAGAAGATATTTGAGATCAAATTTGCCAGTACGGAAAAACGTCAATTTCATATGTAAGGACCTAATATATCTTGGTTTATAAATGGTTTATATATCTACGTGGGTTGGGGAACTTCAGACGATTTTGTACAAGAGATAGATACAAAACATTTTTAAAATTACTTTCAAAACAGTATTTTTATGTACTCTATACCTTGCTATTTATTTTCTTTGTTTTTATATCATAGTTATTTTTTGTTTCCCTTAAAACCGCTCATGAAAACTGTCTTTCATAAATATTGGATATTGTAACTTGGGTCTCCTTTGCCAGGGAAAATATGAACAAGAATGTATAAAATAAATACACATTTTTATGTTAGACGTAATGTTTGAATTCTGTAATGTTTTTTATTTTATGCTAATCTTTTTCATCGTATATATTTTACACAATACATTTATTATTTCATCCTTAAAATACTTCGTAGAAAAAATAAAAGAAAGTGAATTAATCTGTCTAGTTATGATTAAATTTTATTGCTGGTACCTTTTTGTAAACTTATATTCTAGTAATTTTTTTTGGATGGATTCTATCATTTTTATATATTTGTCATAGTGTGGTGCCCACATTGACGGTCAAATAAACTATAAACATATCTAGCTTACTACGAATTAAAAATTAATATAGGTATGGTTGTTGCTATTTGTGATTTTTTGAATGGCAATAGGTATCTCTCCTGTTAAATATTCCTTAGCATCTCGATTTTCGTAAATTTTTGTAATAAATTTTGCTAAATTCTACGATGCGTTTCCAGTGAGGATTTAAAAATAAATTCAGAATGATAAAGTACAATGCTTGTTTGATGGTCGTTATAATGAATTCTTTCAAAATTATACATGTCTTAATATGAAACCTGAATTATTTCGCCCTTTTCGTCACTTCATTATTAATTCTCTATTTTTTGGCAACCCTATCTGAGAGGTGTCTTTCAAAAAGTGTATCTGTTTCAACAGGATTGGTCCAATGGAGAGAAGATATTCCTCGTCAACTTACATAGTTCTTCATCGTTGACTATGGTTAAGCTGTCAAATGTCAAAAATTGCAAAATGTCAAAGAAATCTTTAGACAACTACAGGACAGAATACCTTAATAATAAAAGTATCTAAAGCTTAAACTAATTATATGAAAGATAAATAATACGGTTTTGTTAAAAATAGGACTTTCTATTTTGCACAAAATAATTTCGGTCTTAAATTGAATAATTTAAAATCATTAGAAATTAGTAAAAGTAATCAAAATATTAATAATAATCAATTAAATTTAACTTAGATACTAGTCCAATTCTAAATGTTTTCCAATAATTGTGTGTAATCAAGAAATTCAGCAATAGTATTTAAAAATAATTTTTCAAATAATTTAGAAAAACAAAAGACATCATTCATTTTGTTATTTTGACATTTATAAAAGACGCTGATGATGGAAAAGTTTTTTCCGAAACATGTAGGTGTAATTTATAAATAAATAACAATATGTAGATACATTCAAATAATAATATCAATTTTTTTAAATGTCAATCCAAAAAGTTGCTCAACCAATTGAAAAATGAAAAATAAATGCTGAAGAACGTGTATTTTTCATAACACAATTGCGCATACTAAAATACTTGGATGTGTCACTAGATGTACGGATGTAATAAAGAGACTAAAAAGACATGACTTGACGGATTCCCTGCCTTGGAAGATCGCTAGATGGGCTATAGTCAAGAATACAATCGAACTTGAATTTTGATGAAAGAAAAATTGTTCCTGGTGTAATAAAGGGTCCTGATTATATAATATAAATGAAGTCAAATTTTCTTTCATCAAAATTCAAATTCGGTTGTATTCTTGACTATAGCCCACCTGGAATAACCCTGGATAGTCTTCAGTCAATGGCTCTCTCCTAGAAGCCTCAGGAATGCTGCATATCAGGCCTAATTGTTGATTCTTTTCAATTCATTATGTCGATTCACATGGTATTACTTATACTTCTCTAAATATAAAGTACAATTGTAATAGCATTTAAAGTTTTGTCGGTTTAATCCAAAAAGCCTCGTACTATCAATGCAAATAGGACTCTTAAAGTAAATTGGCCACTTTGTGTTCGACCCTGTTAAGCGAGGCTTTTAAACGCGTTTTAAGGCTTTTTAGGTTTATTATAGGGCTCTACGGCCTAAGGTCAATTCCGCTCCGGGCCCGGCGTAGAGTGGCCCTTAAGGACTCGGTACAGGCCATTTAAGTTGAATATCTAATACCTCCAGAGGGTGTACGGTACAAGATTAACTCGAGTGGTACAGGAGTGGATTAGGCTGTTTTATGTAATGTTTTATTTCTGGCGCTCGCGCTGTTGGGATAAGCGTAATTGGTATATTCAAAATTGTAAATTAAAAAACCAAGCGACATTTTATTTTGAATAGATAGTTTTTTATACAAATACTATTTTCTATTTAAATTCACAGAATTCGCGAGACAATTAAATTGTGATATTTTATTTAAAAAAATACAATCGTTCTTTGAATTGTTCTATCCCAAAAATAGTTAATGCTGAATATTAGTTCCATCCTGATTACCAGGTGGTAACCAGATGATGTTTCATTAATTTTAATAAAAAATATGTTATTTCAGAGGCATAGCAAGTAAAAGTTGGCAACAAAAACTGTGTTAAAAACAATTCTTTGGATAATTTTACTATTTTATTACACGACAAGCAAAATAGCTCGTCAATAATGAAGGGAAATTAATTTATTTTTAAATATTAATTTATTTCATTGTTAGTAAAATTATACAGAGATGAACTAAGATCCTTCTTTAGGCCAGGGAATTAAGTCACAAAGGAATTTGGAAATCCCACGTCACGTATATTTAAGACAAAAATGTAATTAGTTTATTTTTATTTTTGTGAGTATTGAGTTTGACCTTTTCATATTTATTTCTAAATCAACAAACTCGTATCAGTTTATTAAATTAAGCTTATTAAAAGCTTATTAAAATCAGCCGTTCAACCTTACCGTCTATCAAGAAACTTACGTAAGTGGTGGTTTCTGATTGCGACTTAATTTACTTTCTTTGACACGGTTGATGCACACTTTCGCGTGATAGAATTGATTAAAAATCTTTTTGTTTTATGTTATTATGTAAAATTAGAGGCGAAATATTCGAGAAATCAAGTTCCATAGACAAAATAGTATATGTAGCTGGCAAAGTTTCTTGAGGATGCCGGGGCCTACATTTGACTGTTGCGTCATTAGTGAAGATGAGTTTGTTTACGTAAGTAAGATGAAGATTGTTTACGTAAGCCACCTTAAGGGATTATTTTAAAGGAGGTTCTCGTTTGGACTCTTATATATATAAGAACGCCGAACGAACGAACGAAGGGGGTTTGCAAAAAACCTGCAGAAACGAAAAAGAATTGAGAAACGTGCATGAGAAGATGTACAAAAGTGGACAAGGAAGAAGTGTTTTAACAGGGCAGGTTTCAACCCTCTCTTCCTACGAAGCAACATTTCGCTAGTTTTTTTTTTAATCTCATGATAGCCACTTTTATATTGAAGGATTATTATTTTCACATTTACAAGTCCTAGTACGCCTCTGGCGTTCGGGGTAGTAACAGTTAGGGGCTTTCTACGTCGTGAAGCGTAGTACAAAGCAATATAAAACGCCCCAAAGAGAAAAATGTTTTTTCCTCCCGAGTAAATATCCAATCAAACCTAATAATTTATCACATATTTACAGAGGCATTGTGTAATGGTGCGTTTACACAGATGAAATCTTTGCACTCGCAATATTAAAATTTGACAGTGTAAGTGTGCATCATTTACAAAATATATGAAAATTTTGGGTAAGAAATTTATACAACAAAAACAAAATACATGCTCATTAACAAACATATCGCAATTGATAATATCTTTATATTGCTGGAGCGAAATTGGAGAAAGTACAAAATATTGTATACTTGGTGGTGTGGCCAGAATTAAATCTGGAGAGATAGGGGCGATAGCTGGATTGGACTTCGGTAAGATGAAGATCCACCAATCCTTGTTCTCCTCATTAATCCTTTTTTTATTTCTAATTAATTCCCATTTCGTCAACCACCTTCCTAACTTAATATGCCTAGCGACATCTGTCGTCTTTATGGACTCGACCGCTAGCTATAATTAATGTTATTCCTACCGCCCCGCACTTACTTCTAAATTGTCTTCGAGTGAAGAAGCTACATTGTAATACCACATCCTTTGTGATATTTGTGTTTGCAGTTAGACCAGGATCATTGAAGAAAAAGGCATCCTTGTACCTTACACCAGCATCCAGCATCTCAAAGGTAGGATTTCATCTTATTTTGTGGTCGAAATTCATGCTACGATCGTCGTTTCTGTTTTACCTTCATCTGCCAGCCCATCTCCAGCATCTCGTCAATTTTGAATACCCGCAAATGAACAATTCTCGCACTTGAACAACTCTCAATGAAATTTTGTATGTAATTATAAAAACCGCATTTATTTATTGCAAACCGCTACACCACTTGGACTGCAACGTAAATTAATTATGGGATCCTTCTGTTGAAATAAAAGCCTCATTGACAAGCTTGTGCAACCTTTATCCACATGAAAGAGATATTCTGTAGTTTGGATTGCAACCTTGGAAGCTCCATGTTCTTGATATTATTTTAAGGAATGGAGGCATGGATGTTTAACGAAGAATCAAAAGGCGATTTCAAATATTAGAGAAGTGGATCTACCTTCATAAGAATACTGAAAATAAGCAAGATGGACAGAGTAAAGAATAAATATGTTATGTTTTCTTTAAATTTCACAGATTCCCCAAGTGGCACCATTTATATAAAAAAAAATTAACATTTCGTTTTAAATATAATTTTTATTAAATAGATCCGCAATACTGTATGGATCCGAATGCTGGACTATGTATAACCCCTACTCTAGGCAAAACAAAACAGCAGAAATGCGAATGCTTAGATGGTCGGTAGGAGTAACACTAAAAAATAGGATTAAAAGTTCACGCATTCGTGGTAGCCTGGGTGTCACGGACATAAACATTAAGCTAGAGGAACGATAGTTGAGATGGTATGGACAATGGGTATGTAAGACGGAGGACGGAGGCCACCAGACCATATGGTGAAGCAGGCAGAGGAAGACCAAAGAACTCCTGAATGAGTCAATGCTCCAAAATACTATAGAGAAACGGCTTGGATGAAAGCGATACCCAGAATCGAAAACGATATAGTCTTAAAACGACCCCAATAGCCCTTCTAGGCAATGAGTTGGGATATACAAGGAAAAAAAGACTTAATTAAATTTGATTGTAAAAATTCATCATTTTTTGAGAGCGTTTCTCCTTTTTTTCAGAACAATGAATGTACTAAAATTTTCAAGTATAGACAGATTAGTTATGGTGGGAAGAGTTAGAAGGGGTGTTGTTACAAATTACCTAGGTACAAAATAATTATCATTATTACTTAATACCTACGTAATTTGTAATAAGAATAAATGAAAATCCAAAAACTTTAATGTTTTGGACTTGTGATGAGATATCCATAGAAGTACAATATATTGCACCTAATAATGCAGGGAAAGATTGCCGCATGTCGGGACCTTGAAAAAACTGTCTGAAAAACCTGAGAGAGTAGTTAAGCCAGGGAGAGAAATGTTCCAGGCCGCAGTAAATAATGTGATGATAGCCAAAGTCCGTTGAAAGGACAGAGCAGGAAAATAGGGAACAACGGATAAGGCACAATATAATGGATAGGATACAAGGATATAGGGGGAATTAGGCCGGCACCCCACTGCACGGACCACCGTCGCGTCAAATCAGCAAAGCATATGGATCGACCAATCATCCGCGTAGTGTGTTTAATAAGCGACGGAAGAGACGCGGCAAAAGATCTCAATAGAGTGCGCAGTGTGGCGCTGGCTTTAGATTTTAGATGCGTGATAATGATCTTAATATGTCTATTATATCTCCGATACCAATTTATTATTTAACCTTTCAAATTACATTATTTCGAAACCAATCCTATATTATTCAGAATAACCAGTCAAGTAGAGGAATGTTCTTCTTCTCTGGAAAACCCTCTCGGAGATATGAAACAGGTCAATGTCCAGAGTGATATTGTTCAGCATAGCAGTAGCTCTTCCAACAGGCATAACCATTGGCAGGTTGGTCCTGTATATCGGAATGTGAAACAATCTATGCTGATAATGAAGATTGTCAAAGGCTGCAAGATGACCTACATCGTCTGAACACGTATTGCAATGCCCAAAGCCTGGAAATAAATGTGTCTAAATGCTTCATTGTATGCTTTACAAGAAATAAAAATGTATTCTCTAATGAATATTCAATTAACCATATACCATTATCTACCAAATCCGAAAGCAAATACCTTGGGGTGATACTTGACAGTAAATTAAATTTTAACAAGCAGATCGATTACATAGTCACCAACGCATCATCTATGCTTGGTTTTGTCATACGCACATGTAAACAATTAAAAAATCTCAGTACCCTCAAGACACTTTATTTCTCATACGTTCGTAGTATTCTAGAATATGCATCTCAGGTGTGGAATTCAGGTTATGCAGTACACGAAAATATAATTGAAAGCGTCCAAAACAGATTCCTAAGATACCTAGATCTTCGTTCATTTAGATCTCATTTAAGCAATGAAGACTCTGCGAAGTTTTTTAACATGCAGACCTTAACTCATCGAAGAAACATAGCTGACGCGGTGATGCTATTCAAAATAACACACAATCTAGGCGATAGTCCGGAACTTCTTCAACGAATATCTTACCACATCCCAACTCGCATTAACAGAAATTCACTTACATTTCATCTCCCCTTTTGTATGACCAACTCAAAACAAAACTCCTTTATAAACAGATCCACAAATTCATTTAACACAAACTATCACCACATTGACATTTTCAACTCAACGATAAGAAACATAAAATAAACAATATCTACACAACCGCACCCAAACTAATTCGTACATTATATCTTCCCTTCTACTCCCGTCCCACATTCCCTTTCACCCTCTCCACTCGCTGTTAAAGTAAGTTAAAGTAAATTACTATATTCAGTGGAAAATTTCTAATTGGCATAATTTTAAAAACCATTATTTTATACTTGTTAAGATTGATTTGCTGTTAATTTTACCAATAAATAAAATAAATAAATAAATGAAATAAATAATAATTAAACTAGTTAACTACAGTACAAAGTAAACTAGTTTAATTTTAGTGGTGTAAACAAAGTTAACTAGTTTAATTATATTCATAATGAATAACCACAAAGTAATAGCAAAATACAACAGTATAAGAAATAAATAATGTCTAAGGTAATTACGAGGAACGTACAAACCAATGCTCCACATAATTTCAGGATTATCGATCACACCGCGCAACAAACAATAAAAATGCGTAATTCACAAACATATTCATACTAGTCTCTAAACTATTGTAGCCAAGCATATCCTGGAAAAGCCAAGGATAATGCTCTACTCTCTCACGTAGAGATATTGTGCCAGTATAAAAGGGTGGCGTTCTATTCTCTCCTGCGAAGAATTGTTATGAGGGTTGGTTGGCTATATCAGAACTCTAGGTTGAGCAGTTTTTGAGGAAAAATCCAGCACGCAAACGCCTTGTTTTATTATTTTACACAATATCACTACGCTAACTGGTTAGGTCGTTTATTAAATTTTATCTGCAATTTATTTAGCTTTTCAGCTTAATTTAATGTTACAAGTTAGTGTCCATTTTGGAGGATTTTTAAGGGATATTAATTTCGGAAGATTATGGGATTATAAATAATTGAATCAGTAAATTAGAGGAAGAATTTAAATTAGAGGGTTTGTTCGTGCTGCAATTAAAAGTTGATAGAAAATAATATTAACCCCTTTCAGAAAAATTAACTTAACTACTTTGAAGGTACTTAGGAAAATTATCTGCCTACTTAAAAAAACATTACATGACTACCTAGATTATATAACAAATTTAAAATTCTGTAAGGGTTTTATACATTTCTAGAGGTAAATGTTAAAATATATTTTTCTGGGGCGTATAAATTTATATTATTTTAGCTGTAGGTTGTAATTTTATGGAGATCAACAGAGATAAGATGAGATGTATTAAAGCAAAGGCAGCAATATTACACTAAGGTGGTTCTGAGATAAATACAAAAAATCTCTCACTGCTTTAGGAAATTTCTTTGCAATCTCTGTAAATCCTACAACTTATTGGAAAGAAATTTTTAAAAATAATTGCCACCTCAATTTTCCTTTTGTATACGTATATAAACAAATATTTAACATTTAAATGTGTATATTTCTGTGCCTGTATGCCAAATAATTTCCATTATTTGGTGGCAGTTATATTAATGCATATTACTGTCTTCGCCATGATATTTCAGCCGAAAATTGACATAAACTCTCACATTAGCTTGAAGCGGTCATTTATTACATGACATTTGATGGTTGATTGGTTGAAGTGGATATTACTGTATTTATTTTTAATAGTGATTCGGAAACATGATTTTGGAAGGGAAGAGCTATGTTTCTTATAAAATCTCGAATCCAATACATTCTAAATTAGAAATCTTCGGTTACTGCTTTCAAAACTTTTTTCTACATTTTTTTGGATGCTGCTTTTGCTTTTATACCCTTACAGAGAACCATATGGCCATCAAAAGAGTGGGATAGCGACTGGTCAACAGTGAACTTTGTCATGTTTTCCCTATAAATTTCACTATTCGCTTTCGTATGCCATCACCTAAACCGACATATTTTTGTGCTTGGAATTTATATGCCTTGTACTTGGACGTGTTGATATATTTATTTATTTTTAAGTTTTCTGGATTATCCTGACTTTTCTGACACATCGGGCTTACGATAATATACTGAAATGCATTCAGCAATCACTAATAAATAGCCCTATTATATCTACTTATTTGTACATAGATTAAAAAGTTGTATATATATTGTCAACCTTACTAGGTTTTGTCCATGCCAAGGCAAGCTTATACATATACATAAATAAAACTGCCTACTTCATGATGAAAAATGTAAGAGCAAGATACATAGTATGTCGCTGATTGTTGCTCTGTAGTAGCTGCATCCGCACACATGCTACTTTGATTCGGTACATAGGTCATGAATAGGTGACCATTTGGTTTCTGAATCCAATATCTTTTTCCCCTCCCTTTTAACTGCAGTAACGGTCACCCCTTCTTTCAAAATAATTATTTTTGGTATTATTTTATGGAGCATTTTGTATGTCCTATAGCAGATCAATTAACGTATGCATAAGTATTCAATGCGGCTAACACAATTCAACAATATAGTGGAGACCAATAGTGAAACGTAAGCCGACTACAAAACGATCGAGTGAATGCGTTTCTTACGAACGCTGCCTTAACGGTAAGAGATGTATATGTTTCCCAAGAAAGCAAAAATTTAGAAACACGAATTTATTTTACTGGTTTTAACATGTCTTGTGGACCAACATTGCCTAAGTTCTACAAAAATAATAAATTGCTTATCGGTAAACATCAGCAATAAGAATATCATACTGTTTTATGGCCGTCTTGGTCACAAAGTATTAGAATAAAGCCTGAATGAAATGCTCAGATGAGGCATAAAGATTTGGTTGCAAATAACCTGAATGAGGTTTTGTTTTACGACGTCTTGAGACGAATGACAATAAAGTAATCTTGATCAGTGGGGTAGAAATAAGTTACAAAAACATCCCACTAAAATTATTTATCAAGAAAGACTCCATCTCTATGATATTTTCTTAGTTAAGAAGCCTTATGATTTCAGTGCAACGTAATGACATAGTCCAATTTAATACACGAGAAATAATTTTTCTTTTTATTAAAGTATGCGTTAATTAGTTATTATTATTAAATTTTATAATTAGTTGTAATTATTATTTATTATTATTAAAAGGGTAAATACAAACACCTGCTAAAATACAAACAAAATATTCATTAATTTAAAATCAAAAATTTATCCAACACAAATTGTCCAAACTGTATTTTAAATTTAGATATTTTCATTGTTTTCTTATTTCATCTTGAATTTCATTAAATATCTTCATTGTACATCATAGATTTTTGAGAGAGATTTAGTCCTGACAAATCCTGAATATTATTAAAGCGTGTCGTTTTTCTTTGTCTGTTAGGTAGAAAAGAATTTTATTTTATCGCGAGCACTTGAAAGGATCTATTATACTGGTACTAGGAATGAAAATTAATGTTGAGTAATGTACTGTTATCATGAGATTTTCACAGTGAATTGGTAAGTCTAGAAGCCAGCTAGAGGATAGAATGTAAAATTCTAATAACCAATTAAAATTTACCATAAGAGCGTTACTTAATAAGAAAAATATTAACAGTATAGCACAGCACAGCACACCTAATAGGCTGTTCACGATTCCATAATTTATACTAATATTATAAAGTGGTTTGTAAGTTTGGATGTATGAGGTAATCTTCGATAATACTCATCCGATTTAGAAAATTCTTTCACCAATATTTTGAATGGACCTTCAAAATGGATATAGGTTATATATTATTTCATTAAATTATAATTGTTTTTCATGGAGATCAATAATGAAACGTGTCGACAAAAAACGGTCGAGCGAATGCGTTTCTTAGGAACGATGCCTTAACGGTGAGATATATATGAACGCTTTCTAAAGAAAAGTTGTAGAGCTTAAAAAGGCATATAAAGAAGTGCGCAACGACATATAACTATGTTAAGGTTAATTTACAAATTGATTAAATACAAATAAAATATATAAAGTTAATTTTAATCTGTCAGGGGTAATTTAAGTAGGTAGTTAATGTTAAATTATTATCAAAATAAATTTGCTTATTTGTTTGGATGAGTAGTTTAGATTATATTGATTTTTCACTGATATTCTTATAGTCTCATAAGAATATGGACACTAACTTGAATTCCACGTGGGCGAAGCTGCGGGCGTAGCTAGTACAGTATATAAAAGGTTTAATAAAAAAATACGCAGAATTTTTGTTAAGAAAGAAAGTTTTACGAAAAAAAAATTGTTTCGGACGTATCTTGATATTGGTAGCCATATTGGATGCTTACTTTATTTTGTCTGTCAAAAAAGGTTACGCGGTGATATTTTTGTTTTTGGAGAAAATGATTTCAACTTTTTTAGCCTAAAACAACATCTTTGTGATGCCATGGTTCCCTTCGACCACTTCCTTTTAGCGAAGATAAAAAAAAAATGAAAAGGCGACGTTCTGCCAACATTGAAAAGATCAATAAAGAATCGCTAAAAATTTCGTTACACAAGTAATTTGAATATTTGAACAATTTCTGGCGCGATTGTATTATATCTGATGAAAATTGCTTTGAAGGAAATGTAATTATTGTTGATGAATTAATAAAGATTTTTTGAGAAAATTGAAAAAAATCCTGACATATGACACGGTGAGACCTAAACACCTTCTCAGAACTAGCGAGATGAAGACTCTAAGACCCATTGTGGGTAAGACCCTCAGAGACAGAGTACCCAAAGACGGAAATCCGAAGAACCTGCGACATACAAGACATTGTACGATGGAGCAGGCAGAGAAGGCGTTTCTGGAGAAGAGTTGAGAGAATGGACCAGACAAGATTTCCCAGAGCCGTGACGCGCGGGATTCCAGAGGGGCGCCGACCGCCAGGGAGACCACCAGAGAGAAGGAGAGAGAGTTGGACGTCCTCTTCACGTTACACACGACTGGAACTGATCTGTCAATACAGATCAAGGATCTAATAAAATAATAAGAAGAAGAAAAATAACAATATTCCAAATTTTTAATATTAAAAAACATTAAGCACAAGAAGCGATTTTTGATCTACAAGATTTAGAGATACACTTAACATACCAAAATTTAATTTTACCACTGCCCAAAATCATTTTAGTTTTCTCACATAAACGATCAAAAAAATAACAAATCTATAAATTTTTAAATATTAACTAAAAAACACACATACAAACACCTACTATATAGGTACACCGCATTCAAAAGAATGTGCGCAAAAAATATGTATGTTGTTACGATGCAAAAAATGAACACAAAATAAGATATTCTAGTAAGTAGCTTGTTGGTCTTGTGGTTAGGACACTGGCCTCGTGATCCAAAGGTTGCGGGTTCGATCCTCACTCCAGACTAGCAAGTTAGTCCTATTTTCATAGTACAAGCGCTTAGCTTAGTTTGAAAATAGTAAGAATATTGATGTGACACGTATTCCGTGTTCACATCTCTATTTTTCTTAAAAAAAAAAAAAAAAAAGTAAGTAACCTTTTTTTAAACTAAAAAATATTTATTTATTTGGAATATCATATTGAGGCTTGCAATACGGGCTTGCCAGGCAACTTTCCCCGCTTTCTTCTTAGCGGACAAACCTAATGATCTTTTGGTTGTGGTCGACCTATAGACACATTATACAGGGTTATTTGTAAAACATTAATTACCTCGCAGGGCTATATTCCTGTCTTGATTATGAATTGAAAATGTTCAAGCTATTATGACCTAATATCAATAGTTAAGGAGATATGCGACATCAAAGGTTGCATTGTTTTTTCAATATTTATGACTTATTTTTTGTAATACGTTGGACTATCATTACAGTAACTCATATCAATTACGAAAAATTCATGAGATAGGACTATATTATTATTAATCTGCGAGATTATTAATGTTTTACAAATAACCCTGTATAATCAGGAAACTATATTAAAATTCATATTTATACACACGTGTCTTCTGACTCTCATAGAGACAGTAAAATTAGTTGTTCCCATATTTGAAATGTTAAATGATATATATAATTGTAAAAATTACAAAATAATAAATAAATAAAAAAAACATGTGCGGAAATAGAGACTCGGAAGTCTGATGTAGGATTTAATTTATTATTTTAATAGAATTATAATTAAGGCACTTTCCTCTTAATAAAATATATACTAACAGTAGTTTCCTCCCTCCCCGCTCCTTCCATCCCTTCACGGCCCTCTGGCTGAAGGCCACTCTGCAGATGTTCCTTCCCACGGACCATTTGTACTGTAGGGCTGTTCAACGCAAGATCTAAAACCTTATTTTAATGAAAACCTTCTTTAATTTAAATTTATACTTTTTTATTTGCTGACTTATATTATAAATAATATATATAAAATAAAGTCAGCAAATAAAAAAGTATGTGGTATTTTATAGAATCTATTACAATGTGACAGTGGATGCTGTAGAAATAGTATTATAATGTTGTAAAAATAGCTGTAAACGATGTAATGGTATAACTTAACTTTCAAAAGTTTTATGATGTTTTAACGGTAGAATTGGAGAACGTGTCGTTGTTTTAGGTGATCACTTAAGCCAGCTGATAAAGGTCGTAAGCCATGTGGCCACCTTATAAAAATTCTCGATTAAGTATGCGTTGTATCTTGACGAAGGATTTAACGCATACTAAGGCATAAATAACGCAAGGATATAACGCATAAAAAAATCTTGTTCAAAATTGCCGATTTCAGCTAGAATAAAGACGCAACGTATTTTAGACGTAATAGGCAGTGCCTTGATTAAAAACTGAAATCAGGAAATGACAAGAAGTTTTTAATTTTTTTTTATATAAATGATTTTAAAAAACGCTGTTTTTTAAAAACATTTTACTTTTTGTATATATGGTTTTTCCAACACCTTTTACATAGTTGACGACTTTTTTTTACTAAAGAGTTTTTTACTTTAAAACCACTTAATAAAGTATTCATTTATGAGTGATAAACTCCGAAATAGTTTAATTTATGGGATAGCGTTAAATTTAATTCGTTTTAAGAGACTTTGTACATAGAATAGTTATTTATTCATTAATTTTAAAATCGATAATTAATTTCCAGCGTTTTCATTCGTTCCTCCCGCAGCTGCGACACGTGAAAATAAGTTATCTATATAAAAAAAAGAAAAAATAGAATCAAATTCATATTAGGACATTGATTTTTGAGCGTTTCTTTTCACAATTTAGGCAAGAATCTACAAAATTAAGTATCGTGAACTAACTTTGTTATACCATGTATATAATATACCTATACAGGATTTAATATACTTTGGCAGCGAGTTAAGGCCGTGAAAACGGTAGCGTTTTGATAAAATGCATGGTACTATTTGTAAACCCCTGGAGCAATATTTCCATGACATTGCGAATAATCCCCGCCGTCCAATGAAACGCTTCAAACCTAATTTATCCTCCCAGAGCGTCGCGCGATTGGTCCACGTTCATCAGAATATCGAACAGCGGCGACACCAACTAATTTCCTATGTATTTGTTTTAGATTGACCTGGTTGTACACTACCATGTGTCAATGTCACACATACGTACCGTCACCGGTACATGGTTCTAGAATGTTTAGGGGTTGTTTCATTTGTGAGTCTACGGAGGGATGACGTTTCGTAAAAAAATCTTGACAGTTTATTAAAATGGATCTGTTTAAATTTTGTGTAGTTGACATATCATTATCCTAAACATTTCAAATGATAACAACAAAATGTTTGTTACGAACACGTAAAAATATAAATATTCTTATTTATAAGTAAAAATATAATATAATATTATTACTTTTTCCACCAGAACGTCTTGACAACAAAATATAAAGGTAAGAGTATCACAAATAATGTATTAACAATTTTTATTAATTAATAATTTTCGGTGTTTTGTTTGTGTTTTGGTTCGCCACCTGCCACATCATTGAAATATTTTTTTGGACACTTATTTCTTTGTCAAAATCAATCAATGTTAGGAAGAACTGAATAATGACCAAGTGCGCATATTACTTTAAGTATTTGATTAGTGAATAAAAGTGTACTTAATATATAGAATGTCTCGTAGCAAAAACTTTGGAGGGTCTTTTCCGTTCAATTTTGAATAAAAAAAATTCTTTACATTTTTTATAAAATTTAATTAAACTATGAAAAATTATAAATGGTTTTTTTGATATAAAAAATATTCTTTGAGAAATTAGATTTTTTTTAAATAAAAAAATAGATATGTAAACACGGAATACGTGTCAAAACAATATTCTTACTATTTTCAAACTAAGCTAACGCTTGTGCTATGAAAATAAGACTAACTTTCTGGTCTGGAGTGAGATTTGAACCCGCGAACTTTGGATCACAAGGCGAGAGACATTTCAACCAAAGTGCAAAAACATTTTCTATTCAAAATTCAATGAAAAAGACTACCCCAACGTTTTTTTTACTAGCTTTGAGACATCCTGTAATGGCCACCGTCAGTCCACTGCTAGCAATGATCTCTGTATTATACTTTCATAAGGCTCTTTGATTATCATCCAACCTCTTCTCCACATCACACTCTTTGCTCCAGTAATATAGAAAAACTAAGATTTCATCAAATTTTATTACTATCCCTTTTTTAGTGGAAGACAAACCCTCAATAGTCTTTGATTATGAATAAAATTTACACTTTTATATAAATAAAAATAAATTACTGTGTTTGTCACCTGACTGTAATTTAAATTAATAAAATGTCGTTTTTAATTTTTTTTAATAATAAAAAAAATGTTACCACAAAGTTGTTTTGCTATTATGGGAGAAGAAATAATCATTTTTATACATATAAAATTCTACATTCATGAACCATGAAGTACTGCTGAGGGAATACAACTAGCACAGCCTCGAGTCGCGCAGACAGGAGGGCCTAGTCATGTTGGGGGTTAAAATTTTAAGAAATAAAATTGATGCCCCGAACCCCGAAAGAATTATGCCCTGTAGACCAAACAATTATTTGCGAAATCGAGGTCACGCGCTATTTCATGTCCCAAAATGCAGAACGGATATAATGAATAAGCACATCATAACGCTAAGTATGCAACTTCTAAATGAACTAAGCAATCATGTCGATGTATTTAATGATAGCATTGAATGCATCAAGCAGAGGATCACCTCCATTTAGATGCAAGATATACTTGCAAATTGGTTATAATTACTAATGACAATTATTGCTAATAAATATTTACCCTAGTAAGTGAACACGTGTCGAAGGCAGACAGTGTAAATTTAATTGTAGGGACAACACACCGGGTCAGTGTCATGTTATTGCATTAATTGATTGACTGTAAATTAAATTTAAATTATTAATGTAGGTTTGACCTCCAACGTGCGCTCAGGTCATACCCATTTCACTGATGGTACAGAAATGTAATCAATCCACTGAAAGAATTTTATTTAAACTGACAAAAAATTATTTCGTGAAGACATTAGTGATGGTATTGCCCACTGCATTTTGCAAAAATACCCAACTGCAGAAAATTTGCAGGTTTTTTAATTTATTTATGTGCCCATTGAAATGATTTTTTTTATATTCGTTATTTTATCTTTATCTATATTTTATAAAAACATATAATACGTATTTATCATCTTCTTTTTTATATTTATAATTATCTTTTTACATCTTATCCATTTATCTACAATATCTAAGAAATTAATTCATTTTATATATTTATTTTGGCTTCATATTATTGCAAAGCTGCTCATATCTTCACAGGTTTATCCTAGTGAGACGAATGGCCCATTTTCCTACACATATGTTTTTAAGTTCAGAATTAATTAAAAAAATAAATACGTAAACTTAGTCCTCATTTTTTTTCTACTCAATTCTTATTATAATAGAAGTCTAATTAAATAGTCTTCCTAAGATACATTAGGTTTTTTAATTTACATTAACGCACGTTGATTTATTTTGTCACCACTATAGTTTCGAAAGGAGCAATGCCTCTCATTATCAGGTGTAGTTATTAATTACACCTGATAATGAGAGAGACTACTCATCTTGATGCTATAATATAAATAAAACAACGTGTGTATATAAGAATGTTTGATATTAAAAATAGTCATGTTGTACCACAAAGTAACTGCCGTATCAATCAATAGAATTGTAAATTATTGACCAGTTTTATACATATCAATTTAAAACTTTTCAATGTTTGTATTCGATTGGTGGGAGAATTTAAGGCGTATAAAATATTAGCTAGTCCATTATGGAATTATTCTCATTAAAACAGTAAAAAATTGGTGAAATTCAGGTATATTTTGACAAAACAACTTTTCAAATTTTCCAGCTTCAACAGTATGTAAATTGTTAAGAATTATGAAATTTTCCGTAAAAAAAATAATAAAGGCTTTATAGAGGGTACTAACATAAAGGCTTTGTTGCAGATGTTGACCAAATTTAAAGTGTACGGCCTGGTGTCCGACCTGATGCCCAACATCACCCTCATGAAGGCTTTTGGGTTCTATCTCTTCAATTACAATGCTGGTAAGTGAATATTAAAAAAATTCGGACTATGGTTTATTTTATGTTTATTTTATATATTTATTTACATACTTTAATGAAGGGCACATTGAAGAATTATTAATTTACAAAAATAATTGTGCAGTGAACATTGTGACTAAAATATGTTTAAATAGAATTAATGTAATAAAAAAAAATATAGTGTATTTATTAATTAAAACAATGCGGTAAAGAAAATCATTATGTATACAATACAAAACATTAGGCTGAACATTCACTGCAAATGCATTATTCAACTATTTTTTTCGAAAATGTTGGTTTTAATTATTCATTTATATCAGAATGTATACGCTAGACTGCATTTTTTATGATGAAAATTTAGATAAACCATTTTTTCATATACGCAAGTAGTAAACTGAACATTATTTACAATAATTAAGAAAAAATAAGCATTCATCGACAGGTCGCGTCCAATAAAACTTATTTAGTTTTTTGGAAATCACCTTTAGTTACGGAATATTTATATATACACAGAAAATGTTTTCTTTCGAGTATAAAGCTAGTATTATGGTGATAAAACTGTACTAAAATAATTAAGATTCAATATTCATAAAGTTATAAATTTTTAAATTTGAAAAATAATTATTATGTTGTGTGACGATTTTAAAACTCTTTTTATTCAGTATTACGATTTTAAAACTCTTTTTATTAAATATACTTAATTTAAATAAAACTTAAATAAAACTCTTTTTATTCATATAAAATATATACTTTTAAATAATATTTTGTATTTTTTCCTGCTTCCTTCCTTCTTCCTTCAATATTTAAATGTTTTTATTTTATTAAAAACACGTTAATTACTATTTAAAAATATAGATTTAAACGTATGAAATATGTCAGCAAAAGGTGCAGTTTTGAAATCATTCTGTTTTGAATCTTGGAATACATTTGTAGATAGATGTGAAGAATTGGCAATGGTTTTTTATAAAATGCTACATAAATTTAATTTTAAAGCAAAAACGTATTGATTTAAAATTAAATGTATGTAGCAAACGACTGTCACAGCACAGAGATAAGAGCGGAACGCATTTTGCAGCTAGTATAAGTGTAAAGACTATGTGTTAACCCTCAAAAAAAAAATTACCGTCAGATTCTTGAACGAACGGTTATTTAAGAATGTTCTTAGGTTTTCGCGGCTCAGAATCTTCTGGTTCTGTCCTCTGGGGTATTATGCCGTGTTATAACGACCTTTCGACACATCAGCCCTGATGATGGACCCTGCAATGGGATTCAAAACGTCGGCCAGAAAGGTCGTAATAACACGGCATAATACCCCAGAAGACACAAAGCAGAAGAGAGATTATTTATTTCTAAAATATGGTTTAAACGGAAGTTAAATTAGACTTTATACTTTATTTATCTTTAATTATCTAGTACAAAACACTTTAAGTATCCCAATAACAAAACTTTTAATCGTCGTAATTAGTAACTAGCTGTAACCCGTCAAAAATGGCGGGACTTTAACATGTCGGTTCCTAAGGAATACGTACGTATTTATTTTATTAAAGAAAAATGGAAAAATTTTTGGGAAAAATTTTTTTTTTCGAGATAAAAATTGTACTATTATATAAAGAAGTCATATACGTTACATGAAGTTACGAGGTCAGACAGACAGACAAACAGATGGAAGCCTTTATAGGGTAGCCACAGAACTAATGAGCAGGCTTAAGTGTTCACTTTATACAATACAATGTTTATCGATTCCACCGTAAGAACATCCATACATTATCAAGTTGTATATTAGTAGTAGTATATTAGTAGAAAGTAGTCTTTATTTTTTTTTTCAAATATTTGAAGAACTATGCTTTAGTCATCTACAGTCGAAAATTTAAAAATATTTTCAAAATAAATAAAAACTTTTAAGTGGTGTCAAACAAAGTGTTATTTTATTTCAAATATATTTAATCTCACCACAATGTGTTTGTTTCGTGTGAAAATTTAAATACATTCATAAAGTTGTATTAGTTTCAAAAGCTTGCGGTGTTAAGGTAAATAAAAATATTTTTATCCAGTATATCAATTTTGCATTCATATTTTTCATAATTACGTGTAACTGTTTCAATTCGACTTGAATTTAAGGTTGCATTTAAAGCATTTTATGATTGAATATGATTTCAGAAATTTTTATAGCATTGGTTATTGTGGAGTGGAAATTCATATTTCGAGATAGAGTGGATAATCTTTCAAATAAACTTGTATGGTAAATTTCATCAAGTACTTACTAAAGCCACATTAATTAACAATATAACTAATACGATTGCTCTCATTGAATTTAGTACTTTGATTGATTACGTAGGGACTGTTGAAATTGAACGCAATATTTATTCGAATATACTTCAATGATTTCGAATGAACGATATTAATAAATAATATTTATGGTTTGAATTCTGTCAAATATTGAAAATAGCGTTTGCAACATTTTTTGGTATAATGTGCTGATAATTGAATTTTTTTTTTGATTTCAACACATTAATTTATTTAAAATTGAAATAATTTGTCAGGTGTAAAAATAAAGTATATCCAAAAAAATAAAAAAATGTTTTTAATGCAGTCACCGAGGATCCCTTATTTAAAATGTACTGAATTCTAGATCCCTTCCAAAATCATATTTCCTATAAATTTATTAGCAAAGTTTCCTATAAAATCTCAAATTCAGTTTATTATAAATTAGTAACCCTCGATGACTGCATTAAATTTTTTTAAATATTGTTGTCATTGATTTCAAATCTCACAATTAAATTCTAACAGAGACAAAGCTATTTATATGGTAAACGTGTATGATACAGATATAGAACATGTAAGGTATTATAGAGGTATCATTACCTAAGGTGAAATCTATGTACCTATACTATGTCATAGAAAGGACCATAGATGTCTCTAGCACAGTTCATGTGAATATGTAAAACTAACTGAATAAGAAAATATATACAACTTTGATAGATACTAAATGGGCACCCAGAATCTTACAGTGGAGGCCCTGGACAAAAATAGAAGCGTCGGAAGACCTCCCAAAAGGTGGTCTGATTACATAGTCCAGCAAGCAGGAAGAACCTGGATGCGAAGGGGGAGAATTAGAGATGAGTGGAAGAAAATGGAAGAGGCGTCCAGCAGTGGAGGGAAAATGGCTAACGAAGAAGAAGAAGATACAACTTTCAAAAAATTAATAAACTTTCAAAACTTTGATAAAATTTGTTAATGCGATGATAACGGTGGAATTCGTAAACGTTATATTGTGTAAAGGGATTACTTAAGCCAGTTCACACTGGCCTCTTAAGCTCTGGGCCGCCCTATACAGATACATTTCAGAATGGACTAAAACTCATGGCTGTATGATTTACTAGTAATAAATTAAAATGAAACATCTCTGTATGAAAATTCATGATAATTGGTAAAGAAAAATAATTATTACTCATTCCGAATAAATTAAATGAAATCAATATTTAGAAGTAACAATTGAGTACAAACTGAAATTCTTCAACAAACATATTTTAATAATTACAAATAAAATCGCCAAATAAGTAAGTTTTTTAAGGAGAATAAACCTAAACATAAAACGTTGCAATTAGTGTATTATCACTCTGCATATCAATTACTGTTCAAAAATATTATTTTTGAGAAATGATACTGAGACGGAAAAAATTCAAAACAAAGGCCATGAGAAATATTTTAAGATGTAACAAATATACAGTAATTAGCGATATGGTAACAAGCAACAAATAATACAAAATATCCTTGTCTTGATACGTATACATAATCAAAAATATGTTCCATCGTATATGTTTAAAAATATGAAATCTAATTATAGAAAAACAAAACTGGCAAAATAGTTTATTCTATAAAGGTTTTAAATGGTTCAATGAGCTGCCAGCTAATGTTAAAGAAGTAACTGGTATCACTGCTTTTCGTAGGTTCGGTACACAACATGTGAAATATAATTTCAATGTATTATCACAGGTCGTAGCTTTGGGAGACAAATTAATAAAAACATTTTAAATTAACTAGCGATTGATAAATAAGTGATTAATTACTAATTCAATTATTTTAACGATTAATTAAATACCTCAATTTGAAGAAAAATAGTCAATGTTCCCAAAACTAAAATCAAAAAGTGCATTGTAAAATTATTGTAGCATGAAGCATATTTTCGAAAAATATAATAATTGAAAAATGTAATGAGAATCTAACAAATTTTAATATGCAGGATGTCGCATTAGCAAATATTTCATGTAATTTCGAATTGAAAATATTCCTTACACTTTGGGTAAAATTTTGAATAAACCAGTGCAATATATAAAATATTCTTGATATCAAACATATATATAACATTAAAAAAATTTGATAATGCGTGGATGTTTTTACGATGGAAATGGTGAACGTTGCATTGTGTAGAGTGAGCTCGTACAGGTTGTAAGCTCTGAGCCATCGTATAAGAGACTTCCATCCACTTTTTTCATATGTAAATAGCTTCGTCTCTGTGAGACTTCTGTAATTTATCCTTAATTAAAATGTTACGGACATATACGACATCAAAATTTGCATTTAAAAAAATATATTTTTTACATTTTTTCAGTAAGACGTTGGACTATCACTAATATAAAATGTTCTTATTTGTCCGCAGACAACAGTGCTATGAAAGTGCTGCTACGCAAGATCTACGCCACCTTCCATCTGGTGCTGGTCCTCGTCCAGTTCCTGGGCATGGTCGCCAACATGGCTCTGCAGACGGAGGACGTCAACGAGCTGACTGCCAACACCATCACCGTCTTCTTCTTCGCGCACTCCATCGTCAAGTTCGCCTTCTTCGCCATCACCTCTAAGAATTTCTACAGGTAAATGATGTATTCATAACGTATATGATTTTAAGTAGACCCCATGCCAAAATTCGTTGAAAAAAAAATAACCACAGTTTATCTGGATGGAATCTTTTAATCGATATTTCACCCACTTCTCAATGTCCAGTGATGCTGAAATTTTGCACACAGACGTATTATTTTAAAATACACGAATCAATTATCAAGGTCACCAATTAATCAATTGATCTTCATTAATGAATCAAAGTTTAATAAGGAAATTAGTTAATGAGCTCACCAAAAGATGACGCTAGTTTCTTACTGTAGTGATTTTGTACGCTGGGTAATATAAAAACCAAAAAGTAGAAAATTATATTACATAAAAAAAGATTTTTTTTAAATCACGCTCATATTTAAATGTACTAAAAAGTAAAAAATATAATATTCGGCCAAAAAATTGTGCCTCGCTCACCAAATTGCGTGGGCGCTTTCTCTCTATCAACAACGGAATTCGGCAATCTATTTCAATATCGTAAGCGCCTACCTTTTATTTAGAGACAATTTTTTTTACTAAATATTTTTTTTACTTTTATGCACATTTAAATATAAGCGTGTTTTTTTCATTTATATAAATGACTTATTTATAAGTCCTTGTGCGGTGAAGGTTAAACCATAACATTAGTTTGCGTATTGCCTTCAGGTGTAAGAACTTGCACAAGATTGCATCGGGCGGTTACCTAACCTAATCTAACTTATCCTAACTTAATCTCCTTGACTTAAACCACAGTGCTATTGCGTAATTTATATATGGCGAACTTAAAGTGAGTATATGGTGAATAATTCATGCAAATCTATGTTATCAAAACTGTGCTAAAGGTTGATGGAGGAAAGAAGAAAATGGAAGATTGTGTGATTTTTTCGCAGTAATGAATTAACACTCGTTTTTCAGTTACAGAATTTTAGTAATTATTACCAACTATACTAGCCAACTGTAATCCGTCAAAAACGACGGAAAATTGGTTCGCATCCTTGCCAGGCCCTAGTATAGTATATATATATATATATAAATATATATATATTTTTAAATAGAGATGCGAACACGGAATTCGTGTCACATCAATATTCTTACTATATTTAAATTAAGCTAAACGCTTGTGCTATGAAAATAGGACTAACTTGCTTGTCTGGAGTGAGATTCGAACCTGCGACCTTTGGATCACGAGGCGAAAGTCCTAACCACAAGACCAGCAAGCTACTCAAAGACATATTTTCTGTATATTTTCTGAAGTATCTTTTCGACTCTCCATGGAGAGGCGGCGGTAGCAACATGCGTTGAGCGGCCAGTTTGAAATTACGGACGTTAATTAACAAAGTTATGGACGGACAGATAACGAAATTATTATGTTTGATATATAAATCGAAGTTTGCTTCTAAATTTTTTGTAATGATAATGCGATGTAATGGTGAGCGATGAATGTTTAGAAGAAGTGAATGAGTTTTTTATTTGGGATAAGGGATAAGAGATGTTAACAAGAAACATAATATAGTTGAAAAGGATATCATAAGATACTACAGTAGTGATAAATACTCAACGTGTGTGTATTAAAAAGTTTAATTTAGTGATGATAAATTCATTTAAAAAATGGTTTACTTTACTTTGTAATACACACACAATATGAGTTATTAAATTACAACTATAGTTTCGAGAGGAGCAGTCCCTCTCATCATCAGGTATAGATAATAACTCATATTTAATAGCTCTTATTGTGTGTGTGTGTATTACAAAGTAAAGTAAAACATTTTTTAAATTATAATGTTGCACCACGAAGTATCTGCAAAATCTTTCAATGATAAATTCATTTTATTTAATGTGTTTTAAGTAAACTGTGAGATAACTTCCTTTATCTCTGGGTAAACTTACGAATGCAATATTTATATTTCTTTAGTCGGAGTCCATCGATTACTCTGGTTTTGTTTCAGGACTCTTGGGATTTGGAACCAGTCCAACTCCCACCCTCTGTTTGCCGAGTCGAACGCCCGCTACCACTCTCTGGCCGTGACCAAGATGAGGAGGCTGCTGTATGCCGTGGCCCTTGGCTCTCTGCTAACTGTCATTTGTAAGTCCTTCCCACCTGGCACTGAAAAATCTATAATTTTAGAAGAGGATGAATATTTTTTAATAATTTATGGCAGGTGACAAGCGCTGTAGTTTTTAAAGAGAAAATAATGAAGTGGTTTTTTGAAAGAGTACATTCTAAGAGTACATGAAAGAGTACACTCTCTGGCCGTGACCAAGATGAGGAGGCTGCTGTATGCCGTGGCCCTTGGCTCTCTGCTAACTGTCATTTGTAAGTTATTACCCTGTCTTTCCCACCTGGCACTGAAAAATCTATAATATTAGAAGAGGAGGAATATTGCACAATAATTTATGGCAGATGACAAGCGCTGTAGTACTTAAAGAAAAGATAATGCAGTGTTTTTTGTAAGAGGACATTTTTAGAATCACTTTTGATAGAAATAATGTTAACGTTATCTTTTAAGAATAATTTATGAAATCGCCTAAATAAAATTTTGTAAAAATAAAAAAAATACTTTTGCATTAAATAACTTGCTTCCACTGGAATGATAAAATTTTTTGCATCATCCACTCAATAGAAAAATACTGTCTGCTATAATACAGTAAAAAACCAGTGTAGCAGGAGGGGCACCGAATGCATAGTTTATACCACAAAAAGTAAATAAATAAAAATATGTAATTATTAAATGGCATTTTGCGAAAAAACAGCAAAAGACTATTTTATCAAAAAATTTCAAGAGACTTTTTCACATATTTGTGTTAGCGCCATCTGGTAGCATTAGTTTCATTAGTGTCGTTTCGGCCGTGAGTGAAGGCTGTGAAGCCAACCCCATCTGGTGTAGTCTACGTTAGTGACGAATGTTTTTACATAAACGACCGAATTTTTCAGTTGATTTTTTAAATAAATTCTCTAATGATATCCCGTCATTATTAACTTTGCATAATCCGACCACTTAGTGCAGTGCTTAATTTATATAAGTATGTGAATAAATAAATTTTCAAATTACCACATTGCATGATTTTCATAATATGCTTAGTATAATTTTAAAATTGCATAATTAACAGATTATATCAAAATTTACTATGCATAAATGGACACCAAATGCCTAGTCTTCAGAGGTTTTATGTATTTATTATATTATAAAATTTTAAGTAATAACAATTTAAATAAAAAAATGATCACAGATGATCAAATATATTTCTTTTTTACTCCCTTTATATTAACTCGTGGCGTCTGCTTGCTTGCTTGCCGGCTTGCCGTCAAAAAAAATTTGGATCGATTTTTGACCCTTTTCCCGTGATCCAATCGAGCTGAAACTTGGCAAGTAGACTCGTGGCGACGATCAAGAAGATGTATCAAATTTTTGTTAAAAAAATAATAATTATAGTATAATTACGGATTTTTAGAAATTTTATTGGTTTTTTCAAATTGGAATCATTAGAAAAGTTTGATTAGCAACGGCGGCCCGATAACGTCGCGAATATTTTCTAAATTTGAATTACTCCGTCGGTATACATAATAGGTTCTTCACTACGAATGTCGAAAATCTAAATTGACTGACTAATGTTTTTAGAATTTAATCTTCAAAGCATGAAGTGTCTTATCAAAGCTCAAAACATCTGATATTTTAGAAATATATTAAATTACTGTAAGTTTAGTGTTATGTTATATGTTTTAATTCGTCTTTAATTGTTGTTATATTTGACAAAGAAAGGGAGTGTAATAAAAACTTGGTTTTTATGGGTTACTTTTTTAGCTTGGACCACCATCACATTCTTCGGTGAATCGGTTCGCTTTGCCAAGGACCACGAGACTAATGAGACCATCACTGAAGAGGTTCCTCGGCTTCCCTTCAAGTCCTTCTATCCCTTCAACGCCTTTTCGGGGATGCCCTACATGATATGCTTCGGGTACCAGGTGAGTTTATACCTACCTACCCCTTGTAATTGTATCAAGAATTAATCTTATATTTCGTTAGGGATTGTGGTCGAGCCATTGGCATGAACGTACCTTTTCTTTGTATCATTAAAAATTAATCGTAAAACTATTTTGGAAAAATATTTAAAGGCAAAATAATAAAACGCGTGACGCTACTGAAATTCTTGTCAACACCTGTCTCCGACACGGTAGCACAATACACTATATTAAGACATACACACCCTGCTTTCGACACGGTACTGAAATCCAGTACTTAACCTAACACGAACATGGACACACCCGTACTTTGGTACGGTATTGTAAGGCAATACTTAACCTATACTTCAAATCACACTCATCACATCAGCCCTGATGATTGACCTTGCAATGGGATCCGAAACGTTGGCCAGGGAGGTCACATGTGCATAGTGACTTTTTGTAAATACATTTTTATATTAATTTAAAATTTATTTTATCTTGTATGTATTAACCGCGACCCCTGACAATATATCTATAAAATTAATTATACAAGATATCAGATGTTGATCCTTTTTATATAAATTTCAGAGCATCCATTGAATTCCACGACAATATTGAAATATATTTTTATTACCTACCTTATGAAATCTAGTTTTGTATTTGGATTTCGAACAGACTGAGACTTTTATATCGCAATTGTATGAAACTTTTTGATTAAAAATCTTAACCTCGATGATTGAATCTAACGCAAGTTTAGCACTTGTAGATAAAGAAGGCTTCTATCGAAGTTCGAAACTACACTTTGGCGACGGAAATCTCCAATACCGTATCTCAAATGTTTGTTGAAAAGTTCTCGTTGTCGTTATATTTTTCAAACTTACTACAATATTTCGAAAGAAGCCGGCGGAGTAACTTTTCAAATATTTTACGTTAATTTTTTTTTGTATTTTCCCTTATTTTTGTTGTCGTTTCTTTCTACATTTTTTTTATTAATATTGATAAAACTCGGATTATTATACATTATTTATTGGGCCTTTCCAGAAAAGCGTGTTTTCCTTTTTTGGCCGAATATTATTTGTAAAAGTATTTCCACGTAGTAAGAATATATTTTTTACAAAGGAAAACTTTGTATTTATTTTTGTTAAGTTTCGAAAATAAATAAATCTCTATTTATGTATGTCTACCCTACTTATTGACGTAAATAAATCAATAAAGGGCATGCTAAGATTTTATGTTAATTTATATGATATACAAATTGAATTTTATGTGTTATTGATATTTTATTTGGTCAATTATTTATTATAGAAAATTTTGAAATATTAAAGGAGATTATGGATTGCCCAGATTTGGTGTACATGATTAATTATCGTTTGTCCTATTGTTTTTACACGAGATATCATGCTCCATTTCATATGGATATTTTTCATTCTTATTTTATGAACAACTCCTTTGTGCAATGCTTGAATAGAGTTGGTAAAGAATTTAAGTAATTGAATGCTTGGTATAAGTAGAATTTCTCCTCTTATAAAAACACGTGTGTCCGCAAATGTTATAGACAAAGAGCTAGCGACCGCCAGACTTGCGTTATAGTATAAAACCTGAAATATTTTCTGTACATGTAAACTATAGTAGGTGACAAGGGGTGGATATAATGACATTTGAGTTTGGGGGATTTTGGAAGATAACAAGTAATATATACCCGGCGTTGCACGGGTTAAGTATAAAATTAAACATAAGTTTGTGGAGGAAACAAAGGTTCCATTGTTTTGCAAAGCCTCTAAAAAAATAATGTTTCAGCGGCTGGGATGGATGGAATGTCCAGAGGGGTAATGTGGTCTATGTTTACCGTCAGGTCCTAAAGAATATATATACAAAATTCGGTAAAATGGTACAGATTTGCATCGAAAATATATCAGGGGAAAATGAAGGGGAAACGGTGGAAGTGTCACCTTCGTTATCTGCCGGGTCTTATAGAATAAGTACACAAAATTTGGATCAGATCAGTCGAACGGTATAGATTTGCAAGGAAAATATATCGGGGGAGGGGTAAAAGTTACCCACCGGGTTTCCCAAGCAATAAGATTGCAAAATTTAGGTGACATCGTTCAAAAGGTGTAGATTTGTATATAATATTTATCAGCAGGAGGGGGGGAGATAACGGGAGGGGAAAAAGTCGCCATCGTTACCCGCCGGATCCTAAAAAGTAAGAATGCAAAATTTGGGTCAGATCGGACAAACGGTGTAGATTTGTATAGAGAACAGACAGACATTGAGTTTAATAGGTAGGTATAGATAAATAAAAACGTAACATATTCAATTTGTAATTTAAAAAAATGTAATCAGTCAATCGAGAAAATTAATTATGTACAAAAATATTGCTTAGATGATGGATTTTCTTAGTTTTTGATGTCTATTCAGAATCTTCTGGTTTATGTTTTCTGGGGTATTATGCCGCGTTATGGAATTCGAAACATTGGTCAGAAAGGTCGAAAAAACACAGCTCCTTAATAATACCTACTCCAGAAAACACAAACCTGAAGACAATACAGTTTTTTTTTTCTATTTTTTAATTTATAACCTCGTTTTCAGCTGTACTGGCTCATATTCACGCTGATGCAAGCCAATCTGCTGGACGTGATGTTCTGCTCCTGGCTGATCTTCGCCTGCGAGCAGCTCCAGCACCTGAAGAGCATCATGAAGCCGCTGATGGAGCTGTCGGCCAGCCTGGACACGTACCGCCCCAACACCGGCGATCTCTTCAGGTCTCCGAGTGCAGGATCGCAGAAGCAGCTCATCTCAGGTGACAATCTACTTTTGATTTTTTTAACCTTTCCCATACGGTATTGAAATTGAAACGCTTGTTCCGGTAATGTACACTCAGTGTACATGTAGATTTTTCGATTTTTAAGTCGGATAATATTTTAAATGATTATACATATTAATCATTATTTAAATAATTGATTTGTATGTATCAAAATTCTCATATCCGCATTCACATTATCCGTTTTACGAGAACTACATTGGCTCCTCCTCTCGAATATGGCGCCTATATAATATCTTCAAGAGCTCTGCATCCCAGTTGACTAAAACAGAAGATGCCAAACTCTACTGTCAGCCATTAGTACGCCCTACACGGCCCAGCACGGAGAAAGCTATAAGAGAAAAAAATCTCAACCAGGCGACGTAGGAGTAGGGCCGATATGTCAGCATAAGCTCATAAAACGGTCCTGGGAAAGTGGTGGGTACCCAGTCACTATTAGCCATTACTTCAGCGCAGAAAGGGTTGTAGAACCAAACAACCAGTGTCAGAAGACTAATTATATCAATTTTGTAATCCACACACACGAAAATACATGTTTAATAAAAAAAAAAATATTTGCCTCTGCACGGGCGTTGCCCAGTGAGGCCGATGTTAAAAAATCTAACTTTTGTAAAATTTAATGTGAAGTAAATAAAAAAATAAATTTTAGTAAACTGGCATTTTCGGTGGCAGTACCAAAGTAATGGAACTCTGTTCATGGAATAGTGCGTCAGAAATAGCGTTTAAAAAAGACTCAAAACATCATTTTGAAAAAAAAATTCCATAAGTTCGCAATTTTAAATACTAGTGTAGGGCCAAAAAAGTTAAATTTTTATGCAAAGCATCTTTGAGGTGAAATTTTAACAAAAATTATACTATGTAAATTAACCAAAAGTAAAATATTTTTTTTAACCACACATAAATTTTCTTTTAAAAATTCGGCAGCGATACTTCCTCCTTTAGGACAATGAATATGTGTAATCAACATCGATGTATGTGCGTCGTACGCACGGCTACACGTATTTATTCGATTGTCTTTCTTAAATGAAATAATATATGAATGTCAGTTATGATGTCCCACAGGGATCAATCCTAGGACCATTACTCTATATAATATATATAAATGACCTAGATCAGCTAAATATCAGAGGCAAAATAATACTCTATGCAGACGACCTCGAAATATTTTACGAAAACAATAATGACATAGAAATCACAAAACAAATCAACAAACACATAGACATATTAACTGAATGGACAAAAAGAAATATTGTAACCTTAAATACCCAAAAATGTAACTACATTAACTTTGAGGCCAAACGGAAACCCATAAAATGGACATAAAAATACATAACGAAACACTCACTGATGATAGAAAATACCAAATACTTACGACTCAATATAGACAGACATCTCAAATGGATCTTTCAAATAGACAAAGTAATTGACTCACTGACTCAACTGACCAGCCAATTCCACAAAATACACGAAATCACACCAAAGACCGTAAAAATTCTGATGTACCAGGCATACATCAAGAGTAGAATAGGATATTTGGGAACCGGAAACAAAACTAACCTAAAGATACAAAAACAAAATACTAAAAATGCTCTATGATCTGAAATACCGGACACCAACTGAAACTGTATACCATATAACACAACAATTAAACATCGAAAGCATTACAAAAATCGAAACACTTAAAATCATTCACAGACTAGCAATTGGCGAAATACAAGACGAAGACATAAAATTACACAAAATACATGAAAAATTTCAACACAATACTAGAATGGCTCAAAACTATCACATAACACTCGCCAAAACAAAAACAGAACAATCCCGACTAATTTGCAATGGATTAAAACTATACAATGACCTGCCAAAACAGACCAAACAACCGACCACTGACAAATTTAAAACAGATGTGAGAAAAATATTAAAACTCGGCCAACTATAAAAAAATGACTTTGTATCTAAATCATATTATTATTTCTTATATTGAATCATTTAAAAATGTTATCTATAAACCTTTTAGGTTTCCAATATATTTTAAATAAAAAAAAATAAAAAAAAGGTTTACATGCAAGTTGATTAGTTGCAATAAGTCAGAACTATCAATACGCAATATTTTAAAATAACATACCAGATTGGAAAAAGTTATTGTTTCACTCAATTTTAATAAGCTCATAATTAAATTTTTCCTATTTTATTTTTAATGTTAATATAATAACTTTGTGGTTGGAAATAATTATTAATTTGAGAAAATTAACAAACCGTACTGATATAAACCACAGAGAGGTATTTAAATGGGGATTATATGTATATTAATTATTCTATTTAATATATTCCCCAATTCAATGTCTCACTCTCGAACTCCACTCCTTTCCCCCACCACAAATGAGGCCACACACCCATCTAACGCTTTACTGATGAAAATTTAATTTATGGAAGTTATTGTCCATCCGTCCTGACAGAAAATACAGTTATGTATCGAAACCGGTAGACGTTTAAAAACAATCAAAGTTTGTTAGATTTCTCAAAATGTTTAATTTACAATTGACAAATCAATGGTTTTAAGTAAATTACATGAAAAAACAATGTTCTAGTCATGTTGAAAGACAAAGTAACATTTTTAATGATTACAGTACTCTTTGAATTACGAAAACAAAAAACTTTAAATCCCACATTCGGGATACAATTATACACTAATTCAAACAAATAATATACCTACCCTCTTTCCATCCATTTTGTGCATCCCATTATTACTTTGTCCATCCATATCCATTTTAAAACTTCTCTTTAACTTATGCTATTATTCCACTTTTTTTGTAACTTTTGTCCGGTTATTTAACGTTAGCCATTACGTTGGCGATCATTATTTTGTTCGCAACAATCGAAATAATTGGACTGTGGGCTTACCGAGCCATTGCCTTAATTTTTTCAGCTAGATCTTTGTACTCCAGGATCATTGTAGTAGACTCATGTACTGACACTCATGTAGTAGAGACATATTCATTCATAAGTAGCTGCCACTACCTTGTAAAAAAAATGTATTTGTAAAAAATATAATTAAATAAATTGAAAATAAAAAAATTGTATTCAGGACCATTGGCCCTGAAACATGTTGATATTTTCAATAAATAAGTGATGAAAACAAAGTATATTTTTGTTAATTATGTTACTACAAAATCATTATGCTCCTTTTGAAGAAGTATTATAGAAATAATTGAATTCATCAAAATGAAGGCGGTGAATAAAAAAACACCAAATTTATCAGTATCAAACAAAAATAGCTTAACTTAGATTATGATGTTTTTGATGTTCATCATGCGATCCAAAACTTCCAGAAAGATCGTGTACGCACGGCAAAATATCCCTGAAATTACAAATTAGAAGATTCTGAGCAATTGTAAAAATCTGAAAACATTTTTACAATTAACCAGTGTTTGAAAATTTGAGTTCAGTTCAACTCTGCTTCGCATATGGAAGCTTTTGCAGTACAATTTTTTTATGAATGAAAGGCCCCATTCAAAAGCATTTATAAAAGGTCGACCAGATGGTGGAAATGCAGCTACTTAACTGAATATATACCAGGATGATGAATGCACTGCGACGTGAGTGTATATTAAAAAGCTAAGTTCTATTTAGATTAGATAGGTAGATTATTTAAAATTAATCACTATGATAAGGTATAATGTATTGATGTTTGAGAGAAAATGTCTGCCCGTCCAGAGGTATCTTATCGTGTCGGCACATTGCGTGTATTTTGTGAGTGATTAATGACTCAAGGCGAAACGGTGCCATGTATTTGTGATCAATTACAGATTCGGTTGCATATTATTATTGCGATATTAGTGAGATTAGCTGCACCGAATCCTGATTGGTGAATGCCGGATCGGTGCGTGCGACTAGAATCGCAATGATTCTGGACCGCCACAAAAATATTGAGTACATGTACATTTTGGATTTTAATAAAAAAATACCATTATATAATTAATTTAACCGAAATAGCAAGCTCCGGAACGATTTTTACTCCCTTTATTGTAACTCGTAGCGTCTGCTTGCTTGCTTGTCTGACAGAAAAATTTGGTTCAATTTTTAACCCTTTTCCCGTGATTGAATCGAGCTGCAACTTTGCAGGCAGACTCGCGTTGACGATAAAAATGATTTAACAAATTTTCGTTAAAAAAATTTATAATTATAGTATTATTTTGGATTTTTCGAATTTTTTTATTCCTCCCTTTCGTAGCGTCGCCCGACTCGAGCTCAACGCGTAGGGTAAGCGCTAAACCTGTTTTAACTAGGAAATGAGAAAGGGAATAAAATAAAAACTTGGTTTTTATGGGCTAGTTTTTTATCTAGATTATTTTTGTAAAGAATCTCACCCATTTTCATTTTTATATATTTTTTTTCTTCGAGAAATCTACTTTTTGAAAATCTCTAAGGTTCTTGGTCAAGGACATAGGATGCTTTTATTTAAATTTGCGTCATACAGCACAAATATACACAAACGTCTTCTTAAAGTAAGTATAAATAAATAGCCAGCGTTGCGAATAAATTAAGTAAATATGACAATTTGTAATTATTTGAAAATAACTCACTATTTTAATAGCTCTTTGAAAATTATTTTATGGTTTAATATGTATGTTCAAGCTGTTAGCTTTTATATATTCTAAGGAAAATGCGCAACATGAATGTTATTTTTAAGTGTATATTTAAAATCATAAAATAAAGTAAACTCTTTATCGTGCATCTAGTGTTGAAACAACTTCTTTTTACAGCTCTTTCTTGCTAAAATCCTTTTTTCTTTTGCGATTTGAGTCCAATTTTTCCCAGCAGTCTTATCTGATGCTATACTGATGGTGAGTAAAGTGTAGGTGATATAAATCTATTAATTATAAGAGGACGATTGATTACTGCTTTCAAAAACACGCTCGAATATTTTAGAAGCGTCGTATCATAAGCACACCAGTTTTAGAATCTCCGCTCTGAATATAATATTCTTCATTGTTCTACAATCCATCAGCGTCATAAGAACCAGATCTATCTTTACTTTATAATGTCCTTTTCAATCCTCACTCACCTCTTCAAATCTAAATTCAACTTTGTATCTAATCACGGTCTTCTACTCCATTCAGCTGACAGCACTTCACTCCCCATCTTTATTCATAATACTGAATTCTTCAGATCCTCATTCCAAATGCAGTCGGCCAGGTTGAGGAATCAACTATGCATAGATATCACGTCATCATAAAACTATCTTCGAAAGCAAACTAAAGAATTAGGTTAATTTCACATTTTTTAAATAAAAAAATCTTAACCAATCTGACCGTCTGACATTTAACACGCCAACATTAAGGCATCAATTTTCAGTAAATTATCAGATTTTCCTTGTGAAAATCCATCCTCCATTATTTTGAATGTGTTTTTTGATGGTTCATTTTATTAAGTTAGGTCACAAACACCGCAAAATCTATATTAACACCAAGCAAACACGACTAAAAACAAAGCCAAGATGAATGGTGACCATAGAAACGAAATAAATTACAGTGACAAACACCATATATGCTTTATATATAATTCCTGCTAAGTGACGTCACGACCAATCGTATCGCGTTTTAATGGAATCATATTTTTTAAGATTCTTTTATAAAAAAATATGAATGAAAACATTATCCCACACCATCCATACTGACTTACAAAATATAATTTATTTTTCTGAATCTATTTCATATATTTTCATAGATATGAAACTAAATAAAATGTGAAATTACCCTACCCTTTCTCAAAATCTAATTTAACCCTTCTTGTTCCATTCCATTTCCTAGTCGTCTCGGTGTCATGGAGCTTTGTTATTGTAATATTTAAGATTGTTAAAATATTGTAAATTGTATTCCAAAAACCTATTTCAACTTTTCTGCTAAATTGTCATTTGTTAAAGGAAATTGCCAGCTGGCAATAAACCCACCATTGTAGTAATATGTATGCAAAAATTAAATAAATAAATAAAAATATAAAATCGGTTATAAAATACGGTAATTGCGTAGTGACGGCTTTTATTTTTAAAGCTTCTTCGTAAAAATAAAATAATAAAATCTTCAATTTTTATCTTCTTTCATAAATTTATTATTCAATTAAAAAAAACAACAGAAAAATCAAATTAACTAAAAAATATTTTAGCTGCTACCGGGATTCGAACCAACGGACCTCCACTCTATCCGTTGTTGTTAATCAATTAAAAAGAGACTGCATATAATGTTGAAACATTTTCGTTTTATTTACCAAGCTGGCGTGACGAAATTGGATAACGCGTCATTTCCGGTTCGTTGGTTCGAATCCTGGTAGCAGCTAAAATATTTTTCAGTGAATTTGATTTTTCTATTTGTCTTTTCTAATTGATTAATAAATTTGTTTATAATTAACAGATCTTTGTTCTGAAATTGAAGCTTCACAATAGTAATGTGTTTTCTTTTATATACTGCTTTTTCAATTTATTTTTAGTAATGCTTTTTTATTATGAAAATTGATTCCAATTTTGCGAGATGTAATTGGAAGATCGCGTGCCAAGTAGACTCTAGTATAATATAAAATATCTTTGCCACCTTATTTGGTAAGATAACCATGCGCACCTACCAACATCTAGAGACTTAAGTGTGACATAATCGCGTTTTAACGACCTTATAATGGTACCTTAATAAGATACTAATGTCGCCGTGTTTCAATTAAAATACACGTTCCCCGAAGTATGACTGAAAGTCATCCCTTATTATTAGCCATTATTGTTTGTCCTTAAACGTTGGACGCTGCCTGTGAATAATTAACTACCAGCTGGCAGTTTTCTCAGAGCCTTTGAGGCGCATCCATATTTAATCAGCAGGTGAGGACGGCAGCTCGGGTGATCTCAGGGGTTGTTTTTAACAGCAGGGGGTGGAAAACTTTATCGCCGTGTCAGCCTTAAAATCAATATTGTACTTCAAATCTTCGTCTGAATTGCCAACATCGACTTGAAAATTAAACGTTGGAAATACGTAATAGGAAAACATCTTTCACAAACGCGGATTATGAGATTATAAAATAAAATATAAACATTTTCTTTCAACCAATCAACAGAGTTAAGGATAACAATTTTTAAATATTTCCGGTATAGCTCAATTTGCAATGAATTAAAACTATAAACCTGCCACAACAGACCAAACAACTGACCACTGACAAATTCAAAACAGATGTGACAAAAATGCTAAAACTCGACCAACTATAAAAAAATGACTGTATCTAAATTATATTATTATTATTTCTTATTTTGAATTATGTAAAAATGTTATCCATAAACCTTTTGGGTTTCCATTATATTTTAAATAAAAAAAATAAATAGGAGACGGATGGCAACATAGAAGAGTTAAACTCGATTTTGGAAGAGATAAAGAGAAAGAAGTTTGAAGTTATGGTCTGTGATGATGTTATATCTGTGAATACTTCAAAGTATTATGAATGGGGATAGAGAGTGATATAATGATAGATAGAAAGTTGAGTAGGGAAGAGAGAGTGATCGAGAAGGTGTGGGGGTTAGTGTGTTTTGAGAAAGTAACTGTGTAGATATACTATTTTTAGTTTGAGTTTTCAATTTATTTTTTATTTTATCATGTTTAACTATTTAAAAAAAATTGCTTCATTATGATTATTATTTGTATTTAGTGGTGCTTAGTACAGAATTAGAAATAATATTTTAAAAACTTGAAGGTGTGTGCGTGGTTGGTGAACCTTGTATTGACAGTTTCAGAACGAGGAAAGTGCATTTAAAACACGGGCGTTCGAAAATACGCCAAAATAAAAAGATGTTTTTTTTTTTCACTATACGTTTTTTATAAGTTTATTTTTGGAGATTGTCCATGAGTCAAAAATTATAAAAGTCTGTAATTTGACTTAATAAGTGTAATAAGTTATTATCCTATTAATTATAGCGTTTTTATAACCGTTTCTTTTGCAACTATTGGAACTAGCAAATGACGGGTTTGTCTAATTTGGTGTGTTCAGATGTATTCTGGTCAGAAATTTATGACAATCTATATTCCTATTCAATAGGCTGGAATGGAATCGATATTTTATTATTGTGGTAAAATCTTCTTTGTTCTCGTTTTGTTCATCTATCATCGTTTGTTCCGCATTGTTCTCTTCGGATACAAAACTGTGTCAATATTCTTTTAAATAATATTTTGTTTTCAAACATAATAATTTCTTTGTTTGTCCGTCTTGTCCCCGTAACTTCGTGTAACGTCCGTAATATCGTTCGGATACACAGCTAAAAAAACGAAATTAAACGGTCGTGAGACGGGGCTTGAACCCCGGGCCAGCAAACCCCAAGGCGGCAGGTATAGCGATGTTTCTATCGCCAAGGCTGCGTTACCCGTCAATAATACAGTACATATATAACTCAGCAAAGACGCGAACCATTTCATGTTACGACCAATCGCCAGGGTTTATAATAGTACATTTAACTGCTGGCAGGGGAAATATTAAAAAAATGTTAAAATATTTTGATGAAAGTCGTTATTATTTTTTCATGGGTGTTGGTTATAAATACGTAAATACTTATTCTTTAGGAACCGGAATGTAAAACTCCGTCGTTTTTGACGGGTTACAGCTAGTATTATATATTTTGTATTCTTGTGGTATGTGGTGGATGGTGGTGGTGGATTGTACACAGTGGGTTTTTTATTTTGCGCTATACAGGATGTCTCATAGCTGGTAGCAAAAACTTTACGGATGAACTAATGCCGTAATAATGAGTCGAAAATGTTCAACCAACCATGACCTTATATCAATAGTTATGAAGATATGCAATATCAAAGTTTCCATTTTTTTCAATGATTCTGACTTATTTTTTGCAAAAAATTTGACTATCATTACAGTAACGTACATCGATTATGAAGAATTCATTCGCTTCAATACAACTCAAATTAAATGATAAAAACCATGTGAATAAATAAATAAATTTCAGTTTTGTCATTTTATTCGACCAGTAAGTATTAAAGCGAAAAAATTATTAGGCTTAGCAAAGACGCGAATTATCATTTTAATATTAGGTCCTTACATATGAAATTGAGTTTAGTATGGGAGGAACATAAAGCCGATTTTTTTTTATTATAATATATTTATTTAATCAAAGTATGTACCATTGCTATCTATGTACTTTTGCCATCTCATAGGTAGTTCATTAATCCCTTTACTAAAAAAACCATTCGGACGGGAATCAATAAAATCTTTGAAGGCGGTTTGGACTGCCCCATCGGAGTTGAATTTTTTCCTTTGCAAGAAGTTATCCAAATTTCGAAAAAAATTGTAATCTGTTGGAGGAAGGTCCGAAGAGTAAGGTGGATGTCTTAGACATTCCAATTGAAACTCCTCTAAATTGGTAGCCGTCTGTTGTGCAGTGTGTGGTCTAGCGTTATCATGAAGCAGCAGTGGCCTAGAGCGATTAACCAGCCTCGGTTGTTTAGCAGCTAGCTTTTCCATCATGGTTTGCAGTTGCTGACAAAAGACATCTGCCGTAATCGTCTGGCCAGATTTAAGAAAGCTGTAGTGAACGACACCAGCACTAGTCCACCAAACGCTCACAAGTAACTTTTTTGGAGTCAATTTTCGCTTGGGGCATGGTTTGGCTGGTTCGGCAGGGTTCAGCCATTGCGATGAGCGCTTCCGATTATCGTACAGGATCCACTTTTCATCACAGGTAATGATTCGATTTAAAATCCCTTCATTATTGTGCCGGTTGAGTAATGCAACGCAGCAGTCAACGCGCGTTTGTTGATTTGCTTCACTCAATTCGTTAGGTACCCACCTTTCAAGCTTTTTCACCTTACCAATTTTCTTCAAGTGGATTAAAACAGTTTTATCACTAACACCGTAGCCTGCAGCTAACTCGGATGTGGTTTGCGATGGATCCGCTTCCACAATAGCCTTCAATTCTTCATTATCAACTTTGGTCTCCGGCCGTCCACGGGGCTTGTTCTGCAGGTCGAAATTTCCAGAACGAAAACGTTGGAACCAAAAACGCACTGTGTTTTCTTTTGCGGCACCGTCGCCATACACATCATTAATCCTTCGAGCCGTTTCTGCAGCACTGGTGCCACGGTGGAACTCGTACTCGTAAATAACGCGATATTTCAAGTTTTTCATTTTGTAAACTGAGTGACGCAAAGAAAAAAACAATTGAGGAAAAAACAAATGAATTATAATTTTCAAAACACAAATACATGAGTAAATAGCTGTATAAATTTGGATTTGGAATTCCTAACCAAAGAGAAGATATTTGAGATCAAATTTGCCAGTACGGCAAAACCCCAATTTCATATGTAAGGACCTAATATTATATTCTGTGATTTTTCACAGGTGTACGGCTATATCATTAATAATACATATAAAAATCAACCTTTTCTTCCTTCTTATACAATCTAAATTAATGCATTGTAGTAGCCTGAAACAGTCTTATACGTTACCAAGCACGAGACAATTTGGAGGGCCGACGTACGTGCGTGAGGTGTTATGCCGCGCTTTGTGCCCATCCCTTGTGAGCGTAATTAATTTACAAAATTAACCGGGTCTGGGAGAGCACAAATCTTGTCGCGCGGCAGCTGCGCAGGAGGACCAGGGGTGAACGAGGGGTTGGTTGTTCGGTTCAGCTAGACCGCTGCGGTCCGGCCGCGAGGATATTGGGGGATGAAGGTTCTCAGACTTGTGCAAACAGCCCTGCCACGTTAAGGGCAAGGAATATGCAGGGTTGATAAAATAACGCTTTGTTTCAAAATTATTTGCGAGGTACAGGAAATCGTACATAATATAGTTTAGTATCATGGCTAGGGAGGAATGAATGAAAACACTGGAAATTAATTAGCTATTTATTAATTAATGGTTAATTAACTATTCAATGTACAAAGTCACATAAAATTGAATTACATTATTTTGCAAATATCATTCGCAAATGAACACTTTATTATCGCTGGGTAACACATATTTAACATTCACTAGAACATTTCATCCATTTTGCTTGATATCTGTCGTTTCGCAATTCACGTTTGGCCATACTAGGCGTCGCCTCGCGCGTACTTCTCGGCCGATTTCTAACTGAACAAACTGTCAAACGTGACAACTCTGGTGGTGGCCCAGATCCGCGCTATTTGTATCCAAAAACTGGATTAATGAACTTCGTAGATTTTTTTAGTGCTTAGAAGAAGGTTCTCATCGTTTCTAGGCTTTTCCAGATGTTTCTCAAATGATGTAGCTCTTTCTAGAGTGCGGTAGTGTATTCCAGAGTGGAATGGAAGGTCCTAGAGATTTTGTCGCCATTGACATATTACGAGGGATTCTATACGTAATCTCTTTTGCGAGGGATTCTATACGTAATTTCGTTATAATTTAATAATACTCGACATATTAAATTTTTCTGACATTGTAGAGACATAAATAATATCCAATAATCGACCCAGACTAGATTCCTAAGGTACTTCATAGTTTAACAGTTTCGTGATGATATTCTGTGTTTTTTAATTTTTTAACGTAACATATTACCAACAGGTCCTTTATGACTGGTAAACAGTCTTAGTGTGATATTAAATTGCAATGTGAAAACATTTTATGACAACGTGACAGTCAAACCGTAAGAACTGTTAGTAACATATTATGTTGGTAATAAGTTTTAAGCCATCTCACTCTCTCTCTAGGTGTTGTGCTTCACGAAAGAGCGGCCCGTCGCCGCAAACGGAATTTACCTGTAGATGGCACCGGTCAACGTATAGAAATAAGAAACACTAAAAAATAAATTTTGGGCTATGATATAAATTTTTAAATAATACGATATATAATTCACCACACATGCACAAGTGTATAGAGCGCGGGTTCCAAGGTCAGTGAAGTATATCACGTGATACGCAATAGGCAAACGCGATTCTGGCGAATTTAGTTTATTTTAAGAATTTTGTAGTCTCCGGTCGGGCGATCTTTAATATATATATGAACGCGAAGTACTCTGTGTATGACAGTTCCTCCAAACCATAGATTCGAAAACCGTAACGAGCGGATATTTTTACGTCGCAGACTCAAAGTTGCGAATATTTTTTTATTTATGCATAGGGAATAATCCAATAATATGGTCCCGTTGTTCATACAATGAAAATAAGTATTTCACTATATAATTTAATGTCCTGTTAATTTAATCTAACTAAATTAATCGTAAACAAATCAAACCTAATAACTTAACCTAACCAAACCAAACCTGATAACCTAACCTAACCTCATATATTGCCTATGAAATGTCAAAATATGCAGTGCATTTTTCGAAACTTTAAAGTGTAATATCTTATTTTATACTTACTTTTTAAACGTAAATTATTATATTTATATTTGTTATTAGCACATTCAACAATATAGTGAAATAATTATTTTCGTTGTATATGCAATGGGACTATTATCTTGGATTTAGCCGTGCATTGTGGATGAAACTTTCGGTCGGCTTTTAAGTATCCGCAGTTTGCAGAAATACAGCGGGAGTAGTATAGAAGAAGGAGATCGACCTGTTGGTGGTTCGACTAGAGAGTTTGGTTTATTGTTATCTGTCATATCTAGACAATTTCAAATTCAATTTTCCCTTTAGAAAATCCTGAACCAGAGTTCAATCAAGAGATTTTCCCCGACGATATGTTTGAATGTTTTTTATAGAAAGAAGAAATATTTAGGTACTATGTATATTGATTGAACAAAAAAGTGAATTTTTGTAAAACTTTTCAGTTTTAATCGTAGCCCTGAAAATGATCGAAACTTAGATAAATTTTAACTAGCGTGGAAAATTTAATACGACGTATTTTTTCTAAACAACCCTGTTCGTCCTGTTCCCCGCCATTTAGGGAACATTCTGGGTGAAATTTATTTAGCACACCGTGCCGAACAAGCCCCATAATGGTATTATTACAATATGCCGAACAAAAGAATCAGAGAAGGGATGAAACGAGGAGAGGATAAGAGGAAAATATCATTAGGGCCTATTGTTAAGGGTAGATGTCACTTCGTTGTATTCTTTCCCAACAATTGGTACGAAAATTAGTAATGAAAAATGATCACAGGTCTATACTGTGCGTCGCTAAAGATAATTTATTAATTTAAGAAATATTTCGGTAACAAAAACAGGAAGAAAATATACTCAATAGATAACTCATTATCACGAAAAAGGACGTTTGTAAAATTCTTCAATGTAGGTATTTAAAAAATGTACATTTTTTTACTTGTATTGTTTCTTCACCAAGAATCGATCCAGTCAGCCAGTTAGTATATATATTTTATTTATCTTAATTATTTAGTTCCACACATAATGTTGTGTGGGCTAATACATGATTTGATTTTAACATATTGCATTCCATCTGGTCATTTAAGAGTTTTAACAATAAATTTTTTGCACTCCTGTTTAAACCTCCTTATATTCACGTGTTTTGAATTTCCTTTGGCAGGCTATCGAAGATTTTTAGACCTTTATATATCATACAATTTTGTGAGATGTTTTTCTTTTTCTTCAGTAGTCTATAATGTAACACTAGAGCTGTTTTTATTATTTTTTTTATATATTTTATTGATTTATATTTTACAATGTATATAAAATTGCATTTGAAATATTAAAAACTAGCTGTAAATCATTAAAAATAACGGTTAGTAGCTTAACATGTCGGTTCCTAAAGAATAGCTATTTAAAAAAAAAGAGAAAAAAGGTTTTATAAAAGATGTTACGAACAGAAAGATAGAATTTTTATCTTAACACACTAAAGTACTCATGATGCTATGTGAAGTAGAAGAAAAAGATAAATATATATAGAAAAAGAGAAAATAAAAAATAATACCTTTCTCCTTATGGTGCCATCTCCTATCGGAGGTCGGTAATCATTCTGGCTATTACGATTTTATTTACCGCCGCACGGAACAACCCAGTCGAGTTTCACTTATACCACTCCCTCAAGTTACGTAGCCATGATATGCGACGTCTTCCTACGCTTCTACTTATTTTCTCCTGAGTTGGTTTAGACTATATTTTGGTCCTCTATATATTCGAGCTACTCCAGCTCCTTGTCATAGTGCTTCGCAGCACTTCAGTCTTTTTCCGTACGTCGTTAGAGTTCAATATTCGTCATTCGGGAAACTTTCAATATGCATCTTTAGAGCCACATCTTAAAATTTGCGACTTTGCAGATTTGTTATCTGTTTAGTGTCCACTCCATATAAGAGAATGGTAAAAATATAACACCGAACCATACGCATTCTAAGCTGTAGGCTTAGATCACGGTTAAAAATATCGATCTCATTCTTAGAAACGCATTTCTTTCCATCTCTATTCGAGCTTTCACTTCAAGAGTTGGATCCCAGTTCTCGTTTTCCAGAATTAATTTCCATTATGTGTTTTATCTGATCGTGCTAAGCCCGCGGATGCCCTCTATTTCTATATATTTTTCTTACCGTCCTCTTTACATTAATTTGTGTAACACGACCAAACTAATTAAGCTACCCTTCCACCCTGTCTAATAATAGCATGGATTAATAAGGGCCAATAAATAACTTAACGTCAATCATTGTCTTTTCATCTAAAATATAAATAAATTTCTGTGTTAAAAATGTTCTCAGGTTTCACGGCCGTTCAGAATCTTCTGCTGTGAGTTTTCTCGGTTATTATGCCGTGTTTTTACGACCTTTCTGGTCAAAGTTTTGGATCCCAATTCTGGGTAAATCATCGGGGCTGATGTGTTGATGTGGTGATGAACACTGCAATGGGATCCTAAACTTCTGCTAAAAAAGTCTCACATCTCGGGTTAAAATTTTATTTACGTATTCATGTAAGCCACAGTATGTTTATGGCATCGCGACGATTAAGTATTAATAAGTAGTGATTAGTACGCTATTTAAACATATTTTCTATGATTCCCGAGATCAATTTCAAGTGAATTATTTTTGTTAAAGATAGGATAGAGAGACGAAATTCGCGGCTGGGAACGAATTGAACAATTTTTGCTTAATTCTTATGTGAATTATAGCTAGACCGCATTCAAAAAAAATGTGCGCAAAAAATATGTGCGTTGTTACAATGCAAAAATTGAACACAAAATAAGTTTTTCTAGTAAGTAAGTAACCTTTTTTAAACGATAAAATATATATTTATTTGGAATATCATCATATTGAGGCTTGTAATACAGGCTTGCCAGACAACTTTCCCCCGCTTTCTTCTTATCGGACAAAGCTAGGTAATGGTCTTTTGATTATGGTCGACCTATAATCGTTTGATTTTCGTTCTTTTTTATATTCATCTGTCCTTCGGAAACGCATTAATGACGAATATTGAGTGTCCACCGTATATTTTTTTTTCAGGCTCAGTTCAAAATTTAAATATAGATGGACATATTAGAAGCCTTAGTAGATGCTCGAACGTGTTATACATATCGTGTAATGCAAGTTTACTGTAAACAAAACTATTACTAAGTTTACTGTAAAGAAAAGTTTACTTTAAACTGTTTTCCTCGAGAACTGTTAATCGTTGTATAATACACGTCGTTTATTTTATTATTATTATATTTTTATTTATTTATTTTATTATATTTTATTTTTAATGAGATACAAACAGAATGCTGGGTATACAAAAATAAAAAATAATTTATTTTTTATTTAACACAGCCCACTATCCAAATTACAAGTGTCTTCGGCCTGCTCTAGCCTATACAAGCATATTTATAGCACATATAGCAACTTCCATATGAAGGGTGTCTCATAGCTAGTAGCAAAAATTTTACAGGTGAATTCATGCTTTGATAATGAGTCAAAATTGTTCAATCAACCATGACCAATAGTTATGGAGATATGCAATATCAAAGTTTGATTTTTTTTTAAATATTTCTGGCTTCAAAAATTCATTTGCTTCAATACAGCTCAAATAAAACAATACAAACCTTATGAAAAGTTATATTTTTTATTTTTGCAAGGTTTCTACAATTTTATTCGACTTGTATTAAGGAGATATTGTATCTCTTATAACTTGTCGATTTTTCTTAATTGGATTTGTTGATTTTAACCACTTTTGTTCGAAACGTTATTATTATTATTTTTTCTTTTCTTTTTTTTTAAATAGAGATGCGAACACGGAATTCGTACTATTTTCAAATTAAGCTAAACGCTTGTGCTATGAAAATAGGAATAACTTGTTTGTCTGGAGTGAGATTCGAACTTGCGACCTTTGGATCACGAGGCGAGAGTCCTAACCACAAGACCAACAAGCTACTCTTTTATTTATTTTTCATTAGAAATTTTATCAAATCATTAAATTAATAAATAAAAACGTTTTATTATAATAAATAAAATAAAACTGCAAAAAATCAGCCAGTAGGCTACAGGATCACCTACCTAAGTTTTTTATTTCAAACTTGTCTTGCCCTCGCATTCTCCCGAATGTTCACAGTTCACATCATAGTTGCTTGGTACCCGAGGGAATAATTGTTAATTAAGCTGTTTAGATTACCTATTTAACAACCATATCACGCGCTTAATAAAAAGTCTACTTCGAGACTTTGTTTTGGCATGATTTGAATACTAAAACAATTTTTTTAAATAATTAGTTCCCTTTTTATACATTTTAATTATAATTTAATACGACGTAGAAAATTTTAAACCCTTTGGATTAAAAATTTACAAGCTTCGTTAAAAAAGTGGTTGATAAGCTTTAGACAGTGGAAGGCTCGCGGTACTTAAATGAATAAAACAAATATTTTTTTAAATTTCGCGTTTTTCAGCTCAAAAATTTGGGTCTTAAAGTCTTATTGAATTTAAATAATTAAAATATAAAGTCGTTTGTATTGTTCGTGCGTTAAAATATAAAGTTGTTAGGAATTAGATTTCAAAATTTTAGAGATATATATATTTTTTTCCATATTTCAAAAAAAAAACATTTATCGTAGGACGGATAATTATAAATATTAAAATATCGTTATTTATTATGTGTGTTTTTAATTATAAATTAACAGAACACCTTTTTAAGAACGAAGTTACTTTTAATCAATAGAAATTATATTATTCAACATGAATATAGTAAAAACCATAGAGAGCACGCTTATAACCATAGATAAGACTATATAGAAGGCTCCAAATTTACGTGTTACCACAAACAATAATTTTAAAAATTTAGTACGGTCTGCAACTGCTTAATTAACAATTCGATTAATAACTTCAATAAAATAATTAACTGTCTAGGCCACATTTATCTAAATTCTAATCTTAATTTAATTTAATCAATTAATAACTTTCAGACCTTGCCTAAAAATATTTGTAATAATTTCAGACATACATATGTGGGGTATAAAAGCAAAGGCATCAATATCCAAAAAATTAAAAAAAAAAACGATTTGAATGCAGTCACAGAGGATTTCTAATTTAAAATAGATTTATTGTAGATTTTATGTATTTATCGCTTCCAAAATCATGTTAACTATAAATTTATAGGCAATGTTTCACATGAAATCACGAATTTAGTGCTTTATAAATTAGTAATACTCGATGGCTGCATTAATTCTTTTAGATATTGCTGCCTTTGCCTTTATACCTTTTATATATGTTACAGAAAATAGAAGATAATCATTTTTAGTTTGGTATTATTTTCTTATCATTTCGATAAAGGAAATTAATTATCTTCTGAATCTACTGGATTTTATTTTATAAACTGAAGTGATTAAAAACGAAGTTAATTACTTACTTGTATATCAAGACTTTGATTTAAAGATACCCTCAATATGGTTTCTACGTATAAAAATATCTCAAATCGAATGGTTTGGACACGTCTTACGAATGCTGAAGGAATGATCAGTAAGACAAGACGTGTTGGGAAAAAAGCAACACATTCTCACCCGTCCAGAAGAATTCTTCCGTGTCAGCGTGTGTTTTTGTATGTGGTAGCGTGGGTAAATGTATACAGAGGCAACAAAATGGGGTAAGTTAATACAGGGTGCAAATGATACTCACTTTTGAAGTTGCGATTTATTGGAACAATTTTACAGGTCGCAGTCATGAATAAGAATATCACTTGTTTGTTCTTCAGTGGTGTCGAACAATAGCGCGTTGGCTGTATTGTTCCCTGGTTGGCTGAAATGGGTTAGGTGCATACGGCTAGAGACCGCGGCGGCTCCCGTCACCACAGCTCCGTTAAAGACTTCGACACCCGAAGAGCGTGCATGATAAAACGTATGAAAGTGGTGCAAGGATACATGATTATGCGAACTCCTGCAAGATGGTAGCGGACATTTAAGTATTCTAATAAAGATTTTTTTTTCAGATGATAATATGAAAAGTCAGGAGTCTTTGGATGTTGACTTGCGCGGGATCTACAGCAATCGCCAGGACTTTGGGATGAACTTCAGGACCGGCTCCACGCTGCAGCAGTTTGGCACCAACGGAACGAACCCCAATGGCTTGACCAAGAAGCAGGAGATGCTCGTCAGATCCGCCATCAAGTACTGGGTGGAGAGGCACAAACACGTCGTCAGGTAAATAAAATGTAATGGCTTTAATAATGTTAGCCTACAAATCTAGGATACGAGGCAAGAAAATTAATGGATTGAAATTGTTATTTTTTCTCACACGGTGTCAAAAGTGAAACGGTGCTGTACATGTAAACTTTTCGAGTCTTAAATCGGATAAATATGATATATACATTTTACATTATAATAAATAACGGTTGATAATAAACATAAATTCGTCTATACATAGACTGCATCACCTAATCAACACAGTTCAGCTGATATATTTAATGCTCCTACACCACACGCATTCAAAAGACAAATCTACTCATCTTCTAATTTATAGTTTTCTATATGACTATATCGTTAAAAAAACATTAAAAAAGCGTTAGAATACAATGTCGAAACTCATCATCTTTTTGTAGACTTCAAGGCCGCGTATGATAGCATAAATGGGAATGCATTGTACAATGCAAAGAGTGAGTTTGGAATACCGCGTAAGCTGATCAATCTGGTGAAACTAACAATGTTTCCAGTAATATGTAGAGTCAGGGTTGGCAGTGATCTGTCCGAGCCCTTTGAAGCGCTCCACGGGGTGAGACAAGGATATGGATTGGCATGCCTCTTATTCAACATAGCCTTAGAAAAAGTTATTGAATGTTATGGCGTTTACCTTGTGGAAATCCATTATGAACAAATAATGAAATAAAACAATCAACTTTGTTTTTTTCCACTTATATTTAAGCACTTATTCACCTGATGAAGGAAACGGACGTTTCCGAAACATGTAGTGAAACAAGTGCTTAAATATAAGTGGAAAAAAACAAAGTTGATTGTTTTATTTCATTATTAGAAAAAGTTATTCGTGACTCAGTAATTGAGATAAGAACAACGATATTTGACAACTCTGTGCAACTATTAGCTTACGCTGATGATATCGACATAATTGCAAAAACTCCCGATGCTTTATGTAATACCTTCATAAATCTTGAAAGTTCTGCCAAAAACATGTGTCTTGGCCGTAGGATGCACCCAACAAATCCCAACTCTCTCGTGTGGAAGTCAAAATTTTGAAACTGTACCAAGATTACATACCTAGGATCCCTGATAACAAGCAACAATAATACTATACAGGAGATCCAGAAGCGCATAGTGAGCGCAAATCGCTGTTTTTTCCGCCTACAAAAGCAGATAAAATCTAGACTGCTTTCCAGAAACACCAAGATATTAGAGTACAAAACGATTACTAGGCCAGTGCTCACGTACGCAGCTGAGACGTGGGTACTAACTAAGAGGAATGTGCGAGCACTGGACGTTTTTGAAAATTTTGGGGCGCATCTTCGGACCGGTTCTAGAATATGGAATTTGGCGCAGACGTTACAACAATGAGCTCTATACTATGTTTAAGGAGCCAAACGTCACAAAATTTATAAAACTGGGAAGACTTCGGTGGTTGGGTCATGTGGAGAGAATGTTCGAGCATCAAGCACCAAAGTCCCTGCTGAACTCAAGGCCAATAGGGCGAAGGAGCTAAGGAAGGCCAAAATTAAGATGGAGTGACAACGTCCTCAAAGATATCTCTGGAGTGAGCTAGTACTAGACCGAGATGAGTAGAGGAAAATTATTGAGGAGGCCAAGACCCACCAAGGGTTGTAGTGCCAAGAATGACGACGATGATGGTATGACTATATCTTTTTCTTTTTACTATACTATACTAAGCCTTCAACTCTCCACTGCTGGATAAAGGCCTATTCTATATACTTACTTATAAGTGGTATATTATTTGTTGTATTTATTTTATTAAAATTTTCTCAATTTTAATCACTTTCTTCTTTCGTATTTACTGTTTATATGCATATTGTATTTTCTTATACTTTACATATTATGTAAAAAGTAGTAAGACGTGATATCCGCTAAATTCTTATATATCTGTATTTAAAACTCTCCATGTATTTAGTATGTTAAAAGAGATATTCACATGATTCATCACAATGTCAACTCAGTTTGAAGCACCGGAGAGAAAAGGATGCATTAAAATAAAATAAAGTATTAAAATTTTGTAGCAAACCGTTTCCTCTTCATGACTCAAAAGAGTATGAAAGATAGCATACCTTTTGAGTCCCCAGGTGTATACAGAGTTCCATACGATTGTGGAGCATTCTACATAAAACAAACCAAACGCAATATCACTTCACGTTTGAATGAACATATTGGGGCAATTAAAAATAATAACTCCAATAAATCAGCGTTCTGCTAACGCGCATCCAAAGGGAATCTCAGTCATTTCATCACATTTGACAAGACGAAAATCTTATCAACAGAATCGCGCCACATACCTTGATAAATGAGAGAGTCCATTGAAATGTACAAACATCCTAATTTCAATAGAGACGACATTTATAAACTATCAAATATTTGGCACCCTGTTTTCACGCCTTTAAGAAACGTCGCAGAAAAGATGTAATTAGTACATATTGCACCCTGGCGACCTCTGTCATAGAAGAAGTGAACACTTCACAACAAAGTGCATATAATTTACGACCACGAAATACATAATCAGTTCGGCCTACATCTCCGCCGTGATAGGACGCTCTTCTGATGACGCTGAATAAGACTTCAGCGAAACGTCGAGATTTGCTTCTCAATTAAATATAGGGTTCAAACAAAATATCTGTTTTATTTAACACAAAAAGATTTACGTTACGTTAATAAAAAATATATAATAATTTGGATCATTTATTTATATAGCCCCGTTTTCGAGAGTAACCATCTCAAGGGCGCTTTAAAATGCCTCGTGATACCCATTAAATTTTATATAGTCTTACTAATTATTAGTATAAAATATTTAATGATCAGTGTTAGAGGATTTTTGAAGACATCTATAGGTTGTATGACTCATAGATTCGCCTTATTTCGCCACTCTTTTCTTTTATTACGTCAATGGTTACATAAAATTCTACTGATCATTTAAGTTCCATTCGCCAGTAAAAACGTAAAATGTATGTAATTTGATGTCTTCTGTTGGTATTACTTATTAGAATTAATTAGTTAAAAGTATTTATGTTTAAAAGCGTTGTTTGTATCTATTATTGCTGTCTATTCAAATATCAATATATATTCAAGAACACATTCTTATTGTGAAGAACATATATTCTATATATTCAAGAACACATCCTTATTGTGAAGTTGCAATTTTTCAGAATGAATCTGGAAAATTTAAAACCAAAATTATAATTGTTCTTGTTACTAGCTGTAACCCTTCAAAAATTATTGTATTTTTACATGTCGGTTCCTAAGGAATAAGTGATTATATATTTAATAAAAAAATATAAAAAAAAAAAATCTTTAAAGAAGTTACGGACGTTACACGAAGTTACATAGACAGACAGAAAGATGGATGGACGGACAGACTGACAACGAAATTATTATAATTATGATTATTTATTATAATTTAGAAATTATTTTCATTGGGATTATTATTTTTTATTTTTTATTAATAAATTATTATTCTTTAGGAACCGACTTGTAAAAGTACCGTCATTTTTGACGGGCTAGCTTGTTAATAATTATAATTTTGTCTACGGAATTGTAATCTTACCTCATGTAATTGGTTTTGTTGATAATTAAAATTTCGTTTCATATTGTAAACATGAGAATAAGGATACTGCCTATTAATATGTTGGAAAAATAATCTACAAATACACCAACGTTATTTACAATTTTCCAATCGTCTATTTCTAAATTTTAATTGACTCTTGAATTTCGCGTGTTCAAATATATATTCCCCAAATAATATTAATGAATTAAAAAAAAAAATCTGTACAGTAGAAATATCACGAATTGGGAAAAATAATTTGTATGTCCTTGTTTCAGAAAAAAGTTTATTATGTTTGGCTAAAAGCAATCGAAAAGGATAAGTATTTTTCCGAGCGATCTTCTTGCTAAAGTGTCTTTTTGTGAATTCTAAATGAAGAAGTTGAAGTCGCGAATCAAACTTGAAGGAAATGTTGATGTTCGTTATATTTTATCTGTATTTATGATACAGAAAAGTTATTTGTTCAGTCGACTATACAAATAGGTACATTCTAAATACAATAGGTTACGACCAAACTTGGTAGAATAGCTCAAGTAATAATTTTCATATTTAACTTACTGAGAAGAAATAAATTTCCGGTAAAATGAGAAAAAATATTCCTCACGTGTTTTTTACTTTAAGTAAAATAAGCATATAGGTATTTTAGATGAGGGTGCATCAAAAATGCATGAAATTTTAAAACTATTTTTGTTCTATGAGGCACCCTTTCATATTTTTTCATTTGTCCAAAAATTAACACAGTATTTTTTTCAGATTTTACCAAGGACTTTTAGGGGTCGCTACCAGCTGTAAAAGTTTAGGATTAATTAAGGATTAAAAAATATAAGTTGGTATTTAACTGTAGAAAATTATTTTATGCAAATTTTACAAAAATTTGGATTAAAATAAATGAAATAATTACATTTAATTATATTTTACATTAAATTAAATTTTTGTCAATAATTCAATTCAATTCAATTTTTCAATTCAATTTATTTCACGATAATATGTACATGACAAACAAAATGTTTAAGGCATACATATTAGGAAGTATATATCAAAAATGAAAGTATTTAATAAATTAAAAATAACATAAAATCTGGTCAAAGGTGTAGGAGAATCCCGCTTCGGAAAACCCCCTCAGACACATGGAATATATCAATACCCAAAGCAATTTTGTTCAGCATAGCTGTGGCTCTTCCAACAGGCATAACCATCGGCAGGTTGGTCCTGTATATTGGAATGTGAAACAATCTATGCTGACGATGTCTAGAGTAATTATCAGGAACATACAAACCAATGCTCTGCATAATTTCAGGATTATCGATCATACCGCGCAACAATCGATAAAAATGTGTAATCAAATACACATTCCTTCTAGTCTCTAAACTATTGTAGCCAAGCATACCCTGGAGAAACTCGGTTGGGTAAAGCCAAGGATAATGCCCGTACTCTCTCATGTAGAGATATCTCAGAAACTTATTCGCCAAAGGTAAATATTGCTTCTGCTCTTCATAAATGGAGTTAAAACGATTATCTTCACAACACCAATGACTCTTCCATGAACATTGTTCCTCTCTGTAGTATATCATTTATAGTATATGGTTTACAAATTTACAAACATAGTATATTATTTTCAAATTTCTTTTGATGTACAAAAGTCTTCTTTATTCAAGTCATCATCACCTTTCACGTCATTGCGCTCGTCAAAAAATCACACAAAATCACGATTGTGTTAAAAAATTTCAATACATAATTTCTAACAAAATATTCTATGTTTTTAACCACAATGAGATCATTCGCATTGGATAACCTTCCAATCCTTAATTTTCGAGGATAATGACCATTCTCTGTTTAGTTTCCAAGGAAACGTCGTCATCGAAGAATGCAAAAGCAACAAACTCTTCAGACAGATATCAAAGATGTCATTTTCCGATTTTTTTTAAACTCGCTTCACTTGTAAACGCCATTATATGGCACGATCGTAAATTCAGTTTAATTATAAAAAGTACAATATTTCTCAAAAATAGTTGTCATACTGACACGTTTAAACACGATTCCTATTGTTTTAAATAATACAGGGGTTGGGAGAGGGGTGTGTTTAAACCACCCCTTATGGATGCTGCATGCAGTGTCATGTTTGGTCTAAAGCGTTTCAGTCATTACCCTAAACGGCTTATATTTTTGAAACTTTGATCAATGGTAGCGCCCCCAAAATAGATTTAGTAATACGTGTATATTTTTTAACTTATTTATTTTTTAAATAAAAAATACGTGCAAATTTGTTGGCCATTGAAAGCTTACAAAAGTACGCATTGTTAGAAAAAAAAATTTTTTGAATCACCTTACTGTGTACATGCTCTAGTAACATATTTAAGATTATTTTTATAAATTTTGCACACATAAATATGCATTTTAAAATTAATAATATTAAGTCGTTTTTTTGAATGAACTATCTGTATTACAAAAAAATATCAATTTTTCGTTATTTTGGCGGGTTATTTCTGGTACGGATAATTATACTTAGACTATCCTCTCGTACCTTTGTTTAACTTGAAAATCACTTGAATCTGAAGCCCTAGAAACGCAAAGGAAAAATATTCTTGTATTTATACTTCACCGGAATTATGTCAAAATGTTGTCTTCACAATTAGATTTGTGGTTTTATTTAATCCATATATAATTTACCCTCCACTGAATTTGGTAATTTGTTAAGCAAATGTACCCAAAATACTGGTTGATTAATGTTATTTCGTTACAAATAATTTAACACAATTTTCGATCGTGTCTTTTAATAATTAATACAATCCCAAAAACTGATCAAAGCGGTGAGACAGTTAGTGCTGTAGTCGAAGTTTCTGGTTATATTTCATTCATCATTACGGATTCTGAACAACAGAAAATCAGCCAGAGGAAACTTTAAGGTATTTTGCTTATATATTTATATGGTTTTTATATTTAATTTGGTTTTATATTTAATTCGAATATACTTAATTATTTCGGGGCCAATACTTCCTTCATCAGGATCAATGGTGACCCTGCTGAACAGGTCGGGGCCAACACTTTAGGGAAGGTTCGTAGGTCGTTGGAATGAAAGAGCGATTGATTTTTACTTCCTTTCTTTTAACTCGTGGCGTCTGCTTGCTTGTTTTCTTGACGAAAAAACTTTGGATCGATTTTTAACCCCTTTCCCGTAATCCAATCGAGCTGAAACTTGGCAAGTAGACTCGTGGCGACGATCAAGAATATATATCGAATTTTCGTTAAAGAAAAATAATAATTATAGTATAATTTTGGATTTTTATAAAATTTAATTGAGTTTTTAAAATTGGAAACCATACAAATGTTTGATTACTACCAACAGCGGCCTGACGAGTCACGGAATATTTAAAATTTGAATTACTCCGTCGGAATATGTAATAGGTACTTCACTACGAATTTCGAAAATTTATGACAATTGGTTCACAGATGACAGCAAAATTCACAAATATATCAAAATCTTGATTAAATTGACTGACAAATATTTTTAGAATTTAATCTTCAAAGCGTGAAGTATCTTATCAAAGTTCAAAACATCGAACTTTTTAGAAATACATTAAATTCCTTTAAGTTTAGTGTTATTTTATATGTCTTAATTCGTCTTTAATTGTTGTTATATTTTACAAAGAAAGGGAGTATAATAAAAACTTGGTTTTTATGGGTTACTTTTTTTTAAGATACGTTAATCAATTGTCTTCTTTTTCTCACTCACAACTCATTTTTTTATGGGTTTTTTTGGGTTACTTTTTTAGCTTGGACCACCATCACATTCTTCGGTGAGTCGGTTTGCTTTGCCAAGGACGACGAGAGTTTTTTAATGTTTATTCCCCGACCTTTATAGACTCCGGGATTTATAGACTCCGGGAGCAAATGAGATGTATAGGTTACAGTGTGTAAATGAGTTAAGTATTTATAAAAATAGAAATGCAGATGGGAGGCACGGACAAAAAAGGTATTTTAAACAACAACCGCGCGGTACCTGGATCGGATTGAAATTGATGCACGGCGTCATCTAATATAACTACTTTTGTTCCCATTGTTTACATAGCAGGCGACGGCTCGACCGCAGTCTTTGCTTATATTAACCTAATAAAGGGTACTTGCTATTGGAGGCAGTTAAGTACGTGGCGTGGATTAGCTGAGTATCGCTACATATTCAATTATAATTCTATATAATTTATTTGTTATATTTGTAAACTCTTATTAATATAAAAAAAATTATCAATTTCTAAAAAGTGATTAGAAAATTCAGAATAATTCTTGTTACTTAAACACCTAAAGTAATTCTTAACTCTAACATCAAAATTTTAACACGTGTTTCTTAGATAAAAATAGTTCTTCTAATATTTTCCCGGTTATCGAACGTTATCAATCATATTATAAAAAAATTCAGTAACACTAGACACCCTCTGAACAGTCTCACGAATATACATCTGATCACTGAGATCTCGAAGCCTATTTAACAGCAGTGTAGGCCTATTTCTCTCCTCTACCTAGAATCACCAATCGCTTTAACGAGATATCATCAAGAAGCAGCGACGTAGAAGTACCTACTCTTCATAACAGAGGCTCAGTTCTAAAGATAAATATTTATAAACTTATTTGACGGCAGCTTGAACGCGTAGGTAATACGCATAAAAAGTAAAACTGTAATTTTCTTAAGATCTCAAGACTAAAGACGAAGTAATAGGTGAGATTTTTGAACAATAATAAATTTTCCGCTCAAGTAAGGTGCTCATTATATATAATATAAACGTTGTCATCGTAGAAGCATTTAGCCATGTGTTCACTAGGGGACAAATTGTCCCTCAACAGCACGCGCCGCATAGAGTCTTGTCGTCGTGTACTGTTCCGCGACGTCGCGCACAACATAGCGCGGCATTTCTACGTGCCGTGGCAACGTTGCCACAGCGAGCTCACTGCAACATTACGCGGAGCGTCAGTACCACGTGGTATGTTTATAAGTGAATACGCATGCGCTGTATCTGTCAAGATGTGGGGAAACGAAATTGTTCTTGAACTCATCGAGCTGTATTGATCGAAGATCGCATAGAACGTCCGTCCTTCTTTCTCTTTGCAGTAAATAATTTCGCATTCTCCTCTTTTTTTCCTCTTACGTTTCGATAAACTCATTAACATAAACAGATACGCGGCTGTCATAACCTCATAGGGTGATATTTCCGCGACGTGTGGAAAACAATATTTATTTGCAAAAAGGACCTTGTTTTTAATAATATTCAATTTACTACAGTAAAACCTCTTTAATTTGAAATTGCGACCCAAAAAACATTTTGAATTGCGCGGAACCCCGTTTTCGCCAAATGAGATACCAAAGCTGTCATTATAACCTCGTCGGGTGACATTTCCGCGACAAGATATGCGAGTCCCGGTGTGTACACGTCAAATGACCGCGTCATTGTCCCCGAAACATGAGCGTAGATGTTGATGCGACGTGCCGAGCGGAATGTTTCGCGATTTGTCCCCTAGTGAATACATGGCTTTAAGGTTTTATGTTCACTGATACAGTTGCCGGCAAACTTCTTGAAATTCTTTAGCGTAGTGGGGAAATGCGCAGAAGGCAAAATTTGGGTCTCTTTGGTGGAATGGTACATGCGCAAACTTCTCCCCACTAAGTCGTAAAATTTCAAGATGTTTGCCGGCTACTTTACGTATCACATGGCAGACTGTTGACCTTCGAAGTCACGCGCTCTGGACTTGTGCGGTAATTTTTTTTACTCATAAAATGTTGTTAAAGTATAGCATAAAAAACTTAATTATTAAAAATTAATAATTAAAATAAAAATTCTCATTATTAAAGATTTTTTTTTCATATTTTTTAAATTAAAACTTACATTCATATTTTACCTCGATATTGTTGAATTCTAGTATTTGTTTCTCGAAAAAATCAGTAATTATATTTTAAGTTAGACTTTTAAATATTATTTTTAAATTCTTTCATTAAAAATAATTCATTTAATATTTTTTGTTATAATTATGAGAAAAAATATTTAACAAATTATTCATTTATTATTTTTAAGAAATAAAGTGACACACCTACTGCAGCCGAAGTGTTTATCATTAGGTATATTGAAATCAGAATATGATAACAAGTATGTATATCAAAATATTGTCATTTCTAGGCAATATACCTATCTGTAATGATTTGCATACAATTTCTTAGAACTATAATGACAAATCGAATATTTCTCTGTAGGTACTTTAAATTCACTCCTTGAATTATACTTAAAAATATATATGTTTGATCACAATGTCAACAATGATACCATTTCATTGTAAGCTTCGATGAGGTATCTTGTAATAACAAATGACTAAACTCTTATCATCAAACAATAATATTTTCTATTAAAAAAATCAGGACAATATATTTTTTATTGAGATTTTCTTGTAGACACTATTACAAAAAATGATCCACATCTCATATTATGAGATGTGGATCATTTTATGTTCGAAGTGATCCTTGGCTTGTAGTATTTATCTTTAATCCAGGCAGATTCTTTCTGGTTGTCAAAAAAAAAATTATGTAATTGTTACGGATGATGACAAAGTTCCAAAAATCTGAGTTAAACTGCGTTCTTGCTATATAAGCGGAGTGATAATTTTCGGGCGCGAACATTCTATTTCATATATAAAAGTGTTTTTAATTATTTACAAATAAAGTGTTTATTTACTAATGTGTTTTACTCAAAACATATAGCGGAATATACCTGATAATTCAATTAATAACTAAATATTCGTTTTTTAAAAGAAATCCCAAGACTTGCAGGATTTTAACATGTAAAATATTTAACACGGAAAATAATTATAAGAATTCTGTGCATTTTAAAAAAAGGATAAATATTTTTTTATTTATGTAGAAATAGAAGTGCATGCAGGCAATATGCATCGGATCAATATTCTTAATATTGTAACGAGGCTAAAAAGAATTACGCACTTCTGTCAAGTGACAGTTGTTTGAAGTTGCCTACAGCTATCGAAAGACGTCTGCAACTTTATAGGAACATCTGAAGTTACCTACAGCTTTCGAGAGACGTCTGCAACTTTGCAGGAACATCTGAAAGTTACGAGAACTTGCGAGGGGGAGGCATTGATATTTTGACGTTTCCTACGACGCGACTCTAGGGGTGAATCACGAAGGGAAAACAGTGTTACCATCAGGTGTGTGAACTAAGTGAAAATAAGTGTAGTACTTACTCTTGTGCGAAATTGGATAGATTATTGTAATGAATAGTGAATAAGGTGTTAAATCGATTATAAAGTGTCTATTTACGAGTGATAAATTTACGAAATAGTTTAATTTAAAGAATAGAGTTACATTAAATATTAATTAAATAAATAATAATAACTTTGTTATACACCACTTATATTTATTAAAAATCCAACCGGGTTTCGCTACTACCGTAGCATCTGCAGGGATCTTAACTGTCTAAACATACAAAAGTTATGCGCTTATATACTAGTGTGAAAGGTGGAAGGACGGAGTGCCAATAGTGGGGGTAGGGGGTGGGATTATACAGGGAATATTATTATTAAGAGGGAACATATTTAAGAGTGGACTATAAGACAACTTTATTTGATTATTAATTATTTTATGATTTAAATTAATGGCTTTTCTTATCTCTAATGCCTCTAAATTATCTAATCTATTTCCTATTCCGTTTTTATGGATAATCCTAACTCCTGTGCTATTATTGAACGTGTGGTCTTCTTCAATTAAATGATTTACAAACTCTGAGAACCCACTACTTTTTAAACACCGCAAGTGCTCTTTTACTCTAATTTTTACATTACGCTTTGCTTCCTTTGAAAATTTGACATTAAATATTGCTAAGCGACTTTGTGCGTTTGTTTAATTAATTAATTAGTAAGTAATAAATCCATTACTTAATTCCAGCGTTTTCTTCCATTTACTCCTCCTGTAGCCTCGAAACGTGACAATATTTTCAAACAAATCTAATGGATTGTGTTATGAACACATGAATAATTTGCTGGTCTTCTAAAACAAGGCCTGAACCTCGTCTTCTAGATAACTAGGAGAGTATCTTTACCACTCGACTATGAAGTTAAAATATATAGAAATACCAAATTTGTACTCTTGTCTTAAAGGTTCATGTCCATAGAACATGAAAAGATGAGAAGATCTCAGAGATTTAGTGATAAATCTCAGTATCGAGTGCACGTTTGTAGGTTTACTATCTGGAGATAAACTCACAGATTAGCTTGAGATTAGTATGCATACACCCAACTTTCTGTTTGCTAGAGGAAATCGACCATCTTGTGATCTAGAACCATAATACATATAATTTATTATTTTTATATTTGATAGTTTAACAACACATAAAATTAAATAAAAATAATGGTGAGAACATTCAAACTCTTTAACAGAAGAACGGAACACCAATGCACAATGACTGATTTCGCACATCCCATAGAAAAAAAAGTGTCAACAGTCAATAATGTAAATTATGCAGAAGAGCTAACACAAAAAAGCTTCTTGAACTGAATTGTTATTTCTTATAACGCCTTTTTTTTATTTATGTATAAGGAATCGAGACACTTATGAACATTTAACTGGTAGGAATCTCAACTTTTATTCTTTACTGCGGGGTACGATAAATACGCGGTCCCGTTCAAAATATACATTGTGAGGCGTTCGCAAAAAGGGGGCTAACTAACCTTAATATTATGATTTTCTCGGAGCAGAGAGAAACATGTTTCCCAAATAAAATATAAATTACTTAAACCCTTCTACGTAATATACACAGTGTCTCATGGAACCACAACGGTCTTTTTTAAAGAAATTCCATGGTAAATTGCTCCATTTACCATGGAATTATTGAGAAACTTTAATGGAAGCGATCTTCTGTCTGTCTATCATTAAATATATCATACAGTCATTAAAGAATTACTGAGACTTAGAATATACCAATAGAATTAATTACAGTTTATTAGACTAAATTTTTATTTCTGTTTTGTTCCCCATGAATTATACATATTTATTTAACTTAAAGTATCCTAATTATTTTTCATTTCCTTTTTGATTTTATTTTTGGTGTTTTGTTTATTTTATCCTCTTATCTAATTTATCTGGTATGTTGGTCTCTAATTGTTACCGTTTGCTCGTGTACTAATCATCGTTTATGTATATTGTTAATTTATCTTTAATGTGTTCTATTTATATTATTTTTTTAAATTATTTTCTGTAAAACGTGCTTTATGTTAGGTACCTATGTAAAAATCCTTTTTTATTTTATTCTACTGTAGGGCGTTTATTATTAATAAATAAATATCAAAATGATGGCTCAGTTCGTTTAAGATGCGCACAACTCGTCATGTTATGCCTATTAATTACATCCATTCTATACGAATAGGCCATAACTCTCTAGTAAGTTCGGAGAGTCAGTCATGTAATTAATTGTACTTAATGAGATTGTATGAACTCAAATATTTCACCAAGGATATGGATCATAGTGCATCCAAGAAATCTCTCACATAGATGTGAAAAATAATTTACTTAGTTTAAAAATTGCACACTACGCGTAATATTGTGCCTATTCATTACATTTATTCTGTACAAATAGGCCATAATCCTCAAACAATTGTAATAAGTATTTCGAATGTCCATCCGTAACTAATCTGATCTCATTCCATTTTCAAAATAAGCATGATTGCAAAATTGTTTTAAAATAAAATGAAAACATTGACTTTATGCTTTTTTAATATAATAATATAAACATTATTATACGTATTTCAGTGTATTGAATATTAAAACCAATAAGGGCATCCATTACTTTATCACATATGTCATAGGTATTGATCATTAATCATAACATATAATTAAATATGTGACAATGTCCGTCACCAACGCTACTCAAATAATAATAATGAAGCAAAAAAGCATAATTTTCTATTTAATAATGGCCATCACTACCGTTATCAAGAAAACCAGGAATATTCTAAGCTTATGAGAAATGGAAACCAAATCATAATGCCTAAATTTAAAACAACCACTAACCACATGCAAGACCACTATATATATATAAATCCAATGACTACTACAATAATCTACCGTTATCAAGACGCTACGCCACTCTAGATAGCGCAGTTCTCGAAGCCGTAACTGGCGGCCAAAAATATGTATTAAAGTACGTCATTTTTGACGGGTATGGCTAATTTCAAAAAAGATCGAAGAGTAAATCATGTGATTGACTGAAAACAACTCAAAAATTAATAAATGTGAAAGAGGAACGAAAGTAGATTGAATGCAGTGGAGATGAGGTCCCTTAGACGTATGTGTGTTAAATCCATGTATGATAGAGTAAAGGATGAAGATATTAGGAATGAATGTAAAGCTGATCGTAGCATAATACATAGAATAAAAATAGGGTCGCTCAGATGGTTTGGGCATGTTGAGCGAATGAATGAGGAAAGAATGGTAAGAAAGATATATGATGCAAGTGTTGACGGCGTCAGAAAGAGAGAGCGACCACGGAAGATGTGGCTTGACCAGATTAACCATATACTGGAAGATGGTCCTGTTAGAAGCCTGAACAACCGTCGAGCTTGCATGCGAAGATGTATGAATGTAGACGAAGCGAATGTTGTATGTCAGGACAGAAGAGTATGGCACTCTATCCTCTCTGCCTACCCCCACGGGGAAACGGCGTGATGGTAAGTAAGTTAGTTAGTTATTTAAATTAATATATTTTTTCTCCGCTGTGCGTCAAATTAAATTAAATAAGTCAACCCAACTTAGATTTTGGATTAAAAGATCTAATTTTCTCATTTCTTCAACACCTCTTAAGCCGAGCTAAAGCTCTTCTAATCTCAACATTCGTGGAGCGATCCAGTTTCGGAGCTTGAATTTCTCAGAAAATCTTGTTGCCTTGCTTAGGCGATCAGGATAGACCAGCCATTTATTGAGAAGTACAAATGTAATTCTACATCTTGCTGAATTCCTCCCGTGGGAGTTGATCCCGTCTCAGGTAGACGCAAGTCGAGTGATTACCCCACAAAGGTGAAGGGGTGGGATTACGTGAGAGTTCTGAACCTACTCCTACCTTTTGCGGGATGAATTCAATCAAATTAAATCATTTAGGTTGTCTTAAAAGTCCCCTAAATGAGATTTGTCTTTATCCATTGTTTGAATTATCTTGTATTATTTCTTTTTAGATTGATTTACGTATTTGAATATATATATATATATATATATATATATATAGAAACACAAAAACCTACATTTATTCTTAAAATTATGTAGCATTTCTTTTCAATAGTTTATTATAAAAATTTAATTGTTACCATGAATTAATATCAATAATGCTCTCTATCTCATTTCAATCAAACCGTATAGCTATCTTCTTCATTATATGTATTACCTTTCATTAGTTTTTGAAGTAAATTGCTTCTTAGAAATACACAAACCTACCCTGATTCTTAAAATTATGTAGCATTTATTTTCAATAGTTTTCATATAAATGTAAGTTGAACGTAAAACATTTAAATTGATAATACCCTCATAAGGCAAAATATGAAGGAGGCGCCTCATAAAAATTAAAAAAGTAGAACTTAAAAACGAATGTTTTTATTTCCATATGTACACATTTCTTATGATGAGCAAAACATCGTGAGCGACAATAGGTATCGCCAAATAACCAGGAAAAACAACGTAACCGCCATTTATCCTCAAAGTAGTGGGAATTACACAATTTTTATAACGATAAGCGAAAGTTATTAATAAAATAAATACTCGATATAAAATTTAGATCATAAAGTGTATTCCTTAAAAAATGAGATGGAAAAATCTTCTCCTGTAAAATTTTGTTTTTGTCGGTTACGATGTTTTGGCTATCATGGGACGATATGTGAAAACTAAAATGTGACCCTTCAAATAATTTAAAACTGACAAAGTGAATATTATACTTAAAAAGAAAAAATCTCGTAAAAAATTAATATTTATAGAATAATCAACATGTTTCGGGGCCAATAGTTTAAATAAGATAGCGATATATAAATCAAAACGAATACATATATATTCCGCTTTAAAGGTTTTTATAAAAATTATATAAAAATATTATTTTATTATAATCTTGCAGAAAAAACCTTACAAAAAACCATAAATACTCAAAATATCTTTATATTATTTTCTTAATTGTTTTATTATATCAAAAATGGATTCGCCATACATATGCCTAATTGATTTTTTTCCCACCGTATTCATTTACTTCCGTTTGCCTTCTGCCTCATTCGCATTAAGAAAATATTAAAAACACAATAATTTCTGCGTGGGTGTGCATCTTGACTACGTGCGATCTGCTTGGCCAGCACGTTATCAGATGGCGACGTATGTCTACTAAAACGCCTTTCTTTTTAGCATGTTGACTTTAGATTGGTTATTAAATCTGAATATTATATAATCAACAGATTGGTGGCTGGTATTGGGGACACTTACGGAACAGCTCTTCTATTCCACATGCTAATCTCCACCATCACCCTCACTTTACTGGCTTACCAAGCAACCAAGGTTTGATTATTATCTTATTATATTTGCTTTATCATGAACTAAATGTTTATTTGGATTAACCATCTAATATTGTTGTAAAAATCTGCCTATTCATGTAAAAACAAAGGAAATTTTTTTATATTTTTAATGCGTAGAAACAACCTTATTTTACGAACAGATAAATATTTGCATAAAGCTTGGAAGTTGTAAAAATAACATCCCAAAGAAAGTTGAAAGATTTCCAATTAATTGGTGAATGTATAAAATGTAAAACAATTTTTTTAATCAAAAAAACAGATTCCATCGGGACTTTAACGACGTTTATCATGTCCCCGGTCATTTGTTTTGCCAGTTTTTCAACCTAGTCTTATTAACTAATGTCATTATTTCTTATTTTTTTATAGGACCTACATCAGTACAATATAAGTATCAACTGTTTTTTTTAACTAATTATTTGTCTTTTACATATTTTTAGTGACACATTTTTTCAGGTTTAATAATAGGTTTTTGACTATTATGTACGTATGTATCATCGTGAATTTTTTATTGAATTTCATATAAAAATTCAACTTTTAAATTATTGTGTCATTAAGTTTTTATGTACATTGCAGCTTTATATGAATTGAAATGAATTACGTTTATGTTATAACATAGAACATGTTTTTTTGGACCCTTAATTTTACTTATTTGGGCGTGTTAGAAAATTTCGTTACCCCTTTCTAGTGTCTTTGTTATGATAAACTCTACTTTATTGATTATTTCTTACATCGCGTAAGAAATATATAAAAACCTCCAAATTCCAATTGAAAATTTTCCAGGGTTTTTATCATTTTATCAAACTTGTATTGAAACGAATGAATTTTTCGTAATCGATATAAATTACTGTAATGACTGTCCAGCATTTAAAAAAAAATAAGTCAGAAATATTGAAAAAAAATGCAAACTTTGATGTCGCATATCTCCATAACTATTGATATTAGGTCATAATAGTTCGAACATTTTCGACTCACAATCGAGGCAGAAATATAGTCCTGCGAGGTTATAAATATTTTACAAATAACCTTGTGTAAGGGAAAAAACATATTCTTTGCAGGTGTGGTATGATACTTGTGACAAAGAAACATACCGCCTTTTTCAAAATATTCTTATTATCTGCTCATTGGGTAAAACTGAAGTGGGTATTTCGAAGATATTGTTATCTTGATGGGTACTTGAACAACACATTAAAATTATGCTCAATTCATTCAAACGCCTTCAAAGCGATCTCCGCTCAAGCAATAATAGATATTCAACTATCGGAACAATGATTATCTTCGCGTTATCGTAAAGAAAAATAGGAACTCAATTTTTCTTTGCATAGATGTCGAACAGCGCATGTTCAAATAATGACTGTTTTATGACTTTCAAACATGACTAATATTGACTCTAGTTTGGTGACTTCACCAAGGTGCTGAATGCAATTCATCAATGCAGCGTTCTCATTATCTCTATTGAATTGTAATAAAGAATGAAAAACCGTACGAGACAACTGAGTAAGCAACGTTAAAATTGTTTTCTTTGCAGATATCCGGTGTGGATGTGTATTCTCTCAGTGTCATCGGATATTTGGTGTACACATTGGCACAAGTGTTCTTATTCTGCATCTTCGGTAACAGACTTATTGAAGAGGTAATGTTGTTGCACCTGTCATTGTCTATTATTTGATATTTGTTTTCCAACGAAAACACATTTTAATGTTAATTAAGATAAATGACAGAAGACTCACAAAGAAGAAGCTATTTATATCGGAAACGTTGATGTAAGCCATTTTCTAAACGATGACATGAACCTATAGATCCATTAAATCAATCATTCATTAAATACTAATCGCACTACACTCAAACACAAAATATATAATATACATAAATGTACATGTAAAATATAATTAATTGCAAAAATACGTGTTACTAGAGCGTGCCGAAGATACTTGTAATTGGGATAATGAGCATAGTCTTCAATATAATGTTTAATATCTGATTATCATGTACCTTTTATCCTGTCTCTAATAAATAAAAATAAATAAAAAAAATAAAAAAATTTAAAAAAAGTCTTTGTAGTGTGGCCCAGGGCTTACGATCTGCGTGATCTTGTATAGCACAACAAGATCGGATATTTTCTTTCGGCACTCAAGTTTTAGCATTTTGAAAAAGGCAAGAGAATCATCGTAGCTGTGAAGATTTCTAAGTTGATCAAAAGGTTCATCTTTGTAGGACAAAATACGTAGAAACTTTTTCTGCGTTGAACTTGGAACCCGCGCACTCCACACTGGCGAGGCGATATTGTGCCTCTTATAACTTGTTGATTTTTCTTAATTGGATTTTTTGAGTCAACACTTAATTTTGTTCGGAAAATTATTATAGCACTATAGTTTACGCATTTTGAAAAAGGCAGGACGATCCTCGTAGCTGTGAAGATTATTACGTGTGCCAGCTCTGTAGGACAAAATACGTAGAAACTTTTTCTGCACTCTTTCGATTCTCGCAATGTGTTGTATAATAAGATGACAATATAACTGATGAATATTCCGAGATACTTTATACTAATGATGTATAGAGAGTCGAATTACACACTATATTAGTAATTAGGTATATGATAATGTTATATTAGAATGGATTGATGAAGATAGACATTCGAAGGATTGACTTATATCCAGGCATCTAAGTCTTCTATTCAAAAGATTTATTGGGTTCTAATTTTAACAACTAGCTCGTGTTTGATATTAAATAAAGACGAAAATATTATACTTAATTCCTCTTCTATCGAAAATTCAATCACGGAAGCTGTACCGATTACTTTGTCTTCCATTATATTGTAAATAGTAAGATAATTCTTCTCGGATTACTCCAATTACAATATAATCAATCCTAGGATTAACAAGACAAGCGGATTGCCAAGCCGGTGTGGATTATTTTAATTAAATTTTGGCTGATGTGTGTACGGAGAGCTTAATTAAATACCTTCAAGGAACAATATCCTTACAATATCCTTCGTCTGAACGTTTGAGACGTTTAAAAGTACTATAACATAATCTAAGTGCTCGCCTTTCTCGAATAAAGCTTTTTTTAGTTTTAATTAATTAAAAACTTCGTATAAACCACTTGGATTAACTGTACGTCTACCGGTTTCGATTCCACTGTATCTTCGTCAGAGCATACGAATTATTCATTACCCATTTTGGAAAGCAGGTTAATTTTTGAATTGGGGCGTGGCCACAGGTATGGTGGGGGTAATTGAGAAGTAGACACGTAATGGGTAATATATCAAACGATGGGTTATTCGCGAAATTCAACTGGTTATTAATTATATTGAATATGGTGTTCAGACATTTCTTGATTTCTAACATTTCTAAGTTATCCAATCTATGATCTCTTTTATTTGTACGGAGAATCTCTACCTATACCATTTTCTTTTTTAAAATATTTTTTAAATAATAATTTTATAGCAATTTTGTTGAAATACTTGATTTATACTGAAAAAATTGAAAATAAATGTATCCCTTATTTTTTTAAAATTATAAATTAATTTTAAGATGAAAGTTAATTTCAACTATCAGAAATATTGTGACCTTAATGTATGTTTACATGAACCTTACCAAACGTTTTGATAATATTAATAATTTTATAAATGATCAAATTTAGTTTGGCTGACAATGTGAAGGTTTAGTGCATGTACATTGATTAGTTTTATTTTGACTTGAAAGTACCTAGAGGACAGTACAGAGGTGAGCGTGAAGCGAGCTACTCGTCAACATAACAAACAAAACAATTGAGAAATTACAGTATTAAAAATAGTATCTTGTGTTCTGTATGAGTGACAATAATAATTTTGTATTACACATTTTCATGTTTATATTTCATTTAAATTTTATTTTCCCATGCTTATATTAGCTTCATCTCTTTGCTCAACCGCTTCCCAATGTGCAATCTAGCTGAAATTGTGCATACAGACGTATTCTCGAAGACAATACATGAATAAATTCATCATAATTAATTCATAAATGTTTTACATGGAAAATTAGTTAACGAGCTCACCAAAAGATGGCGATATTTTCCTACCGTAGTGATTTTATACGCTAGGTTATATTAGGACTGAAAAGTGGAAAATTATAATGCAAAAAATGCGCATTTCCTTCATCAACAACGAAATTCTGTAATCTATATTAATATAGAAAGTAAAAATATTTTTTGTCCGAATATTTATTTTTACTTTTTACGACATTTAAATATAAGCGTTGCTTTTGTTAAATATATATTTTTTCTATTTTAAATGAGAAATAAAGAACAAATAGTGCAGAATGCAAGTAGAGAATAAAGAAAAAAGTGGAAATTTAAGTGTATGACTTTAAGTGGTGACTTTTAATTGTGTTTACTTATTTTTTATTTCTGTCTATTTACATTGTTAACTATCACATGTTTTCCAAATAAAATAAAATAAATATGGTCATCTATAGAGCTCTTCGGTAATGGAGGCGGCCTACTCCTGCCACTGGTATGACGGCTCTGAGGAAGCCAAGACCTTCGTGCAGATCGTCTGCCAGCAGTGCCAGAAGGCCATGAGTATCTCCGGAGCCAAATTCTTCACCGTGTCGCTGGACTTGTTCGCGTCGGTAAGGAAGTTTTCATTACTTTTGAGGTATTTTAATAAAGATTTTGAAACATATTCTTCGAATAATAAAAAATGAGAGAGTATATTCTCGCTTTATGAAAAGTGCATTTACGTCAACTGCATACAAAACAGCTGCATACATAGACAGCTATTATTCCACGGTCATTTGTATTATAGAGTGAGGAATCTTTATATAAGTATTTAATACTTTAGTTATTTATTTTTCATCATGCAAATTATTAGCACATCTTTAATGAACCTAATTGAAATGAAGCTCTAAAGTACAATGTAATTTAATTTTATAAAAATTAGGAAGATAATATCAATGGATTTACACCATGGTTTGATATTACAAAATGTGTCAAACAGGGTTGCGTTATATCTACATGGCTGTTCGACTTGTATATATATGGATTATTGTATGAAAGAACCGAAATGGATGAATAAAGGATTGATGATAAATGGATTATTGTATGAAAGACTGAAATGGCAAAAATAAGCTTAGTTGGCAAACTTTATGGAAGAATTTTGATAGAAAGAGTAAGGTCCAGGATAGCAACATTTGCTTAAAAAACCCATTCGCTTGAATACAAACCAAATAAAATAATTAACCTGGCAGAAATTTGAGAAATATTTTTTCGTAAGTTTTCGTCATTTTATTTCATTTATTTTGAAGCGTATTAATTTTTAGATATTCCATTTAATTCACTGTAATATTCTGACGATTAAAATAAAATTAGTCGGACATATTTAAAAAATAATGCAAACTTTGATGTAACTTGACATTTCAACCCAGAGTGTAAGGAATATTTTTAATGTATGAACAATATTTTTAGAGGTAAAACTCACTAAGTGACACTGGAATAGTTTTGAGATAATGAGGTTTAAACATTAACATGTGATATTAAAATTATAAAAAATATATTTATTTACAAATATATACGACTTAATATCCTTATACATTATTGTTTGTATAAAATGAAGTATATATACAAATTGTAGTACATAACATGATACAGTAACAAGTGTGTACATAACATTTTTTTGATACGTTGATACATTCTTGATACATTGTTTTAAGAAAATTATAAAAATATAAATATAAATGAAGAAATAGAACATTGGATAATACCAATATAAACAAGAAAAAATATAAAGACCAGAAATGGATAGAGAAAATAAAGCATAACATGATGTACAAACATTTTCAAATTATGAGCTTTACCGCTAAATAAATATAAAGACACCAAATATTCACTTACTGATTTTTACCTGACATAGAGATGGAAAAAAATGAGTGTTGGTATTCATAACTTATTTTGGTCAATATTGTGGTTAGTGAGTTTTACCTCTAAATGAACGATATATTTGTAAATGAATTTTTAATGTATATACATTAAATAATTATTTAATCTTATACATTTAACATAATACATTTAATATGTTTTAATTTTCTAGGTTCTTGGAGCTGTTGTGACATATTTCATGGTGTTAGTACAACTGAGTTAGATATTTCAGAAGAAAAATCTTAAATATTTGTACATTTATGTTATTTATTAAGAAAAATCACATCGCAACCAATTATTTGATGTTTTTTATATTCTGTAATTAATTAAATTAGCCACTCAATATCCACACATATATTTTAGCAGGAAAATATGTTTAATTTTTATTTTCTTTTAGTCCTTAAAAACCTAAAACAGTTATTAAATTCTCTATTTTTTAAGACTTACAATATGTTTTGTTTAATATTACCTACTTAATTGTTGAAGTAAAAACTAGTTAGAAATATCAGAATGTAAAATATTATGTAGCGAAAACTAAAGAAAAATAGAGTCATTGCATGTAAAATAATAATACCTACACGCAGTGAATTTTTTTATCAGATTTCTTGTATATTAGTAGCCTTAAAAAGACTAGGACATGTTCACCAGATTTCTTGCATTTTTTTGATCGCAACATATGAACAAATCAAGATGTATGCTAAATGCAGAACCACGGTAGTTGTTATGTATATCATCATCATCTTCGTCACCTTATCCTATGGGGGTTGGTTTTCAAAAGGCTTTACGCGACGCCTCCACATTTACTTTTCCTGTGCCGCTTTGATACTGGTTCAATCAAGGGTCAGTCTGTCCATGTGAAATATTTTTTCTGATTTTCCCGGGTTATCCTGGAGTAAGTCACTGATCACCTAATAAATTTGATGTTAACTTAATTAGTATCTGTTTTTGAAAAGTGAAAGAAATAGTTAAATTCATAAGAAAATTTTCAGCTCTACAAGACATTGTGTTTGCTTTTATGTTACATGTATTATTTAATTTTTTTTTTTTTCAAAATTTAAAGAAAAAGTACAGTAGTACAAAAGTGAGGGATTTAGCCACTTCTTCTGTTCGAATGACAAGATTAGACGGTTTTATCACAGAAGCATCGAAAAATTTGTAGAACGTTTGCAAGAATTTATAGATAATAGAGAACTATACATTTTTGACTTTTGTTGTAATTGTTTTGCTGTGTCCTCTTATCCTCTTCATCATTTGGAAAAAAAAACTGATTTAAAATTTACGATACACAAAATAAATAAAAATATACGTTTGTACAATACGATTTCCTAAAAATTTAAGTAACCCGACATAAATAAATGTAAAAAACCACGTGTCGTTATACCACAATTTTTTTAATTTTTAAAAACAATTATTTAGTATACTATTTTCCCTTTAAATGTGCCTAAAACAAATTTTATCACATTAGCATGTTCAAAAATTCTGACATCTGTCATTAACAAATAAATGTTGCATGCTATATCGGACCTTCTGTTTCATCCTTTTGAGTAGGTAGGTAGGTATTCTGAAACGGGCAATTTATAAATCGATATTATTTTATTGTGTGATTAGATTTAACATGATCATGGAAAACAATTGGAAGGCATGGCGGAGAAAAGCCTTCTTGAGCTATAAGCAGTGTACCTGAGTGTTATATAAACGAAAAAAATATATTTATATTTTCTTATATTTTGTATAAATTTTGCAGACTTACAAACTGTAATCAAAAAGTATTTTGTTTTAGACTTATTTTTTAGATAGATACTATGCATAGGTTAAATTATTGTATGTAGTGCATGCCATAGTATATGCTATTTACATGATTCTATTGTATTTAGAGAAAATTAATTTAATAATTTTTCTTTATATTATTTAAATTGAATTGTTAGAGAATGATGCTGGGGTGAGTTGAAGGGCGTTGATGTGAGTGGAGAAGGGGAATTACCACCCGTATAATGACGGGTACATCACTTAGTGTCTAGAATTTTTCAATTACACTATCGTAAAATAAAAAATGCAATATTATAACTAGATTGTTTTCTGAGTTACAATTTGTACCTAAACTGAATAATTATTTAAAAATATATCATGTTTATAATATATTATTATAAAATATTATTTGTTTTATTTAGTTAAATTTTTTGTGTATTGAAAATTGAAACACAATTAAAAAAAAAAAGATTTATGAAATTAACTGGACGAAAACATTAAAACTTTGGCATTTCATTATCATAAATACAAATATTTTTATATAATGTTTTAAGTGTTTTTGATAAATAATTAATATTTTTTATATTAGATATCTAAAACTCCTCAAATGTGATAAAATGTAGAACTAGTAAAATTGAAACATTTATAAATTCATTAATTTTATTTTTTGCTGACGGCAATTTTAAAAATATTATTTTCTTAGTTTGAATAATTAACTTTAACTATTAAAAATTAGCGCAGAAATTTTATGTAAGACGTAGTGAATATAATTTTAAGAGTTTAAAATAGATGTTCAGTAGTACGCACTGAAATTGTACAATAAGTATATTTTATGTATGTTCAAACAAATAAAAAAAATAAAATTTATTACAAGAAATAATTGACTAGATTTCTTAAAAACATTTTTTACTTTGCACTGTTACTTTGCACAAATTCGTGTTCGTACGCACTTGTTGGTCATTTTATAAACCATCTTAAGGACTTGAGTGGTTCGTCGTTTTGCAAATAAAATGTTAGTTTATTTATCGAAATTATGATTTCATCGCTGAATTTAAAATCGCGAATTTAAAATTCACTTTCCAGATTGAAAGTGAATTTTAAATGGTCTCCTCGAAGGCAAAAGCTCTCAGTCATTGAGAACGCATAATAATGTAAAATCGCAAGACGAATGAATGTCTTATGAAGAAGAGACAAGTTAGGCAAAGTGAGAAAAAAACTATTATATGACGAATCTGGAAAAATAAAGTAAGTAATACTTGAACATGCGACGTTAAATATTACATGATTCTTTTTAAAAACCACACTAGTATTTAAATGTACCTACTAAAAAGTATTATATAAAAAAAAAAATTTTTTCGGCCTAAATTTTTTTACCTTACTCTCCAAATAAATGGTGGGGACTTACAATATCGATATATATTTTAAAATTCTGCTGTTGATGGAGGAAAAGCGCCCAGGCTTTTATGTGGAGAGTGAGGTAAAAAAAAATATGGCCGAAAATTTATTTTATACATTTAATCCCGCGAGTTGAGATTGCCTCTAATTATTTTCAATTCAATTAAATTCAATATATTTATTTTTTATAAACATTTACATTACAAAAACAAAATTTAATTCGTAAATGATATAATAGGATAGAATTATATAAGCCTATATAAACAAAAGCAAAATTGAAACATACTAGGTATATAAACTCATTCACATCAAAGGTGTAAGAGAATCCTGCTTTGGAATACCCTCTCAGAGACATGGAACAGATCGATATTCAGAGTAATATTGTATTACCATTAACAGGTATTAGCATTGGCAGGTTGGTCCTGTATATTGGAATGTGTAACAATCTATGCTGATGCTGTCTTAGGTAATTATCGAGAACATACAAATCAATTCTCCGCATAATTTCAGGATTATCGATCATACCGCGCAACAATCGATAAAAATGCATAATCAGATACATATATTATGTAAATATCTCTGTAACTATACTAAAAACAGAGTTCTTATTTAAGTTATTTGTTTATTGGATAAAACAATTACAATATGTCAGTATTTATCAGTGAAAAAGAGATGACTTCATTATTTAATTTCTAGATTTATATTAATAAGATTTCTACCTTCCTAGATGGCAGCGGTGGATGCTAAAAATACAGACGGCAATATTTTTAAGAGATAATTATCCCAATAGTGCTCGCTCCGCGAAAACATTTAATAATCAAGGATAAATCATACAAGTCTACAGAGATGAAGCTAATTTATGTATGAGAAAAGTGGAAGGAAGTCTCTTATATGATGGCTCAGGGCTTACAACCTTTGTGAGCTGGCTCAAGTTATCACTCTACATAATGCGACGTTCACCAATTTCATCGTCCACACATTATCAAATTTTGAAAGTTCCTTATATACGAGAATATACGAGAGCTGGCTGAAGTTATCAGTCTACACAATGCGACGTTCACCAATTTCAATATTTCAGTTTTTTTAGCAATATTCTTTTTAACATATATATTATATTCTTTCGAATTATTAAACATATTTACTAGAATACGCCTGAATTTTTTTTAAAATTTTTAACTCATATCACGTACCAGCATTTATTTTTATACAATATTTTTATATGAATCTATGGTCTAAAAAAACATTTATAACCAAACAGCCTGTTCTTTTTTTAATTGAATTCATAAAAGAAAAAATTATAGAACGTCTACGAAAGACCTATAAAAGAGTTCCGTCATAAATATTGAAAATCGACGAAGATTTATGACGGCTTGTGACAGAATGAAATAGGGTGGCTCTCTTACCTCTCTTCCTTTCTCCAAAAGATGACGTCACGACGGTAAGCTAATTAGTGAGTAAGTTAGTGATGTGACAGAACTTGGCACGCAGATAATAAATCTCACGTTTATTCGATTCATTAGTCAACTTTGCAGCGAGAAACGTCCTCCCAATTTCACATTCACTTTGACGGGACATCACCATGTTACACATTTACATAGAGTTTTACATACTCTCTGATAACTACATAATGCATTTACATTTCTTGGTACTGAAGAGGTACAGTTTTGTGTGATTAAAATATTTAAACTTATAATATAATTAAATATTCTACCTACGGATAGTTCTCTATAATTGCGTCGACTTTAATGGCTGTCTCCCACCCTGGGAGCTCCACATTAATTTAAGTAGAAATTGGGTGATTTATTGCAATGAGGTGATTATTAATTTTTATTTTTTTAATGGCAATTTTTGAGTGAGTTATAACGTAAATTATTTATTTGTTAAACTTCAGGCAATAAACTAAATAAATTTAAAAAAACATAATTTGAAAATATCAACCTTATCTGGAGACCTGAAATAGCCTTCTAATGTCATATTTTTAATGTAGGTATGTTCTGAGAACATGGTTACTTAATTTTGTCCCCAGAGTTTTGATTAATTAATGAATTAGAGCTAAATTAAAGAAGTCTCGCAGAGATAAAACTATTTATATGAGAAACATGTAAGAGTCTTTTTATAAAATGGTCCAGGGCTTATGACCTGTATGAGCTGGCTTAAGTGACCACTCTACATAATTTAACGTTCACCAATTCCATCGTAAAAGCATTATCAAATTTATGAAAGTTTAATAAGTGTATATTCCAAATCTGAAAACATTTACTTTTTTTGAAGGGACCAGTAAGAGACATCTGTAGTCTATTATAATGAACTAATTAGTATACATTGATTTCGCAGCTGGTAATGATGCCTCTTCATACTAATACATGTTTCTCATATAAATAGTTTCGTCTGTGTGAGACTTCTTTAATTTATCTTTGGTAATTTCTAGTGCCTCCTTTAGGATTAGAATATTATATTTAAAGTTTAAACCTATAATATAATATAATACAATATAATGTAATTTAATATAATATAATATAATATAATAAAATATAATATATTAAAATATAATATAATAAAGTATAATACAATATAATATAATATAACATAATATAATATAATATCATAAATTCATTCAATGTATTTCCATACAAAAAATTCTTAAACTTCACACTCGTTAGGTAAAATGTATTTTTTAAAAAGAAATATCTCAAAATAGTCTAAAAGCATTCATTATTAAAAGTTCAGAAATAAATACCCAAAGAAATGCTTTTACGTTAAATTCAAAATATTCCGAATAGATTTTAATATTTTATTCAAAATTTATGAGAACTTCGATGGCTGACCCAATGAATTAAGTCTAGCAAAAAATTTTGAAATTCAAAAGACTTTTCATAAAAGTTCGTGGAATGGAGAAAACTGAGAAAGGGGAAAAAGTTGTAGTCTTCGAATTGTATGGTCTTAAAAATCCTTCGCGTAGCAGCCTCATGCTTTTTGTATTGTTCGATCTAGTATTGTTCGGTAGTAATACGGGCAGGATTATTAAAATGGAACCATAACCAAAAAAGTTGTGTATAAATATTTCTCTAAGTAAGATTTTATTTTAAATATATTTTTAATAAATACATCAACAACATATATTTTGACTTTGATTGATAGATCTCGTGTGACATAAGAGTACCTACAAAGAAAAAGATTTTATCCAAATCACGAAGATATTACACAATTTATGTTAAAGAAATTAAAAATGTTGTTCGAAACAAAATTAAGGGTCATCAAAACATAAATTCAAGCAATGTGTCATAGATGAACAAGTTATACGTGGCACAATATTACCGTGCATGTGTGGAGTACGCGATTTGGAAGGTCAACGCTGTGTACCGTACGACAAGTTGTGGTAAATGATGAATAATGCAAAAATTTACTTGATTTAAACCATTAAATTTTTTTGGTAACACCAACCGGTTTTGAAAACACCGTTCCTTCTTCGGGTAAACTACGAACTAAAGCATTGCAAAAAATGTACGAAAGTGTAAGAAGCAAGGGTGAATTCGCGCCCCTGGTGTAGGACTATCACCTTTCTAAAATATGCATTTAAAGCATAATGCAGTTTAAGATTTTTCGTTCTCATAATTCATATACTACTGTCGATACCTTACCATTAAAGGTGATGTTTAATCTTACGATTTATCATTATTCTTTTCAAATTTCTTATAACATTTGCACTCTAGAGTTTTGTATAAAACATTAGAATCAAAAAAATTAATAATTATAGTATAATTTTAGATTTTTAGAAATTTTTTATTACTCCGATTTTTTATTAGCGTCGCCTGACTGGAGCTCAATGCATGGGATAAGCGCCAAACCTGTTTCAACTAGTAAATGAGAAAGGGAGTATAATAAAAATTTGGTTTTTATGGGTTAGTTTTTTTAGTTATTATAAACTTCAATTTACCTACACCGCTCTTCTATCCCTACAATGCTCCATGCAACTTTTCCATTGATTGAAGCAATGCTGGAAGTTTTCTTCTATGAGCTTCTTCATGGTGGACTCAAATCTTATTCCTTTTGAAGCAGATTTGACCTTGAGAAACAGATAAAAGTCACATGGTGCAAGATAAAAGTCACAAGGCGAATAAGGCGGGTGTTCTAACACTGAGATATTGTACTTGCCTAGAAATGTCTTGACAAACAATGCAGGATGAGCCGGCACGTTGTCTTGATTGTGAACCCACGACTTGTTATTCCACAATTCAAGTCGTTTTTTTTCTTATTCTTTCACGGAGTTGAGCCTACAGTTTCCGATTACCGACTTCTTAGATATATTTTTATCCGCTTTTGACATTGATAGGGAAGTTTAAAGGCTCGAATAATCCGCGTGAGGCGCAGATTATGCGACGCAATGTGCAAAGCAACCTTATCAATGGAATGTCAAGGAAAGCAGCGGGAGTTTCAAAACACTATGATACTATATACACATTTATTCAAAAAGAAAACAGTCAAAACTTACTCTAGAACTCTATTACTAACTTTATAACAAATCTCAACCTAAGCACAACCAGTTCCGACCCCCACATAAGTTTGTCTTGTCCTTTCGCATCTCAATTCACAAAAAAAATCACAAAAAACACATGTCGCTGTTGGAGGTTCTCGTGGCCGTGAGAGGCCCGCATCCCATGTTGCGCGGTTCGCGGAAACTCACGGGGACCACGCGTGGTCCAGGCTTGGCGCGTCCGGTTGCGGGATCTGGCCGGAGTCTCAGAAATTCGCGGGGGGCGCACGTGGTCCAGGCCGCGGAAGCACGTGGCGTCGGTCTCCCCGGCCGCCGCTGGGGCCGAGCTGCAGGAAGGCGTCAGGCCTTCCTCGGGAGCCCGCCGTGGTGAAGCGGCCATCGCCTGGATCTGTCCAGAGCCTGCAGGGCGCCTTTTCCTCAAGAGATGTTGATGGCGACGACCCACGTTCTTGAAAACATGTGGCGACGGCTTGAACGCCCGCCGCCGACGGGGCTGCCGGGGAAGCGTAGCTGCTTCCCTCACTGCGGTCGAAACTGAACAAGAAGCCCTGCTTGGGCCAACGGTTTCAACCCTCTGTATGCGGGGAAGGGGGGAAGCCTGCCCGCACCCCACGCGCTGGCACTCCTACCTCTTCCGGTGCGGGGTGATAACCGCGGTACCGCGCGAAATTTTAAAATTAAAATATTTACACTAAAGCTTATTTTCTAATAACAGAAAAAGTACGCTATGCGGAACGTCACATGTAGGTCGCGGTCGCATCAAAATGGAAGGACGACCCGGGCTTGAATCATCTTCAACGTCTTCTCAGCCATCATAAAAACGCTAAAATCACTCAAAAACTCACGCACGTGATAAAAACTCACTGCTATCCACTTCTTCTAATAAAAAATAACTTTCAGTAGTGCTTTTTTCAAGCTTCATGTGAAATTTCATAACGATTCGTTGCTCTATCATTTTTCCGGCAAAACAAAACAACATACAATAAAGCTCTTATACAAACAAAGACAATAACCAGTCTGAATTGTTTATAGACACGGGAGTTACCACAAAGAGAAGGCTTTAAACTACACATATGTTGGTTGCTCATCTTTGACGCATGCATACTTTTTCTGTGCATCTGTCATCTGTCATCTGTCTCGTTATTTTATAGCCACACCTCATAAATAGATAGAAAAGGTAGAATATATAGATGTTTACACCTGTTACAAATGGATATTAAGATACCTACCACAACAAATATTAGTTTATTAATATATTTATTCTTTATGTGTTATAAATTGGAAATGTCTGTTTATGTGTTTGCGTTCTGGTATCATTTCAGACGTAAATTTTGGATTTGGCACCAAAGGTTTCAAGGGACCTGGAAGGCTTCTAATATATTTATTTATTCATATATGTCATCGTACACCATCGCCGCCGGCATATTCGGGTTCAATTTTCAAATGTCAAACACATCCTTCAGCCCTTTGCCTTTCCATCCCCTTGAGTGAGAGCGACGCAAATATGATATTTAAATACACGAAAAATTGTCTGAGATATTGATACTTTTGTTATCTGTATGGTAATTTTAAGATTTCAAATTCGTCTAAGCTTCCTCGCTGTAACGTCTCTCGAATAGTCTAAACATGTCTGCAATACCGATAAGACTAGGGTGAGCATGACAGATTGTCATTCGAAACGACTCCAGGGCATGAGATATATGATAGACGGGAATGAGAATTCGGTTCTTGGGACGTTCAATAATGAGCCACATTTAAGCCTGGAGTTGGACTGTCAGCCATAGATTTGGGAGGCCTTTAACGGTCTGAAAATAAGGGAAATATATTAATGAATGAGTGGAAAATCATATTATGGTAAATGCAATGACTTATTAGATATTTAAATAAAGATAAAACCTATGAAATTATGGGAATTGAGGAGCAATCGAGATGTTTTAAAAGCAATAACTATTCGAAATTTGTTAATAATCTTTTGGAAACAAACCATTATTTTGATATTAACAAGATTTTTTTGCAAAAAGTTTCCCATTAATTTGTTCTCACATTAGTTCCTAATTTGTTATTCTACTCCCATATATTTTTAAAATTATTTTTTTTAATATCTATAGATACTACCAATAATAATTTTTATTAAACGTTGAAGCTGACGTTGAAAACTGAACCATTGCCCCTAAAACAAAGTTAAAAGTAGTAGATGTGTTAAAGTCGATTAAAAGTTAGTGTTTTCTTTTCATCAATAAAAATAATGTTACCACAAAGTTATTTTGCAATTTTTGAAGAAATTATTAGAATTTCAATTTATTAACGTATAAATGGTTTCAACATACAATTAATAAAATGCATATAATATTTTAAATGTTGAGAAAATATTCCTCCATACTCCGGAACATTCACAATTAGTCAAGAGGAGCTTGTAGGTGCTTCTAAGGAACTTCTCCTTTTTTCATATTTCCCCCCCAACATTTCCCCACAATTCATTTACCCCTTCCCCTCCCCTTGATTTATATAATATATACATATACATTCCAATTGCATAACAGATTGCTTCATTTACTATGCAAGTTATGACGTGAGTGCTATATGGTGGCGATCTATATGCTAGGACACAGGATAATAATATTAATTATAATCAGAATCGAACATATTATGTTCGATTCTGATTGTCTATACTTGTATATATATATCACTTACTTGTGTGTTTTAATTTTGCAAATAAAAAAATAAAATTATTTCCGTACAGACAAAACAACTAACTATTCACAGCATTCACAACCTGGGGTATGAATAACTACAGAAGCGACCTACTAAAGAACTAAGTTCTTTGATAACTCGCTTAAGAAACTGGAAACTGTGCTATCAACTACTAAAATAAGAGACACGGACTTTAAACCTGTGTAAATTTTAGACGACCATATATTACATGACAAAAGTACAGTTTTAAATCAAAAGATCGCGAAAAATATTAGCTACCGAATGTTGGGTAAGTACATTTATTATTTTAATTTTATTCAACTGTTCTAATATCAATATTTTTTCTACGTTTAATGTCCTTGCGTTTTAAAAATTGGATGATTTTTTTCTTTATTTACAATGGATGGTAAAATATATAAAAAAAAATACCGTTTGATTTTTTTCAGTTACGTTAGATACGAGTATATGACACCAGTATTAAAATCTTTGCAAAACTTTAAATAATTATGACAAAAAACTCAAAATCGACGAGTAATGTCTTATATTTTTAATCTTATATCATATCAATACTTATACATGTAAACATTTAAAAAAGCGGCGTTAAGTATTATAAAATCTACCAAAAATAATGATGATGGTTCATGGTTCGGATGAATACAGAAAAAAGTAACCCATAAAAACCAAGTTTTTATTATACCTACTCCCTTTCTTTGTAAAATATAACAACAATTAAAAACGGATTAAAACAGATAACATAACACTAAACTTACAGTTATTTAATATATATCTAAAATGTCAGATGTTTTGAGCTTTGATAAGACACTTCATGCTTTGAAGATTAAATTCTAAAAACATTTGTCAGCCAATTTATATTTTCAACATTCGTAGTGAAGAACCTATTATGTATACCTACCGACGGAGTAATTCAAATTTAGAAAATATTCCGCGACGTTATCGGGCCGCTGTTGCTAATAATCAAACTTTTCTAATGATTCCAATTTGAAAAAACCAATAAAATTTCTAAAAATCTAAAATTATACTATAATTATTAATTTTTTTTTAACGAAAATTTGATAGATCTTGTTGATCGTCGCCACGAGTTTACTTGCCAAGTTTCAGCTCGATTGGATCACGGGAAAAGGGTCAAAAATCGATCCAAAATTTTTTCGACGGCAAGCCGGCAAGCAAGCAAGCAGACGCCACGAGTTAATATAAAGGGAGTAAAAATATGAATTTTGTATATTTTTTTGCTCAACTATATGAAAAGATATTTTATATTATGTATATAAAAATAATAACAACACTGTTGACTTACACTTTTTGATATTTATAAAAATTTTTTATTTTAAATTATTTTTTTTTTGATTTAATTAATACATTTTTAAGCCAAATATTCGGTCATATTACTAATATAAGTAATATTAGTTAGTAAGTATTAGTAATGTTACTGAAGATGATGGTTCATCGTTGAAAATGCTCTAATAATTACTATAATTAAATAGTGAGAATGACCGGTGTTATTATTTTTAAAGCAGCTGTAACTTCTCAAAAAATGACGCTCGTTTATGTGTCGATTACTTAAGTATTTATTTATTAATTATTATTTATTTAATACAAGTTGCCGACGTCACAGGCAGATATGGAGAGACACACTGAAATTATTATTATTGGGATAATATTTTAGTTTTGTATTTGGACTCATTTCCCGTGGATCTTCTGTCGTTGGACCAAAATTTAGTGAACCATTTGACATTGGATCAAATTTTCGTGTACCTAAATTTTGTGTTATGACCGAATTTCAGTGGGCCTTTTGATGTTGAATCAAATGTCCATGGACCTTTTGTCGTTGTACAATTTTTTTGGACCTTCTGTGGTTGGACCAAATATTCGTTGATCTTTTATCATTGTCGTTGGACCAAATGTCCGTGAACCTTTTTTGTCGGACATTTTGTGGAAATTTTATCAAAGAAAGAAAAAGAAATATTTTTTTAAGTAACGGACGTTACATGGGGTTATTGACGGATAGACATACAGATAGATAGATACAGAAACAATTCTTATTCGGATATAAGTAAAGACACTATAAATTTAAAAAAAAAACACTTCAAATCTCGGATACATCGTGAGACATCCAGAGAAGCGTCATGCGTCAGAAGAAAGAGAAATATCAGATATATAATTCTATAATTGTAGCGGAAACATTAGCATTAATATAATGGTTGGACACTTAGTTGTTAGATTTAAACACATCTACTAGTTGGAGTACCTAACAAATTAGTAGATGTGTTTAAATCTAACAACAACTAACTTTAAAATAACAATAGGATTTATTTTATATTATATTCATCAACGCGTCAACAACACTTAGCGTAAAACCGTTATTTATTTAATAATTAACATGTTTCGGGGCCAACAGTTCCAACATCAGGATAAAACGTATGCTGAAAATTAAGAGTACTGTTTGTATTGTTAACAAAAATATGAAATTAATATAAGGAAGTTGAATAAGTAATTAGGAACTAATAAGAAAACAAATTACAAAGGCAATCAATTAAACGTGTTGATTTTTAAGTATTCACCTAATGATTTTATGCAAAGTGTATTCTTTTTACTCCCTTTATATTAACTCGTGGCGTCTGCTTGCTTGCTTGTCGGCTTACCGTCAAAAAAAACTTTGGATCAATTTATGACCCGTTTCCCGTGATCCAATCGAGCTGAAACTTGGCAAGTAGACTCGTGGCGACGATCAAGAAGATCTATCAAATTTTCTTTAAAAAAAATGAATTATTATAGGATAATTTCGGATTTTTAGAAATTTTATTGGTTTTTTCAAATTGGAATCATTAGAAAAGTTTGATTACTAACAACGGCGGCCCGATTACGTCGCGAAATATTTTCTCAATTTGAATTACTCCGTCGGTATACATAATAGGTACTTCACTACGAATTTCAAAAATCTAAATTGACTGACAAATGTTTTTAGAATTTAATCTTCTAAGCATGAAGTGTCTTATCAAAGCTCAAAACATCTGACGTTTTATGAATATATTAAATTACTGTAAGTTTAGTGTTATGTTATATGTTTTAATTCGTCTTTAATTGTTGTTATATTTTACAAGGAAAGGGAGTATAATAAAAACTTGGTTTTTATTGGTTACTTTTTTAGTAATATTTTATTTACTTACTGGATGTTGTCCACAGACGGATAATTATTAATTAAGTTATATTATAGAAGTCTCATAGAGAGCTGTTTATATGATAAATTTCTATCGATGTATTTTATAGGATGGCCCAGGGCCTACGACTTATATAAACTGGCTTAAGTGATCATTCTACACAATATGACATCCAGCATTTCCATCATCACAACATCCACACATTATAAATTTTTTAAAGTTATATATATTAGGTCTTTCATATATTTGAAGGGACTATATGTATCCTTACATAGATTTCGCAGCTGATAATGATAATGTAATTACGTAAGCCATGGGCAATTGAAGAAGTTATTAAATAATCATAAAAAAATTCAAGATAGCCTTATTAATATGGAACAAAGACTTATAAAATTAAATTGATTTTTCAACGTTTTAAGGTAATATTTATGTTAATGGTGTGGTAGGTTTGATAGCAGTTTGCGTTATTCTTAAACGTAAAAAATAGCTGTCACAAAATAATGTTTTATATTAAGGCTTAGATAAATAATACTGAAATTGTAAAATAATATATTGAAATAAGCTATTACTTTATGGTAATTTATTAAAAATTTAAATTAACACAAATTCACTTGGTTTGAACCACTATATTTTTGGCAACACCAACTGGCTTTATTTACCATTCCTTTTTCAGTTTACCCTGAAACAAACTCAACATTACAAAATATAGGAAATTTTATTTTTTTGACAACATGTTTTTGTACGTACCTAAAATTATACATAAAAATAAAACCGGTTGGTATTGCAAAAAATATTGTAACAAAATGGTAAGCAGAAGGAATTGCGTTTTGTCTGAATCCCTTGTGATATGTCACAACACTACGGAAGGGTCGAGAACGTCCTATCGCAATCTAGGGCTATCTTCAACATTCGTGAGACACGTCTGGAACAGCCTAGAAGCGACAGAAATTTTTTCCTAAACACTAGAAAGGAAACTTATCGTCTAGAGAGTTCGAAAAAAAGCTTTTTTGTATAAATAGAAAATCAATTCCATGTATATTATTATCCTTAAAACTTATAGAATATTGAAAACGTAATAATCGGTATAGGGGGCACGGCGTCGGCGAAACCGTCTGATTGGACCAATGACTCGAGTCAGACTTGTTGAAACAGGTTTCGTGCCTTCTCCACGTGTCGGGCTCCTTCCTCATTTGCATGGTTTCCAGATTGAAAAAACCGCTAAAATTTCAATAAATCCAAAATTATACTATAATTAAATTTTTTAAACGAAAATTTGTTAGATCATTTTTATCGTCGCCACGAGTCTGCTTGCAACATTTCAGCTCGATTGGATCACGGGAAAAGGGTTCAAAATCCATCCAAAGTTTTTTCGGCAGACAAGCAGACATGCAGACGCTACGAGTTAAAAGAAAGGGAGTAATAAACTTAGTTTTTACAACTTTTGTATTTAAAAATATCAAGTTTATGAACCCATGGACCCTTCGTCAGGATACAAATGTAAACTAACAAATTAAATTCAAAAATCGAAGTGCGACAATGAAAATATAGAAAAAAATTATAAATGGAAAATGAATAATAATAAAGTAATAAGTTAACATGAAAATAAATTTAAAAGATAACTGTTTGTAAAAAGGACCTGGTTATTTATAATATTCAATTTACTATTAACACTTTTTCTTATTTTCAAATTTTTAATTCATCAGGCTGTGATTCTGTATAAATTGTATGTAAAATTTGTAAAGACTTATTAATATCAAAAGAATGATCCATAGCTAAAAGATGGTCAAAAAATTCGGAATAATTATTGCTATTTAAACACCTTAAGTGTTCCTTAACTCTAAATTCAAAATTTCTACACATCTTTTTCCTATATAAAAATAATCACAATCATTATAGATCAAATTATAAACAGTTGATTTTTTTTAAATTATCCTAATTTTTATTATTTAATATGTAGTTTTTAAATTGATTATTAGTATAGAATTTGTGCATTAGTTTATTTCGTGTTAATTGATTATGTCCATTTAACCCATTAAACGCCGCTACCAGTTCTCGTTGTTCGATTTTCATGAAATTTGAGAATATGTTCTGAAACTATACCTTTAAGAAAATTCCGTCAAAAAAATATGGAAAAATCTTTTAATTTGGAAAATTTGAGGTGTTGCATTTTCGCAACGTCAGCGAAATAGGGGGGTAAACGATAAAGGTATGAAACAAAACATGTACAGTTTTTAGGACATTTATTTCTCAAGATTTTAATACCCTATTAAGAAAAAAATATATATGCTTAATAACTAAACATATTACTAACTTATGGAGATAAAACGTAAACTGGATATATAAAACTTATGGCTAAACAATAAAAACATATAAAAGTATATACGCGATTTTAGTGATTCTATTTTCCTTTGTGGTACGTTTCATGACATTTATGATGTAACGCGACATTGCACAGTTCACATATAAAATATGTTTGGGAATAACACCCTGCATCTTTTTCTGTTGATTTTATTTCAAAAAATGTTGAGTGTCTGGATTTGGACCTGACGATGTTAAAAATCTAAATGGTTTTTCTATGCACAATAAGTTCGCTTTTGATGATTTCATATATGTGGGTGCTATAAGTCTTTTAAAATTTAAAAGGCACATATTTTCTTCAGGATGAACCATTTGATAGAGTTTCCATGAATTACATACTGCCACATCAGAGAAGTTTGAAAATATGGCCCACCACCACTTTTTACCGCGAACTCTTATTCTTAGTTGGAAACAAAGTTATCCGTTAAATCAACTCTACTCATTAAACGATTATATTGTGTAACAGCATTAGGTTGAGTGATTGTTACATAGTATTTTTTTTAAATATTTAATAAGGTATCTTGATACATTTTTAATTGATTCAATCCCATCACAATTTGAAGCCACTATCCTTTTATCGAACAATTACAATCATAGTTTTCTTTTCAAATCTATAATCGAATTCACCTTTTTTTTTCACCTTTCCATTTTTTTTATTTCTTTGGAGGATTTTAACGATCCAATATTCTTTAGACGATTTTCTCTTATTGTGCCAGTGGCGAAAAACAAATTATTTCTTAAATATATCATAAGGGGGTTAGATGTAAATAAATTATCAAAATAAACAATGTGGTGAGCTGGATTTTCTAAATTTATCAGAAGACCCGTCACATTTCTTCCAATACCCAAATTATAAATGTTTGAAGGGTCTACAGTTTTCCCCATATATAGATGAAAAGCATAAATGTATCCATCTGATGAAGCTAATGTCCAAGACTTGGCTGTGATTTGGACCATTGCATTTTCCTTGGCTCGCCTTGCCTGGCAAGTTGAACACTGAGATGTTGAAGGTTCACTCATCAACCTTTTTGAATTTACTTCCAAAGTTCCTGCTTTATCCTTGAGTACATGGTTATATATATCGTCTTCATGTAAATCATTATCATCAAAGTCCTCTTCGTCGGTAAGTTCGGAAACTTCAGGAGGTAAAATAACTACATCTGGAATGTCTTCTTCTTCATTACTACCAACATTCCAGTTCTATGCAATAAAATCAGCAGCCTCTTTTGCGGTAAAAAAATCTTTTTTATTCATCCTAAAGCAAAAAATCACGATATTAAAATTCGTTGATGGCATTCGTGCGTAAAATATTGGAATGGATTTTACCCCCACATTTCGCTGACGTTGCACTGACGCAACGGCCAAATAATTCGTATTATATTTGCACTTTATAAGTTTTTTATTTTTACAAAAACTATTCATTATTAAATTTTGTATAATTTTTTTTAAGAAATGATAAAAAAATATTATAATATTTTGCAATATATTAAAAATATAATGTATTCAAAAACACCTTACCTGAGTGTCGCGTCGTGTCCTTTTTTGAAGACCTCTGAATTGTGACTAAATATAATATATTTATACCTGAACCTATTTAAGGGTATAATAAGACCTTGACAATACACACCTAAGCTAATTACGGAAATTCCTTACCGAATTCTCAGAATATGACCTGTTCAAATAACCGTTGCGCTGCCGCAACGTCAGCGAAAAATGGGTTAATAATTCATTAATCGCTAATTAGTAGATCGCTTATTAATTTCCAGTATTTTCATTTGACTCCCCGCAGCCATGACACAAGATAATATAGTGATTAAAAAAAAATTAACCCATAAAAACCCTTTCTCATTTACTAGTTGAAACATTTTTTTCGCTTAACCTACGCGTTGGGCTTCGGTCGGGCGACGCTACGAAAGGGAGTAATAAAAAATTTCCAAAAATCCAAAATTATACTATAATCAGATTTTGCGTGTACCAGACGCGTTGAAATATTTTCATACAACTTAATAAGTTGTATGAAAAAACCATTCAAAATTTGAAAAATCCAAAAGTTTATTAATTTTTTAACGAAATTTTGATAGATCTTCTTGATAGTCGCCACGAGTCTGCTTGCAAAGTTTCAGCTCGATTGGATCACGGGAAAGGGGTTTAAAATGGATCCAAAGTTTTTTCGTCAGACTAGAAGACAAGCAGACGCCAAAGTCAATATAAAGGGAGTAATGAGTGAATTTGTGTTTAATTTAATCATACAACACTTTGTAAATTATATAATTACTCTCATTGTTATAATTAATCCGGGACTCCTCCGGATTAGTTGCATCTTCCATTAGAATAATTACTTGAAAAGCAGAATTAAATCACTAAGATTGATCGCTCGCAGAAGTTGGGCGATATCTTCTGTTGCTTTAATTTCCTCCGCGAAGTTCCAGCAAAGGAAAGTTTAGCGGAAAATCTTGAAAGCGCTTTGTGAAAGCTGGAAGCCGGATGGGAGATTTACGTGTCTCGTGTTTATATCTTCCTATATCTCCGTCTGAGAACTTTACCGTGCAGCGGATCCATTGAGATCCAATTCCGAGCCACGGTCGAGGTGGCATTGCTACTAAACAGATTGGAAAACTTTATAAGTGTATTAAAGATGCCATTTTCAACTGGAGGTCTGACAATTACGCATTTCTAAGTAAACGAGATGAAAATATACAGAGTGTAACTGAGCTAGTCCGTAATACTTTACAGGTGGATTCCTGCCTTGATTATGAATAGAAAATATTCAAGCAACCATGACCTTATATCAATAGATAAGAAATTATGCGACATCAAATTTTGAATTTTTTTTTCAATATTTATGTTGATGTTATGTTTTTGATGATTTATATAGCGCCGTTTTTGCGTGAAAGACGCTGCAAGGGCACTTTACAGATGCGATATCATTACAGTAACTTAAATGTAATATGAAAATTTAATTTCCTTTAATGCAAGTCGAATAAAATAATAAAAATCTACCATTTTTAAGGGTTTAAATTAATTTTTTTAACAATTGGAAAACATTCCAATTGAACTTTTTCAGAGTTTTCATCAGTTTATTTAACTTATATTGAAACGAATAAATTTTTCGTAATTGATATAAGTTACTGTAATGATAGTCATACGTTTTAGAAAAAATAAGTAAGAAATATTGAAAAAAAAAAATGCAAACTTTGATGCCGCGTATCACCATAACTATTGATATTAGGTCATGACAGCTTGAACATTTTCGACTCATAATTAAGGCAGGAATATAGTCCTGCGAGGTTATTAATGTTTTTCAAATAACCCTGTACAATGAAAGATAGAGAGTTCCACGCTTTCAGTCCTGCTACCGCAGATGTCGTTTTATTAAAATGAATCCTCTGGAAATGGTTGATCGATTCTACAACCCTTCCTTCAGATGAAATAGAAAATGATCTCAGAGGAGTAATTATAGATGTTGACTTGTATCAATACAATTCGAATTTGAATATCTCAGAGAAACAGAACCAATATAGTCCACAAGAGATATTGTGTGATTGATGTTCGATATAATATCCTTGCTGCCGCACTCAGAATAGATGTAATCTATTACATTTCAATCATAGCTTATTTACTTTGTGGTAACATTATTATTAATAATGAAAAGAAAAAGTTTTTTTAACCACTATTTATTAATAAATCATCGTTTTTCTATCAGGATATAAACGAATATCAAAAATAAAAGTATAGACAAAAACACAAATAATATAAACGAGTTGAAAAACTAATTTGGATCTAATGTGAAATCAAATTTAAAAGGTAACCATTAGCCAAAAGGGTTTGGTTCTTTATTGTATTTGATTCGCTATCAGCACTTTTTCTTATTTTTTATATTTGTAATTTATCTAATTATCATCCTTTATTTATCAATATGTGAAATTTCAAAACCTTTGTTAATATTTAAAAAAAAGGTTTGCTTCCAAAAGTTGATTGGCAAATTCAGATTTATTATAACTATTTAAAAATATAAAGTGTTCCTTTATTCTAACATGATGCGAGTTTTAACACCCTTTTTAAAATATTTTCCTTTTCTTTAACACAGATTTTTTCCTTTTTAATAATTGTAATCTATCCAGCTGAAATTGTGGTAGTTCTATGGGAGACTCCGTCAAGACATATGCTGCATATGTTAATAATATCATTGTTGGTAGGTACTATCTATTTATCGGATTCGAGGAATGAAATCAGGTAAAAAAATATGTTGCAATAGAATTACGTCACCGATTATAACGTATATATCGTTCAAAAACAAAGAGTGATATGAAAAAGTTTCAACCGGAGAAGGATACGAAATGGAGGATAATATATTTCAATTTAAAAAAGGAAGATATGTTTTACTTTGCATACCATACAGATAACCTCTACGTGGTTGTCCATGCAATTTTAATCCTTTTTATCGAACGTGATGGCTAAAAATCACCATTAGTATTCTCAAAACTTAGCATCATTAATCAATTACATCTCATGTAAGATTGTTATGTACGCAATTCGCTAGAAAGGAATGAAATTTAGTTACGTTTATATTTTACATTCTAAAATGTTTATTAGTTAGAAAACGGAAAAAATATCATACAATGTCTGCGCCTTACTTCTCAAATATTTGCAATCTGTACAACATTTGTGTTAGTGATTTGTCTACTACAGGCGCGATGCTAAAATAAATATGAGAAGGAAAGAATATCACACCGTTCTTGAAAACATGGAACAATCATATTGTATATTGTTATTTTATTTTATATAGAATTGATATCTGAATTTTATTTATTATATTTAGAATTGATATCTGAATAGGTAATACATGTAATAAGAAAGGTAAAAATCCTTGGAAATGAATAGTATCCATCTTATATGATCAATCACGTGGAATTATAATTTTTTTGGGGAACATTTAAGATTTTCCGTTCCTACGACAAACAAGTTATTGCGAATAGACATCATACATATCTGTATTATTGTTGAATGATTGAACTCGTAAACAATAACACTCGATGAAAATTTGCAGGTTCTTGAAATTATACATTATTAATAATTCATGCTGTCATCAATTAATCTTGTGAGATTTAATTAAGTTCGATAAAATCATCAAGTGAATGTGCTTCATTATTTATTGCATAAGGAGGTTGTATGCAACAGTAAAAAGCCTCCAGATGCATTAATATCCTAAAAAATTCCCATTCGATTATATACATTTTTTTGATACCTTAGTTTATTACTTATTTTCGTATCATGTAAAATAATTGTGACTACAAAATTTTCTTACTCAATATTATTTTTTATTATAATAAGAGTTTTCTTCCTACATTTATCACTATTACACGCAGTTTTCTCAAAGTGGATTTCTAATATAGATAAGTCACAAGCATCGTAAAACATACACATTTTTATGAGAGAAGTAGATTTTTTTTTAAATTTACTAAAGTACGCAGTTTCTCTGTAGGAACTATAATTTTAAGAACTTCTCAGTTTTCCGGTATTCTTAGTTCTAGAAACATTGTTCTAAGAGTGGAAGCAGTTTGATTTTATTTAACAATAAAAATTGTGCGAAAAAAATTAAACACTTTAACAGATCTCGATTTTTAATTACTATAGCAAAAAAGCACATAAAAAAAATATCTAAAGTCGAATAAATCACATGGGTTTGATATCACCAGGAATCCAGTAATATGCCCGCTGGGTTACAAGGGTCGCTCATAATCATGAAATGACGCCAATAATGACCATATTATTGTCATATATGTCAAAACATATTATGATCATAATCAACATACAAGAATGAAATAAAGGAAAATGTGGTAAGGAAAATATATAAGAGATTCAAGATTATCGGAGATTGTATCAACCGAGTTGTGGCTTAACCGCAGTATTTTATAAATAGTTTTAGATAAATTTAGGATTAAAATTAATTAAAATAAATGTTAGGATTTAGTGTTCACTTTTTTGGTTTCCCTAATAATCAAGAATCCATAGAAACAGAAATTAAAAAACATCTGTGTTCACTTTCAACAGTATATTGCTGTTTATTATTTGTTAGTTTTTCACAACTGCATTTGATTGTTATTATTATTACATACAGGTATATTTCTATGAAACTTATTATAAAAGCAGCTACTGCCGAACATGTAATGCTCTCTCTCTCTTTCTGATACACAATTTCAGTTTTAAACAATATTTGGTTATATTAACGTCAACAATAAATTATCGATATTGAAGCTGATTTAATTACAAATAATTTACAATTGTGTCGAATCTTGACGGCGACATCTGAAATAAAGCATTCATACTCAACCTGGGAAATGTAATTGTAGGATCACATTGTTTGTCAGTAGAACGGGGAACATCCCTCATGATAAATAATGAACGATTCTGCATGTAAAGGGTTATGTGGAAAACATTAATAACTTCGAAGGACTATGTTCCTGCTTTAATTATGAGTTGAAGATGTTCAAGTAAGTTCAATAGATATCGAATATTAAAAATTCATTCCCTTTAATACAAGTCAAATAACAGAATGTTAGTAAAAACCACTACCAGATTTACGGTCTACCGGTTTCGAGACGTACCGGTCTCCTACTTCGTCAGGACCAACACTACACTACTATATTCACAACACTGTACACCCCAACCATAGTATTGTAATTTATTGATAGTTTTTTGTAGTGATTTGCTTTGAAGGCTGTACTTGCCGAAATAATATTATTAATATTTAAAGCATTAACATTGTGGTTAGACATAATAACAGAATGTTAGTAAACTTAGTAAATTAAACTTACAATACTATGGTTGGGGTGTATAGTGTTGTGAATATAGTAGTGTAGTGTTGGTCCTGATGATGAGACGGGTACGTCTCAAAACCGTAAGGTAGACCGTAAATCTGGTAGTGGTTTTTACTAAGTTTACTAACATTCTGTTATTATGTCTAACCACAAAGTTAATACTTTAAATATTAAAAATATCAAGTCAAATAAAAAGGCTAAAAACTAACAGAAAAATTTCGCTTCAAATATCAAAAATATTGAAAATTAAATTATATACACTTAAATGTCGCTTATTTACAGAACTGAACTTATATGAGGACATTGATCCTAGAATATTTACAGATCATAATTAGGGCAGGAACACACCTTTTAAGTATTGTTAAGCGACTCTGTTGCACGGTATATGTCATATATACGAATTTTATCGCAAAAACTTTTGAGTACAGATTTATAAAATATAATTTGCTCTGCAATGAATACATAATAATACATACATTGAACGTACTATTTTGGCTCTAATCGTGATTTAAAATAACCGTTAAAGTATGAAAGTGATAATTGGAAATTTGTAAGATATAAACATACTTTGAGGGACGATTCTACTAATGTATTAAAATAATACTTATTGTCTCGCGTTTAATTTAAAAAATGTTATTTGTAGTGACCATACATTGGGCGAAAAACATAAAACTACATTATGTAAACGTGAGTTTAATAATGATTGTATAATTAAGATAAATTATAGAAATCTTACAGAGACGAAGCTATTCTTGTGGAAAATATGTATTGAAGTCTATAGGGCGGCCACAAGTATGGGGGTCTATGAGCTAGCTTAAGTGATCACTTTACACAATGCAATTCAAGTTCAACAATTCCACCGTAAGAACATCCACACATTATCAAATTTTTGAAAGTTGTAGTTATACATGTTTTTATTCTCTTTACTTTCAAATATTTGAGGAAACTATGCTAGAGCCATCTATGGTAGAAAATTAGTATTTCCCGTGACATAGCGTACTTACATATATTTTGATGCTGGTAATAATACCTTTATATTTTTAAGTGGAAGATTAAGCAATGTTTTTTTTTATGTATATATATGACATTCTTCCGAAATATTTAACATATATACTTGAATAGGGCTGAAAATTAACACTTTCAATTTATTGACTTCTTTTAATCGTATAAAGACTTGCAAACATGTTTCGCATATGAATACTTTCATTTCTGAAATAATTCTATAATTTATCCTAATTCGTGAATATGAAAATAATTCATGAAAAAATAATAAGTAGACAAAATTCAGAAATTTTGTTCTTATACATATAAAAATATTGTTAATAATTTTATATTTAAATACCTACGTTTTGAGAGTAATATATACAGGGTTATTTGTAAAACATATTTGTAACCTCTCAAGGCTATATTCCTGTCTTGATTATGAATTGAAAAAGTTCAAGCTATTATGACCTAATATCAATAGTTAAGGAGATATACGACATCAAAGTTTGCATTTTTTTCCAATATTTATGACTTATTTTTTGTAAAACGTTGGACTATTATTACAGTAACTCATATCAATTAGGAAAAATTCATTCGTTTCAATACAAGTTAAATAAAATGATAAAAACCCTGAAAAAATTCCAATTGGAAAGTTTTCCAATTGGAATTTGAATTTTTGACTTGTACTAAAGAGAATGAATTTTTCATATTCGATATAAGTTACTGTAATGATAGTCCAACGTTTTACAAAAAATAAGTCAGAAATATTGAAAAAAAAATGAAAACTTTGATGTCGCATATCTCCTAAACTATTGATATTAGGTCATAATAGCTTGAACATTTTCGACTCATAATCAAGACGGGAATATTTTACAAATAACCCTGTATAATGTTTGGCAACATATTTTATGTTTTTCACCCAATTTAATGTTCACCGTGAATAATTTGTGCAATGTTAATGTCAAATCCATTGATAATATTATTATTCTTTATAGTTCAAACGTCATGTAAACTCAACGAATATTCGTTATTTTATTTGTCAAACTTTTCGGAATAAAAGTATCTATGGTTCAAGAAGAGTCTTGATGTTAATTAGAACATCGTTTACATGGTTCTGAGTTTTGTCACGTTTTATCAATCTCATGTAATGATTTTAGAAGTGATTTCATCATCGAAAACTCAACTGTTCAAACACGGTACTGAGATTTATCTCAATCAAATCTATAAGATTTTAATACTTAAAGCATTAACTTCCTCGTAGATTCCTGATCGTTCTGTAGGCTACTTAATGCATGCTTGACCTTGACAAGATTAACACGCATGTGATAAATATTGGTGAAAAGTTGACAATACAATGGTTGTGGTGTATAGTGTTGTGAACATAGTGGTGCAGTGTTGGTCCTGACGAAGAGACGGGTACGTCTCGAAACCGGTAGACCTAAAATCTGGTAGCGGTTTATACTAATTTTACTAACACTCTTTTTAAGATTTATCTCATCGTGTATCATTCCATGGGTATGCACCATTTAAATTTAAAAAATTAGAAAGCCATTTAATCTACAAAATACATAAGGTTTCCATATTATAAATGCACACTTTAACGGTTTCTATGTAAAAAAATTGTGTTGTACAAATAGCAAAATAAATAAATATATATAAACAGGTTATATATTTAATATTAAAATTATAAATGATAATAAATCAACTAATTTCAAGCATTTTTGATATCATTAAAATATTGAATTTTTTATAATGAAGTCAATAATATATATTTTGTAAAGCTCTAAAAATGACGTCCTCTTAATATCTATCCAGGTAAAAGATTCGTATTACATACATAATATTTACATGTTACAATCATTAGATCTACATATTTATGTAACCTACATCTTATTCAAGTATTTAACATTTTTCTTTAATTATAACAACGTAAAAATATTACAACATTTTTTAAAGTTAAATAACAACCGTGTGGTATGAAACAATACGATAGATATAGGAAAATATTTTATTATCTCCTTTTGTAAATAGATCAGAAAGTTTAGACGAGTCAAGTCTTTTTAGTAAACCTTTAAAATGGGATCAGATATAAATATTCAAGTACACACCAATCATTTCCAAGAGCAAAAATATATGTAGGGGAGAGAGGGACATAGCGGGACAACACCTATTTATTTTAAAATAACAGTGATAAAGCAATCTTGCCAAAGGGCTGCGATCGGAATTTGGCCAGTGTACCACCACACGTATTTCAGACTATTTATGGTATCAAAACCATAATTTTTATTATTTATTAAAAATCTTGTTCGGTTTGTCTTTTACATAAGACTATTAATCAAGGTCATAAATATCCCATCGATAATCTTTAAACTGCAAATAAAAATATAATATTCCTCACAAACATGTTAACATATATATGAGGATTATAGAAACAAAACTGCCATTATAATATTATTTTTATAGTAATTTAATATTCTTTTCGTCATTGGCTTTTTTCTGATTTTTTTCTTTTTGTTATATTTATTTTTCCGGTGTGCATTTCAATAATTTCATTGCAATCATAATTTGAGAGTTGACAACTATTTATTTTCCTATGTATAATATAATCAACGTCTTTGCATGTCTCTTTAATTAAAATAAAATAATGAATTTCACCGTATCGTTACTGATTTGACAGCCAGAGAGGTAAATACAAATTTTGTTTACTTTTGATAAAGTGCTTTACAGTCGTAATATGGATGCGAAAGGGAAGAAACAGAAATGAGCGGAGGAAAGAGGAAGAGGCCTACATCCGGCAATGGAGGAAAAAAGCTGAGGAAGAAGAAGTCGTACAAACGTGTTTTCGAAAGCAATTATCACGTATAAAGCTATTACTTTTTCCCAGATAATCGTATCAAAACACCTTACTCTCAATTTTTTCTATTTCATAATGGTGGTTTGTTTCTACACCACTCATAAACAACACTAATAGCTCAAAGCAATAGTCAATTTAAATATAAATAATTATTATTTCAAATTGTGCAAAAAATATTGGGTTATGTTGGGTTAACTTAAATAAAAAAAAGGAAATATAAATATTTTGCCAGAGACAAAATATACTCCACTGTGCTCCACTCTCCCCTACCTACTTTAATTTTTCAAACTGAAAATATCATAAGTAAAAATAATATACTGTAAAAAAGTTTTAAAATTAATTACTTTAACATGAACAAATGTAAAAATACAAAGGCAATATCATTACCATGGAGCAACAAAAAATCACCTGATATTAAGTTCAAGATGGGCTTCTTTAGATTTAAATTCTGATAGCATTTTTCCCTTGAAAACTGTGATACATATCAACTTTCTTAATAAATAAGAAGATATCAAAGTTCTGCTAATCTAGCAAGTATAGTATTTTTTATGACAGCTGTTGATTTACATAAAAATATAATATATTAGTAACGTGTGCGAAATTATCTTTTAAATTGTACAGTGACATTTTTGTGAGTATTTTCATTTTATTGAGAATAAATAAATTTCGTCGATAGTAAATAAAAATCTGTATTAAAGACTTTGAGTTGATTTTAATATCAGGTGATAATTTGTCGTTCAAAAGGAAAGATATTTCAAAAATTCTGCAAACAATGGAGCATAAATTTCTAGCTAAAATGATCACATACTATTTGAGAGGTTGCTTAGCGGTGAGATTATTTTACATCATTTACAATATCTGAACAGTAGCATTTTAATATTTGGCACATAAGATATATTGGCACATTTTGAATAGAAATTAATATACAATTATAGGTAGCATTTACGAGAGTATTTTATACACAATAATATATGGAATATTTGATCGTCTACAGCCGTATTCCAGGTTTATCAAACAGATCAAATAATATGCACAATGAGAGATAGCATAGATTGCTTCTTGATACGTCGCTTGCGTTAAATCTGGATTAAGGCTTTAAGTGTTTGTACCTAAAATGATTTATGTACAGGGTATTTATAACGTCAGCATAAAATAAAAATATTTAACTAATGAAAATAAATTCATGAAAATCATAATAATATAACATTTTTCCTTCAATAAATTTTTAACCCTAATATTTCAATAAACTTATTCGACAACATTACCGCTCGCACAGTGGAAGCTACGCAATAACGTCTCCTCTATTCGTATATCGATGTTACTGACCAAGGACAAAATTACGATAAAGCAGAGCTACGCAGCCACCCTTCGACGATCTACATCACGCAGGACTACGTGGTCCTAATGTCTGGATCTCCAAGGAAACTTCTTTCATCGATATCATCGTCATCATGGAGTTCAATCCTTATTCACATTGTGTATTAGAGACCTTGTGGATAATAAAAAAAAGGAAAATAAATAAAGCATTTAGATCACTCACTCATTTACAATCACCACCAATCTTAAAGTGGCGACACCCGACGTATGATGGACCAATTTAACCCAAAATACTTAATCACTCTGAAACCAGTCTGAACCAATTTTGATAAAGAAAGCGAATGAATGTTGTATATAATGTATTTACATATTAATAATTTTAAATAATACAATAACGTTACAAATACCCTGTACATTTTTGTGATAAGCATTTTTTCTATTTTAAATTATGTTATCGTAAATTAACAAATTTAATTAACGATTGATTTTTATATAATAATGAACAATTGATTTACTTATTTAAACAAATTCTAAATAAATTGTTTGTGCCTTGTTTTTATACGTTTTTTCTTATCACAGCACGACTTTTAGTGCTTTCAAAATTAATATATTAACATTTAATCAATCGAACCGCTTTTTGAAAATTAATTTTATATCTCACACAATTTTTTTTTCTTTTTATTAAAGAATATTTCATGAATTTCGCATTTTTTTTTCAGTAATAATATCCTCCAATCTTTTTTTTGATATGATTTTTCTCCAAATATCCAAAAATACAAAATGTTCTTTTTTCTTCTTAAATAGTGTCTGTATCCATTAATTTCGCGGGTGGTATTTTACTGATTTAATAGATCAAATTGCTGCAAAGTACAAGAAAATGTCACTAATTTGACACCCAATTTTTCGCACATTACTTTGAAACATTCGCACATAGAAAGATGACAATGATATTATAATCTTATGTTTCTAAGTATAAATACGGTAATTTACGATAATCACAACACATTTATTATCAATATCAATTTGCGGATGATAATAGTTTATAATATTATTGTTGGTGAGAAGATTATTGCATTTTGAAACATGAAAGTAAAAAATATCCTGCTGACGATTTAATTGTCTCATTAAAAACACATAAGAATTAAAGTTTTGGTGTGCGGTTTACAAATTGATATTAATGAAAGTCTAATAATATATCAATTAAACAAAATATTATTATAAATTTAAGTAAAGATGTCGCTGAATGTTGTTTTGAAGAATAAATGCAAAATAAAATTCACTAGTGGAAAGGTTTATGGTAATAAAATATATGCTTTTAAAAATCTGGTTACAAAAGTTGCTTTAGACTCCTGGATAGTAAATCCAATCCATAAGAACAATAACATGGAATTTTGGGACTCAAAAGCTAGGAAGAACAAGTGAAATTTGTGTAATACAATATTAATATATACCCCGAAATTAACCACCAATATTATTACAAAAAGTTATGGAGGAAAAAAAGAATACACATAACTATTATAAACTGATTCCAGAATCTAGGTATGAATTCCTTCATCCTGAATTCACTAAATTCAATTAAATCAAAAAACTATTGCATTTAAACAGCTAGAAACTTTCTACTGGGAAAAATATTAGCATAATTACAAAGTACATTAATGCTATTTTGATCTAATTGGGAGTACAGAACAGAAAGCTTCATAAAATAGATTTTTTTCAGTGATATATTAACTATGCCTGAATGATTAAAAAACACACCATAAAACAACATCATCAATAAAAAGTGAATTCAAAACCATTTATTGTTATGACTTTCCTTTACAAGTACATTGAAATGAGAATGGATTTATAAAGTAATACATAATTAAATAATAATTTAGTAATGAGAAATGATTGAACACTAAAAATAAAGTTTTCACCTGAAAATAATTATGAGCAAGCGGGAGTATAATAGGAAGAAAGGAGGAGAAACGATAAAGGAGCGCTTGTGTGCTTTATCCCAAAGATTCAATTGAAAACTGAAAAAAATGGTCTAGCTACCGTGCATATTTTAGACTGTACAAAATACATACCTACATACAAAATACCCCCTCAAACCATCCACAGTACATTGCGGTCTGCTCGATCACTTAACATAATGAACGCACAGAAATTGTGATTAACTAATTTAATAATTGCCAAGCATACATTTAGACTGTACCAGAGCTGCATTATGTAACTCACGCGTAGACTTGCTTTCACTGAAGGATTCAATTAACCTCGTGTGTTTTTAAATTTTAATATTTATGATTACTAAGTCCTACAGATAAAGTGTTATTTCAAGTCACCCCTTCCTTTATCCATAGAGGAAGGGGTAACTTAAATTAGCTTTAGAAATAAACTACCGTTCCATTGCACTGCACTAATAATCGTATACCATTGCACTGCACTAATAACCTTAGAAATGAACTACCGCAATAAGCTACCGTTCCATTGCACTGCACATTAGGTAATAATAGGTCACCGTGTGACTGCACACTAAATATGATCGCAGACACCTACACAGCCATATGTGTATATCTTGCAAAGTATTACTAACACTTAGCCAATTGAATCCTAACGCGAAACCATTTCTACCATTCAGTTAAAATTATACTACCTAAGTAGCAAGTCAAACGCAAGCTGGGTTGGTAAATGAAAAAAATATGTAAAATTACTAATACCTGTCAGTTAAATATATTTAAGTTACGTAAATCTGATTGACACGTGCGTGTAGGTAGTTTATATTAATATTCCTGAATGAAAAAAGATAAAATCATCCCTTAAAATTAAACCATATTTAATTATCTGAGCAAGTTAACAACAACTTTAATATAATGTTTTGTGAGCAGTTATTACAAACAAATTTAACAAAAACATATTTTTCGTTCAGTTTTGTGAAAATTTTTCATTTATTAGCAATGTCATATATAAGTATTTAAAATCAAAACGATGGCGATGGCCTTTAAATAATAGTTTTTTTGTTTGTTGAATTTATTGTTTAAATTAATTTACACAAACTGTAATTTTATCAAAGTACTGATATATGCTTTTATAGATAAAATTTTAATCATCTGAAAAAATAATTTCAATAACGAAAACTTAACCACTCGCTCGTTCCGGTCCAAAATAATGGACTCTCACGAAGCTCCCTTGAAGCAGTCATAACCAAAATAGTGGACCAGCAATCGCGCGTAAAAAACATTTTTTGTACTAAATAAACAAAAAAAAGTTGTTAATATTACCTATTTATCTATCTATGACAAACAATTATTATCTTTGTGCACTTACATACATAGAAAATGACGTAATTATGCTAAATTCTTGGTAACTTGGGTGGCCGTTTGCTCCGGGGCAATTCTGACTATGATTGTTACAATGCGGGGCAAGCGAGCAGGTATAATAAATATTTCCATCCTGTTCAGCATAGAAATAATATTGCCACGAAATCAATAAAACAAGGATTCACTATCATCTGTGGTTTGTGTCTTCCAGGGTATTATGCCTTATTTTTACGACCGATGTTTCGGATCCTATTGTAGGGTCCATCATCAGGGCTGATGTGTTGTTGTGAATGTCGGTGTTGTGGTTAAGTATTGGCTAGCAATACAGTGTCGAAAGCTTGTTTTTTTTGTGTTTATGTGTTACGTGGCAATACCATGTTGGAGTCATGTGTTGTGTGTATGTTTCATCTATTGTTTGATCATTATCTTTGTACTCTTCGACACTGTATTGCTAGCCATTATTTAATACAACACTGACAATGTTCTTACCCTACTTTCGACACGGCAATGCAAGCCAATACTTAACCACAACACCAACACTCACAACAATACATCAGACCTGATGATCGAACCTGCAACGGGGTCCGAAACGTCGGCCAGAAAACATGGCATAATACCCCAGAAAACACAAACCAGAAAATTCTGAGTGGTCTTGAAAACCTAAGAACATTTTTAGTATTACTATAAAAAACGTTTGTGATCTAACAAAAAGTATGATAATAAATTAAATATAAACTATAAATACTGATTCCTTTACGTCATTACTGTCTTTTCACATTAGTGGATATCACACTTCTCCACCTACACCTGGTGATCCTGGAGCAGACGATTACTCCCAGGATCCCCAGCATATCCTTGAGAAGTCCACTGAAGTACAGGCAGTTCCACCGCAACCATCCGAGCATGAAGAACCGCTAAAAAATCACACATCTATTTCCTTCCAGCGCCTCGTGAATATTATCCATCATCGGCGTGCTAGCGTCCCTGTCCTTGCAGGTCTGGACGCTCTCCATCGCGTCGATAGTCTTCATCAGCTCCTTGAACACCGCCACTACTCTCCAGTTGTACTTGGCTGAACACTCCACATATCCACACTTCCAATGCTTTTTCACCAAGTTGACAATGTCCCTTCTCTTATCCCTATGTTCTGCGCTGTGTCCGTACAGAACAGAGCTTGTACCTGAAGTAGAAGGCAGAGCCAGCTGTTGAAGACCTCCAGTAGATCCAGAAGTGCTAGACCCAACAGTGTTAACATTGGAGTTACAAATAAGATCCTGCTTGTTCCCGACTACTAGAACAGGAACATTCCTCATGTCCCTGCTTTCGTATATCTGTTCCCTGATCATTTTGATGTACTGAAATGATTCAATGTTGGACAAGTCGAACACCAAAATGTACGCTGTGGCATTTCTCAGTCCGTAGAACCTGAAGTCTGTCCACTCGTAGTAAGAGTTGACGGGGAAGTAAGGTATGACAGGTATGTCCGATATTTTTACTTCGTAGAGGTGATCATTGATGATGACTGAAGGGTAGAAAGTGTGTTTGCGGTCCGTCGCTGCGTACTCGTCAGAGAAGTCATTCCACACGAATTGCTAGTCGTCGGTTGGTCACATGAAACAATAGAAAAATATTGTTAATTCAAATACAACTTATCAGTTGCAAAAAACATACCACAGGGAAGTATTATTAGTCCTTTATTACTTATAACCTACACGAACGTATTATTTTAAATAACTATTGATTAGATAATTCGTACGCATGGAAATGACACAAAAATATTTTAGAATTTTATCAAATATGAAAACATTAGCATGTTTTTCAATTTTACCTCGACCTAGTAAGGCAACTAGTTTCTGCTGAAAAAATAGTGTTTAAAAATTTAATTAGGAAAAATATTTCAATTAATCAGCATGATTAGATATAAGTACTAAATCAATACAATATTTTGACAGAAATGGCAACATATTTAAAATTTAATGCAATTTGTCCTTAATTGCATTAACCTTAACCTAAACTCATCTTCTCACATAATCTGATATGATTTTTATTTATCTAAACCATAATTGTAAGCTTTGTATACCAATTTTGATGCGATTAAGAATTTGAAATCACTGTTTATGGTTTGTTTGAGAAGCGCCTTCCATATTTTTGGGCACGTCTTTGGGAACTGGTATGTTTGAAGAAGAAGAGGCCAATCTTTAGCTCGTTGGACTTCAGATCAAAGACGCTATTGGATTTGGAACGACTATCCGAACTGCGTGCTGCAGAAAAAGAAACGTGAAAGGTTTTTCACCAGACTTTCAAATCCTTACAATTCATGTTTTACTATTATTTTTTTTTATTTGTTATATTGTAACACCAATGTTTATTACAACAATGTAGTTAAAAAAAGTGTCAAAGTGAATAGTGCTGATGCAACTTTAGTAGATACTAGATTAAGAGCAAATAGAGTACTCAGAGTAGAATTAGATAAATGTTAACAATATTGAGAAGAAGATTTATTTATTTATTTGTTCACTCTCATCGTAGGCTTTTACATTAAAAAAATTTGTAATATACAAATATTTATATAAAAACAATATCAAGAATAAGCAATACCTACATACAAGATACAAAAATATAAAGTCGTATAAAAAAAAACAGAAAAATGTTACGTAACATTAAAGAAGTATATGGAACAATATTATCAGGTATGAACAGTAAATTATAAAATATAAAAATATTAAGTGCATGTATAAGTAGTAAAAGGTGTAAGCAGTAGAATATAAGTATAGAAATATAAAATACAAAGCAGTAATGTGTATATTTAAAAAAAATTGATCACGATGATCATTTAAATAGATAGAATATATAAACTATGTTATCCCTAGTTGAGGTAATAATATTAACAGAAGTAATATTTTAAAGTAATGCTACAAAAATACGACCTACTAAATTTCTCGAATTAATTTTTTATTTTATTTTATTCGATCTTTTAACAGGTAGACATAATTGCTTGGTAGGAAAAAATAAAAAAAAATAGTTAAATTTCTCCCACAATAAAAGGATGATACAGATAGACATAAATTATGGACAAGTCAATTTGATATGAATAAGATCAAATAATTTTACAATTTTATTTAAGTGATTGTTCTTAATTTAAATTTATCAGAAACATAAAAGGGTTCGTTATGTATAGGTATTCGATATATTCACATGCTCAGGGAGGGGGACGAGTTTCTAGTATCTGCCTCACCATATGACGATACTCTTCATATTTAGTATTAAAAATATCTATTGAATTCAAGAGATAATCTGAGCGTATGCGTGGGATGGGAGAGGATTTACTATTATTGGTCCAATCAATAATAACTAATCCTAGTTAACGCTGGATAGTTGTCGTATTATGTGTACCTGTATGATGCTGGTTTTTCCAACATTGGGGGCCCCCAGAACCACCACCTTCACCAGGTCCAGGGAGTCTGGGCTGGCCTCGGGAGGGGGCTGCTTGGGCCTGGACAGCGAGCCCGGCGGCCCCGACGAGAGCGCCCCCGTGCGCCTCTCCAAGTAGTCGAGGTCCAGCTCTGAAAAAATTGCATTATTAAAATAAATCAAATTGATTATGTCATAGAATATCTACACTAGATATATTTATAGAATACGACTGAAAATTATTATTTTCAATTTTTTTATAAACTTATTTTTGTGTTTTCAAATCATAAATAGGTGGCATTTCCTACCACAGTACATAAACCACCAATCTAGGCCACACACACACACAGACGTAGCAAGAATGCCGCATAAGCAATCGAGGCACAGCAGGGTTTAAATGGGCTGCCTATACAGGTCACCCACAATCAGCAATACCTACACCCATACAGCTAGATTTCAATAAATTTCTTTGTTCGCAGAACATATAAAAAGCAGCCAACGTTCTATACGGGCATGTCAGTCTCTCAGCAACCCCCGGCGTAGGCCGGAGGCTCTAGTTAATTGGGTATCCTTGTCTTTGTAATTGTACTTATGTATAACTTGTAATTGTTTTATCAAGCGAATAAAATTATCAAGCATTCCATGACTTTGGAGGTTTCCCGTCGCAGGACGGGTGGTGACCCTAAAAAGCAGCTTCTTCAGATATCAACCAAAACCCCCATATATATAAAAATAATCTGTAGAATAAAATATATTCTTCACCTGGAATTTTATCACTGTTACTGAATTAAAATAAGTCGGTATTTTTTTAGATAAGTTTTCAAAAATCTTCCAGAATGTTTGTACAACTTACAGCATCAATGGAAAACATGAATTTAATGTGAAAGATAGTTACAAAATGTTTAAACATCCTTTAATCACATACGTATACTTGAATCAACTCGTCTCTACTGAAACACAAAACAAAATACATCTTACTTTATTATGTTGCCATGTAATTTCCTGGCATAAAGTGAGTTTACATTATTAATACTTCTTTATTAAAAAAGTAATTCAATTTGAAACTGTTTTCTTGGTTTTTGAAAATTCAATTAACAAAAGCGAGACGCTTGCGTTCAGAAGATATGTACCAGGGAGGAACTAAGAAATAATTTAACAATTTATTTATAGCAAAAATCAAAAGATCATAAAAATTATAGGACCGAATGGTCCATAATAAGGCATCAGTCGTAATAAGATATTAATATGACATACGGGCAAAGCCGAGCCCACAAAAAATCTTGAAAATGCCGTCACGACAAAGCCCGAATCAAAATTATAACATTAAAATAAGAATGAACAAAAAGCTTGTTTAATTTTATTTATTTTATTAGGTGGGCAGGCTACCAACCTTTTTTTATACTGTAATTACTTCAGAAAAAATCAATTATACATATCTGTACATTAAGCAATTCTGTTACCCTCACAAGGCAAAACGCGTCTCATAAAAATTAAAATATAGAACTATAGGAACAAGTGCTTTTATTTCCATATGTGTGATTATCCATAAACTTAACTCCGAAACAATAAAAATGATATTAAAATTAACTTTCTCTGATTTTTACTCCCTTTACATACTCGTGGCGTCTGCTTGCTTGCCGTCAACAAAAACTTTGGATCGATTTTTGACCCTTTTCCCGTGATCCAATCGAGCTGAAACTTGGCAAGCAGACTCGTGGCGACGATCAAGAAGATCTATCAAATTTTCGTTAAAAAAAATTAATAATTATAGTATAATTTCGGATTGTTAGAAATTTTATTGGTTTTTTCAAATTGGAATCATTAGAAAAATTTGATTAGCGACAGCGCTGCGGCCCGATAACGTCGTGGAATATTTTATAAATTTGAATTACTCCGTCGGTATAATAGGTACATCACTACGAATTTCGAAAATATACAAAACAATTGGTTCACAGATGACAGCAAAATTGGGTTCTTTGGGAAAAAATCAAATAATAATTTATTTCTTTTAAATTACTGTAAGTTTAGTGTTATGTTATATGTTTTAATTCGTCTTTAATTGTTGTTATATTTTACAAAGAAAGGGAGTATAATAAAAACTTGGTTTTTATGGGTTACTTTTTTATACTTTTTCCTCATCTGGTGGTTGTTTGGTTATTGAACGATAGATCATGTTAGCTATCAATATTTTGTTTGCTCGAAATAATGGATGGTGGGCTTTCTGAACCACTGTCTAAAATTTTCCTTTTGCATTGAAAAAATGCTCTTCATATTTCACTTCACGCTTCATCTTCTGCTACTTACCTGTATTTTTCTAAATGTCTCAATATGTAAACAAAATAATGTAATTAACTTTAATAAAGTGTTTTTATTGATTTAACTAGCTGTGATCCATCAAAAATGACGGTACTTTTACATGTCGGTTCCTGAGGAATAAGTATTTATTTATTTATATATAAAAAATAAGTTACGACGGACGGACAGACAACGAAATTATTATAATTGGGATGATTTGTTTTTCTTGAGTTCGCATCCGTATCACTTTCACTCTTTCAGTGGCTTATTTCAAGAAATTATCTGCAATTCTCAGTAATATACCTACTTCAAGTCGCATTTCATTCCATATAACATTCCAGCATCTTTGTTCATCCCAACTCAATAATAATAATTTCGTTGTATGTCCGTCCGTAACTTCTTTACTAAAAACTTTTTCAATTTCTTTTTCATTTTTTTTTCATTAGGAACCATCATGTAAAAATACTGTCATTTTTATTAATAAATAATTAATAACTATTGGGCGATTATTATCCTTTGTCCGCGTCTGCAACGGGTGTCAGCTGACATTGCAGTAACAAAAATACTAAAATATTTCATCATGCCACCTCATATCTCGCGACACAACTGAAATTTTTTATTTTCACACATATTTGTAAAAAACCTCTGGGTACTACTGAAGCTGTAATCTGTAAATTTTAGATAGTGTATTTTTTTTATTCAAAAGATATTAATAATGTAATCTAATCTAATACGAGTTTTCTGGGATATTTTGTCGTGTTTCTAAGAAATTATTGGTCAAAATTTCGGATCCCATTGCAGGTTGTAGAAACACGGCAGAATATCCCAAAAAAGTAAAACTAAAAGATTTGAAAAATATTATTGTCACGGGTTTGCGGCGGTGGGAGACAAATGAAATATTTGAAATAAATAACTTTTTGTGTAGGTAATCATTAATTAAGATAAATTATAAAAATCTCACAGAGGCGAATCTGTTTATAGATGAAACGTGTAAGGAAGCCTTTATAAGGTGGGCCAGGGCTCGTGACCTGTATGAGCTGACTTAAGTGATCACTTTACGCAATGCAACGTTCACCAATATCCACACTATAATTTTTTTGAAAGTTATATATTTATTCATAATCAGTTTTTTTCATATATTCGAATGGACTATGCTAGATACACATAAATATAGTCCTTCCCATTTCATAGATTTTTTTTTCACAGCTGATAATGATACTTTTAAATTTCTGTATGTGGTATTCCATTTAATATTTTAAGCAATATTCTTTTCAATGTACCTTTATGTTCTTCTGAATTATTTAACATATACTCTAGAATGTACTGTGAGTAGTTTTTTGGGATATTATGCCGTGAATATCTGACCTCTCTGGCTGAAATTTCAGCCCTGCTGATGAACCCTGCAATATTTTTCGAAACGTCGGTCGGAGAGGTCAAATATACACGGCAGAATATCCCATAAAACTACACACAGAACATTCTGAACGGCCGTGAAAAGCTGAAAACACTTTTATACAGATGTAAAAATTAATTTCTTTTATATAATCACCAAAGTTATCACTACTTGGAACATTTTATATTCGTCTTAGAATATTAGCACGTTTGGGATCACACTTATTTTTTATTGAACGCTCGGTAGGTACTCTCTTAATTTATTGCCGCTGGTCATACTGAATCGTCTATGAGGATATCACTAGTTTCAATGGGATCGCCAAATTGCCACAATAAACTGAAGTCGCTGCGTGTCTTGCGCGTGTATTTATACTCTAGATTCTCTACTAGTTTCTGATTTATTCTCGTGTATTCCAGACACTCCCAGTACTTTACAATTTACTGTTATACATCCAGTGCTTAGAAATTCTCGTGCCATTACAATTACAATTCATATTCTTTCTTTTCATGTTCCCTGCAGACGTACCCGACAAAACGTACTCTTCCATGTTCCGAGAAATAGAGCATCCCATACACAGAATACATTTTTATATCGCGCAAGCAAATCTTTCAATAATAATTGTATCGATATTGACCTCTTCAACATTGGTCTTACTGAATTTAAAAGAATACTTTAGATTACATGTACTAAATCGAAATTGACCATTCGATCACTATACCTAATCTTCTCTTCCTCCACCCCTATTCTGACTCCTACCTCCTCATCCTTTTTCACTCATTATTTAACTCGTTTCTTCGTATACTTTTTCTTTTTTCACATTCAATTACTTACCATTATTCATTCGTAACATTGTTTGTTGCTTACTACTATTCATTAATTAATTAAAAATATCTTATCTAACTTTGTTCTTAACATCTGCGAATCTTTTTAATTGGTCTATGAAATGAACACTACGCTTTTACATTACATGTTTAAAAAACTGTAAAGATTCCTCAATAAATAAATAGATAAAATAAAAATATTTGTAATATTAGGCTAGAATGTTTCTTTTTATTTTTTTGAAGGTAAGTTATTTAATTTATAAGTTGTTAAGTAATTCTAATAAGATTAAATGGTTTCAGCCCATGCTTGGTTCGTATTGGTGTACAATGAAAGAGAGAAGTTTTCAGAAAAAGGTACTAAACAATGGCATACGTGACGTAACAAAACTTCAAGGCATCTTGGAGGTTGTCTTCTCCACAAGTTGTTTAATTTACTGAGCAGGAAAATGTCAGCACAAGCTGATACATTATTTATTTTAAACAATATTTTTATATTAAAAATATATACTGGTCTGTAAAAGGAATTCAAAAATTGAAAAATATTATTTTCAGGCGTGTACCTATATCTATACTAATAAATAAAGAGGTAAAGTTTGTAAGTTTGGATGTAGGAGGTAATCTCCGAAACTACTCATCCGATTTCAAAAATTCTTTCACCAATATTTAGAATTGACTTTCAGTATGGACATAGGTTATATATTTACTGTTAAAATGTAAGGTCTTTTGTGGTGACCTATTTTACAACCGAAGTCGACGAAAAAATGGTCATTCGATGCGTTTTTTACGAACGCTGCCTTAAGAAGGTAAGAGATATTTAAATACTTTTTATAGAGAAGTCCACTCCAACATATATCTATATGTTAAAACTAATACACAAATTGATAAAATAAGACTAAAAGTTACTAAAAATCTATGCATGCGAAGCCACGCGAGTATTTTTCGATACAAATCTATATAGATTGACCGATATGACTAACATTTTTGACTTTGAAAAACTATGAAAACTTTGTTTCCCCCCACTTTAGTATTTTCTTGAATAGTATTCGGTTGAAGCAGGCACGATATATATTTGAAAAAAAAGACTAAAAAAATTCAAAATACCTCATTTTTATGTAATGTTCGTTATATATATTTTCTAAAAACTTTAAAAAATACTCATTTGTAAGTAAAAAAACACTTAAAGAACAATGATAAGTAAATACACAAAACAGGTATGGTAAGTAGTTAGTAAAAAATAATATATAGAAAATACATTAGAAAAAATTAGTAACAAGTTAAAAAAAATCATGTCCACTTAATTGTACTCAGAATTAAGCATTTGCTATAAATATTTATTTAATTCAGGTATATTCCTACAAAGAAAAATGTCAACAAGATTTGATATCTTGTAACCGAGTCGGTGCGTCTCTGTTATTGGTGAGTTATGGTTATGGCATAGTTATTTCTATGCGTACATACAATAAATACTTTATGTGCATTGATCACTGCGGTATTGACTATTAAATCGAGGTTTACAATTGATAAATCTTTCAGTGTTATATAATAGTAATCAAAATATGATATTCGGCGTTATTTTGTGATTTGTCTCTCTCTAATCCATATGCTTATCTCTCTAAATTTTGTCATTATCATGTAATCTGTCTCTCTTTTACTATCGTGTAATTTTATATTATGTTCTCTTTCATAAATACTGGTATATTGTTGTCTCGCTTGTTTGTAATTTGTCTCTCTCTAATCCATATGCTTATCTCTCTATATTTTTTCATTATCGTGTAATTTTATATTATGTCTCTTTCATATGTACTCGTATATTGTTGTGTCTCTTTTTTCTATGTAATTTTATATTTTGCCTCCCTTATTAAGTATATATAAGTGCAATGCTTTATATTTATTGTTTAGTTATTAAGTTGCCCTGATGAAGCGTAAGTTTAAGCGAAACCGGTTGGCTCAATAATAAATTGCGGTTAAATATTTATGTTAAAAATAAACATCTTTCAAATTCCAAGTAAGTATTGCATGTTCATAAATTTTGCATAATTTTGATGAGCTGAAACACAGTTTCCGCTATATGCCGAGGGGCTTAGTGCATGCACCTCAGTAATCTGCCAACAGAGAGCACTCTCGAGACTGTAATTAATATTACCGGAGCTCAGAATCCATCTCCCTATGTATGCACATTAAAACTTGGGATGTTAACCAATAGAAAGCAGGATACGAGATGTAACAATTTGCTCACCGGAATGGCTGCGCAGTTGCTTCTAACGTAATCGTATCGAAATAACCTTAGAAGTAGTACGTATTTATGTATAACCAAGTTATAACTAATAGCTCTTAAATGTATTTCTCAAAAATAGTGAGTTGTAATTTAATAATGCCCATCACTAACGTTATCAAGACGCTACGCTACTCTAGATAGCGCTGTTCTCACAGCCTTAACTGGCAACTGGTTGCATAGTAGTTAGTAATATATATTAAAAGTACGTCCTAATTTTTTACAGAGTACAGCTAGTTACTAATAAAAAGAAAACATTATGTAAACCAGTAAACTGTTGACCCTGCTGAATCCTGCTGAACTCAAGGCCAATAGGGCTTAGGAAAGCCAAAATTAAGGTGGAGTGACAACGTCCTCAAAGATATCTCTGCTTTAGAGTTTCGAAACTGGAGAGAGCTGGCACTAGACCGAGATGAGTGGAGGAAAATTATTGAAGAGGCCAAGACCCACCAAGGGTTATTGTGCCAAGAATGATGATGATGATGAAACCAGTAAACTGTATTCCAATGAATGTGTCATTGGCCCCGGAACGTGTTGATTTATCAAAAAATAGTGGTTAAAACTTGTTTTTGTCTATATGTCTTACTTGCTTATGTCTATATGTCTTACTTGTTTATGTCTATGATATATGGTGGTCTGTGGTTGTGCCCATTATTTATCCGCTGAAGTTAATTCCAGTAAAGTAATAAATATTTCAGTTAGTTTTTATATCATGGAGTAATCCGAAAATATTTATCTTACTATTTACAATATAATGCAAGACAAAATAATCGCTGTCTATCATAAATCTATCATAAATCAAAACAAAAGTTTCAGTGATTGAATTTCCGTCAGAATATTAATTAAATTTAATATTTTCGCCTTCATTTAATGTCAATCACGAGCGAGTTGGTAAAATTAGAATCCAATAAATCCTTTAGATGGAAGACTTGGACGCCAGGATATCAGTCAATCTTTCGATTGTCTAGATTCATCAATCAATTCTAATTCTAATAAAATTACCAATTTCGAATTAAAATGATCTTCATTCGAATTTAGAATTACAAGTCGAATGCAAGATATCGAATTTCAAATCAAGAAGGATACTTAGGTTATGCTATAAATAATATAATGTGTTCTGTTATTCTATTCTGAATTACGTGGGTAAATCAAAAAAAAAATTATTCACACAGTCTGACTTTTAATACATTTTCACGCTGTCTTTTTTAAAAATATTCATTAGAGACACTAACAGGATAATAGGTAGGTACATGATACTATAATAATAAAACATTGTAAATGAAGACTATGCTCGCTATCCCTATTAAAAGTGTCATCGGCACGCTCTAGTAACAAGTATTTTTGCATTTATGTATATTTTACATGTACATTTATGTGTATTGTATATTTAGTATTTGAATTTGAATGAATGAATAGAATGTTATAGAAACATGTTAATTTAATTTTTTAACAGTAAATTCGACAAAGCTTATGTTTCCAATAAAATATTTCCTAATTAGGCAAGATTTCAAAATGGATAATCTTTTGCAATTATCACCATGCACGCAGTATATTTTTTGGCAACCCTCATTAAAATAACCATTTACTTTATCTTATCAAACACCTCAAATTGAGTCGTTGATATCAATAATAGGCTACAAAAAAAATTTTAATAATTCTATGAGTTCTTCAGTATACACTTGTATAAATTGATCATTTGTTGTAGTGTAAAAATTGTACAAAATGTACAAATATAAAATTTTAAATCCCAATTACGAATAAATAATTACGAACTATTATATATTTTATACTCGCAATATTTTCGGAGTATGTATAGAATACCTAGATTTTTCCCCAGAGGGATCAGCATTAATTAATATAAGTAATAGAAGTCTCACAGAGACGACGTTATTTATTTAGACGGGAAAATATGTATACACATACGTTTTTATCATAATAATAATTTTCAACACATTTTTTTTGATACTTTAAAAATGTTTCCACACCTGTTCTCTTGATTATGTAACCCACACACAACCTTAATAAGGCTCGGAAGGATTTGTAAATTTTATAAAGTGGAAGGAAAAACAAGTAAAAAAAATATTTTTTCTTTGCTACTCCCATCAAGGAAAATCGTGTTAAGGCTTTCTTTTAAGCTCGTGCATGAAACAGCCCCTTTGCACAGTTAGTGTCCCCGGCCACGTGGGAAAGCCTCCCTCTCGTGCAGCCTCTTTCCACCCTCGCATGATGTTCTTTTGTCGCCTCGCTCGCCTTTTCATGCCCAGCAGGGGGAATTGGGGTTGACAGGTTTGTTAAATAACGCCGCTGAACACGATGATTAAAAAAGGGATGGCTAAACATATCGGATGGGTAAAAGAAGAGGACGAACGTTGGTTTGTTTTTTGTCAGATGTAATTTATTAAATTAACATAAATATCAACAAAACACTTTGTACAAACCACTATTTTGTTAAATTATCAACATATTCGGGGCCAATGATCCCTTCATCAGGATACAACGTTAACTAAAAATTAAAAATTGAAATAAAGACATTAACAAAAGCAAAAACAAGCATATGGGAGATTAAGAACTAATGTCAAAACAAATTTACAAAAATGACCTGGTTATATTTAATTCGTCATAAACACTTTTTCTAATTTTTTAATTTTCTTAATTTGAGAAAACTATCAAACTTTGTATAAACCATACTGATTGTTTATTAAACATCAAAGTTTGATATTTTTCTCAAATAAATAATTATATCCAACCATAAAGTGAATGCTTGTTTATAATAATTTTTATAGCGCCGATTTTGCGTGAAAGACGCTTCAAGGGCGCTTTACAGATGTGGCATCTTGAAGAAGTGAGTTTTTTGCATCTTCTTAAAAGATTCTTGATTTTCCATGGATCGCAACACTGGAGGCAGCCGATTCTACATAGCTGGACCCCACAATGCTGAAAGGTGGGTCCAAGTCTCCTCGGTACTATCAGCTTGCAGAGTGCCTCCAATTTAGCTGACCGCATTGTAAGCCGCCTTCCAGTGATATTGTCCAGGATACAGAGGTCCTTCGAATGTTGTGGTGCATTTCTTTGAAGACTTTTGTACACCATCAGAGAGAGAGTTTAAAATTTATATGCTCCAGCAGGCGAAGCCAATGTATGTATTTGCTCCAGTATTGAGGATATCCACCTCAATGCTGGACGCCTTAAATGTGAGTCTTGCCGCACCATTAATCACTGACTGAAGTCTGTCGAGTCCTAGGCTTAAGGCGGCACATTCAATAAAAAGCGTTTTAAAATCAAGAAAAAATGTAAAAATTTCTTGCATATTTAAAACATTATGACTTTATTAATATTGAATATTTCTTAATTTCTTTAGTACGGATTCTAGACAATTAAGTATACTTTAAACGTATAAAATAACATATTATGCGTACATAGAAACATTCATTAAAAATTAGCGCCGCCTAGGACACTAAAAACAAATTTTTGGCCGCGGCTTGTAGATTAATGCTTATATTTTATTAATTATTGTAAATAATGTCCAGTTTATTACTTTTATGTAATAAAAAGCGTTTTATCTAAGTTATTACTTTAAAAAAATTACAGTCTAGTGTATATATTCTGATATAAATGAATAATAAAAACCCACATTTTCGAAAAATAAAAACGGCGAAATATGCATTTGCAGTGAATGTCCAGCCTTAGCGCTATAAACATCAGAAATAATCTAAAAATTATATTTAATCCATCTGTCATACTGTGTTATAATTTTTTGTTAACCCTATGGTATTCAATGTTATTCCTACGAACATGTTTTTTTTTTATTACCTATTTTTCTTAAAAATATCCATCCTTGAAAAATGCGTAAAGTCAAAACGCGGCTGCCTCGCCGTATAACGGGTACACACAAAGGATAAATTTATTCCGGAGGTCCCATTTTCACTTCTAAACTATACCGCCCGGGTCCCATTGACGAAAATTATCTGTTTTTCCATTAGGGGACCTCTCGCAAAAGTTGTGAGTTATCCGGGGGCTCGGGTCCGAAAGTTGGGCTCCTCGCATACATTCGGTTGTATGAACCGTGCATAACATTCAGGAAAAACAAATGGATTTCTGCTGAAAGCATGTGAAGGAGGAATACGCTCGTATAACTTTGAAATCTCTTTTAAAGTTAGGCCGTATAGTGAAAGCTTACGCAGTTTATTAAACATTTATTTGCATAAGACTTTATTTATTTATTTATTAATCATTTTTCTTATTTTTACATATCAGATCTATAAAACATCACATAGACATTTGTCTGTAGAATTATACGTGAATTAAATACCTAAATTTTAAAAACTCAAATACAAATCAACAATACAAAATTATCAAAATAAGTCTCTTCTATTTATTAACATTTTCATTAATTCTGTTTTTTTACTTTCTTTATAAATGTCCTTTTTAACATGACATTGGATTTTATTAAATATTATGGTATAACATATTTCAGTATTCCTTGTCCATACTTATTATTTGACCTTCGGTATTCGTAGTCCTTTTTTAACCGTAAATCTGGTACTATGTTTATGAATTAATCTATGCTTTTATGTCCCATCTTCATGATATCGTGTAATTAGTTTGTACCACAAGAAAGCATTAGTGGGCATAAAGTCTTACTTCTTAAAGAGTTCATAGTTCCAAACGTTACCTTATCTAAATAATTCTAAGAAGATTAAGATATTTTATACATTTATCTCACAGAGACTAAGCTATTTATATGGGAAATTATGTACCCTATTTATTGGGCGTCCGTAGGGCATACCACCTTTACTGGCTGGCTTGATTTGAAAGTGATCATTTCACACAATGCAACCTTCATCGATTCCATCCAAAATCAACTGCGTAACTTATTTTACAAATTTGATGCAATTACGCTATCGCCATCTGTGGCTGAAAATTTGTATTTCCCGTGCAATAGTTTGTATATATGTCATTGCTGGAAAATGAGAGTTATTTATTCTTTGATTGGAGATGAAAAGTATATTATGTTAAATGCTTTCCCATATAAATAGCTTCGTCACTGTGAGACATCTATAATTTTACCTAATTAATAATTGTCCCTCTGCGGACAAAATTAAGTAATTGCGTTCTTTGAACAAACTCATAAAAATATTGTGAAATATTAATATTATCTTTATTTTAATAATTCGAGACTTTTTACATAGAAAATTTATGTTAAAATAATTTTTCTACATATTTTGTGTCAGCCACTCTGATACACGGCAGATATAAAAAAAATTTATAGACCTTACCTATACATTGCATTTGTACAATTAATTATAAAATAAGGGATCACAGAATGGGGTGTAACTTTAAAAACTTACTTTTACACAAATAAAAGTTATTTTAAAGACTCCAAGAGACTACCCAATACAATGATTGCACAATGAATAAAATAAAATAAAAAATAAAGTCAAATAAAATAAAAAATCTTGGCTGTGTTTGTTTATCAGCCTCGCCCGTCATTTTGTTTTAAAAAGAGCGACTCTACAAACCTCTTAAAATTTGTCAATCCGTTAATATTAGACCATAAGTAAAAAGTTGACAATTGCTTGTATATGCTGACGAAATATACTTGATTAAATGGGAATTTTTAAAATTAAATATGATTTTGCAACTCCTGGATTTGTCTTTCATGCTATCATACATGATGTTGCGCTATGTGCTGGTCTTTTCCTGCAGGAGTCCCTTGTTACGTGGCTCCCGGATTAATTTCGCTTGCCTTACAATTTTCTTTATTAAAACTCAACACTACCACCCCGGCCGCCCCCGTCATGAAAGGGTTTCCTTCATTATTGGAGAAATAATAATCCCTGAGAACAGTGGCGTGCAGCGCATACAAGAAAAAAAGCTGTGCATTTGTAAAGATTCTGGGAAACAAATATTAATTTAAATATTCTTATCTTAAGAAAAAGTTTATTTAAAATTCTAGCCGTAATTCGTGACTACGGCTTATTTTTTTATTTCCGAAGTTTCTGTATACAACTTCATGTCAATTCAATGCTTATTCTATATCACTTATATGCGCGCATCAGAGTTATTTATTAGATCCAGTCAATTCGAAAAAAAACTCACCCTGAACTGTGTATTTTCCTACTGAAAACGTATAATGTTTATATATATTCGCCCATTTTCATGTATGCGAGTTTTTTGTAGTAGACAAGTAAATTTTCCATATAACAGCGTATTTCTAGAAAGGTCTAATGTAAGATAACTGCGCACACGTCACTTACAAAAATGACGTTGTTACAAATTCCACAGTTGCTTGTAGACACAAATTTTTGTGTGAATTTTATTTCTCTTTCTTTTTTCTCAAATCATAATATGATCAACAAATAATGTTGAGTACTTTTGTTTTTCTCATAATTTTTATTTGAATAAATGAGTTCATTAATAAAAATTGACAGTATAATTTCAATATGTTACGTTAATATTAATTAGTTTACGGTAATTTATAAATAAAGTTCGTTAAATGTAGGTTTTTGTGCATTTTATATGCGTTATGAAAATATTTATTTACGACGAAATTGCCATCGATGATGTCATAAAATGTTCTGTTTAATTTTGTTAAAAGAAACCATATTAGAAGTAAGTCTTATTTTATTCCCGATTTAATTATATAGAAATCGTCTTCGAAATACATGATTTTTTTTTTTCAATCGGTGGGATTGGTTTGCAGCAAAGCACATCTCCTTCTCCATTCTGCTTGGTCTCCGGCGATCCTCTTCAGCTCTTTGTAGGAGGCATAATTCATATCTTGGCACACTTTCTCAAGATATTCACGGCGAGGGTGCCCTCTGGCAATCTTTCCTTCTACCATTCTATCCAGTACAGTTTTTAGCAGATTTTCATAGCGTAAAATATGCCCCATCCATTTTTCACGCCTTTTCGAGATGGTATTCATCATGTGCCTGGTTTCATCGATCCTGCTGAGAACCTCTTCATTCGAAATGTGGTATCTCCAGGAAATTCCTAGTAGCCGTACCGAGTATAAAGTATTTACTAAAAAATCCTTGCTTACGATACTTCTTTTATAGTGCAGTTATCTTAGTGGATTAAAGCTACTCAAAATAATTCATTGTGTCCAATTAAAAAAATGACAAAATATGTATTTACCTATACATGTATATGCGTAGGTTTATATATTTTTAAATATAATTTTTAGTCGGTCACAGCATAACCTAAGTCTATATCTACTGCACGCCACTGCCTCGGAAGGTAGAGGTCTTTCTAGGGCGGGATGTGATTAATACGAGTATTTGAAAAGAGCCCTTTTGGAATGGCTTTAAAAATAGCACAAGGTATAAATTATTATTTTCTTCGTTTATATCACTTGAATATAAAAATATTTCTGGTGAATTGCGTCTTCCGGAGGGATAGTACGAAGATTTCTGGAAAGCTTTAAATAGATTAATCAATAGTACAAGTTTAAAAATACGTCAATAAATTGTTTTTTCTGAAGAAAAAATAGTTTTAGTTTGAGAGTGAAAAATTATGTCAAAAATAGTCTATTTTTGAAGGAAAGAGAAATTGGTAAAAATTTAGAATAGCGAAGGAAAAATAATAATAATTTTTTATTTGCTCTCTGTCGTCAAAGATGTTGAACGCGGACAGGTGGAGCCATCTAGCGGCAGACCCCGGATGCGGACTTGCCGACACGGAGAAGTTCACCGTCCGGCCGGTAGGGGAATTTAACACACCGGCAGCCAGGCGTGAACCAGAGACGAGGCCCGAGCGCAAATGACAAATTAAAGTTCAAACACTTTTTTCGATTGGAATCGTTCGACCCCTGAAATATTTAGCTTCTCGGAAGTTCCTTAAGAAGACACCTTGTAAACCACGAGTAAATTATATTAAGTTTTTCCAGAATATTTTTGTAACTTTAAATTTGCGTACCTAAGGCTCGGTTGCGCCAGCAGAAGTAAATTTGGTTTGAGTAACATTGACCCGAGTAACTTTTTTAACCCTCAGCTGAGAGTAAACTCGATTTCGGGTTGCACAAACGTCTTTTTTACCGCTGTCAAACCAATAATAAGGCTAATAGGGTGCCAAGCGGAATAAACCTCAAATACCGCATTTGTCTATAGAATTTGATTTATTTCAGTTTTTCACCACTGGCGATACGTACTTTTGCGGTTCAAAACCAGTTCAAACAAACAACTTTATTCAATGAAACAAACCAAACAAACGTCAAACCATCGCTAAAATAACGCGAAATTAAAAGATTCATTATAATGTTTACAAATTTCAATACGAAAATGACAGCGACAAAATTCAAATGACAAGTACCTATATGGATAAATGTCACATTTTCAAATCAGCTGTGAGAGGACGGCCATTTTTTTTACCAACGTTTTTACCTTTACCCATCTATCTTGGAGAGTAAAAAAAAGTTACTCATGTATGTACTTCGGCGAGATAAATATTTTTACCATAGATGGCGCAACCCGTTTTAGTAAAAAAAGTTACTCGAGTAACTTTTTTTACCTTTACTTTAGATGGCGCAACCGGGCCTTAATGTCGAAATGAGTAATAACCAAAAAGAGTATTCCTTTGTTTACACACATTCTGCTGCGTAGAAGCAAGCTAAATGGTAAATTTAGATTTCTCTGTACATAAGTGGTAGGATAAATTCTCAGTACATAATTGTTATTCTTAAACTACTTCACTTAAAGCTCACACACTCTCCCCAATCAATTTAAGTGACTCGTAAAGATGAGAAGCAATAATAAGTGCTGTCAAAAATCTCGTTAAAAGTCTAGAGATTGGGTGGCGAGTGACAAGATCACATGCGTATCGCATTTTCGTTACAGATCATTATTATTTTAGTGCAAAAAACCATGCAGGTGCCGCCAAACATATCGTATGTAAATGATTCATTTAATTCTTTTAACAATTTTTGTGACTTACAAAAGGTATTAAAGTATGTAGATTAGTTATTATGAAGAATAAAATTTTTACATAATTTAAAATCTGTCTGTAAAACATAGTTATAGTAGAAAGGGCGGTGTGTATATATTTTTATATAAAGAGTTTTGAATTGTACACATAAAAACAGATATAAAAGCAAAGAGCTATATAAAAAATAAAAATAAATATTCTGAATGTTGACAGCGAGGATTAATAATTAATAGTGGTAATATACTGAATTTTAGATTTTATGTATCTATCCCATCCAAAATCATGTTTTCTTTAAATTTACAGGCTATATTCCTATAATATCTCTAATTTATTACATTCTAAATTAATAATCGTTGGTGACTGATTTTATTTATTTTTTGCCTGCCTTTGCTTTTATACTACACGTGTGGTCTAAAAGAAAAATTTAAAATTTATAAAAATAATATTTTTTCGTTCTTAATTTTCATACGATGGGCAGATTTTAAAATTTAAAGATTTTAAATTTAAGAAAAAAATAAACATGGTTGTCTCTTTGCAGGATTCAAACCCAAAGTTTTCTGTGAATTATTAATAAATTATACAACTTAATTGGCGTTAAAAGCGTCAAGAGCGACGTGTAAAGGTTTTAATAAATTACATTTTCTTAGAAACGTATTCCTTTGAAACACAATGGGAGTAAACAAAATAAGTCAGGGAGTTTCTCTTTCTTTATATTCGAAATTATCATTTTATTTTAAAAGTTATTATAATTTATAATAATACTAAATAATAAAAAAAAAATTAATTGAAATGGTGACTGAATTTCATAATATTTTTTGAGTAAGGGAAGGAGATTGATAATATTTTTTTGTTAAAATATAAAATATTCAACTTGTCCTTGGTAAAAAATAATTGCCAAATAAAAGTGAGATTAATTATTTATAACTTTATTAAAATATTTTTGTATCCGAAAAATTTAAAATCAATGATTACAATTGATAGTGGGATGGGTCGATCATTTATTGGGACTCCCAACAAATGATTGATCACTTTATTATATAAAGTGGCAATCTAAATGTCAAGTCAGGTAACATACATATTATATAAGGGTAATAATGATTTTATATAAACACTGTTATATGTGGCAGAATGTAGGTACACTATGATTTATCTTTTTCTTTACCCAATTTATATATAAATTACTAGCATTTAATTGAATCTTAATTGTAAACTTAGCATGTCTTAACACAGCGTTTTCTAGTGAGATGGACATAGTTAAGTTACACCCAAAATGAATTTATTTTCTGTATAGGAATGAAAAAAAGTGATATAACGGAGCTTGATTGATCACTTTATTATATAAAGTGGCAATCTAAATGTCATGTCAGGTAACATACATATTATATAAGGGTAATAATGATTTTATATAAACACTGTTATATGTGGCAGAGTGTAGTTACACCATGATTTATCTTTTTCTTTACCCAATTTATATATAAGTTACTAGCATTTAATTGAATCTTAATTGTAAACTTAGCATGTCTCAACACGGCGTTTCCTAGTGAGATAGGCATAGTTAAGTTACACCCAAAATGAATTTATTTTCTGTATAGGAATTAAAAAAAGTGATATAACGGAGCTAATCCACAATACTTTACAAGTAGATAGATTCCTGGTTTAATTATGAATCAAAAATTTGAAAACAATGTCCTTATATAAAATAGTTATGTAGATAAGATATCTATAAGTTAACGTCTATCAAAAAATAATTTTTGTCTCATATTCAAAATTCACTCGATTTGATAAAGATTCATTCGATTGATTTGATAGCCAAATAAATTGATTTATTAAACTTTATAGAAAATTCTAACCTTATTGTAACGAAACCATTGAGAATTTTCTCCTCATTTATTTACTCAACATGATAGTACCACCAAAGCGACCCTTTTTTAATTCTATTCAATGTTTTAAGATCAGTTTAAAATTATTTCCTATTTTTTCATACATAAATGGAATTGTCACAAGCATGCCTAAATGATTTTATTTTTAATGTATTAAGTTTACTTTCGTTTTTTCTTTTCTATCTGATCGAGAGTTCAAGTATCAAAATTCTCTTGTCAAGCACTATTTTAAGAATAATATTTTATTATTCCTTTGATTCAATTCGATATTTTAATCCGTTTAAATCTTTTCAATATGCTAAAAACCGTTATTATATACTTTTTTCACTACATTCAATATACTTTCGTTCCTCTTCTTCCTGTTTGAGGAATCACTTCCACATCATCAATTCAATCCAGAATTATTTTGCTAAGCACTATTTAAAGAATGATAAACAAACAAACCATTCACTTTCATTTCATTTCAGTACCGATAAATCGGCGTTTACTGGACAAAATACATTTGATTGCTTGATGCATACCCACATAATACCTACATATAAATATAGTATATAATGTAGCATGTACATAATCTGAAGTTCTTCAAAGTATTTTACCCATCAGTATAATGAATGTTCTCAGAAAATATTTAATTTAAAAATTATATTAAGTCTCTCTTCACTCTGTTTGAAATGGTTTTGACAAGTGATCGAAAATGTAATGAAGAGCTTATTATTTTCTTTAGCGCCAAGATTCGTGGTGTTGGTGCCATTAAGTATCAAAAGAATTTGAATGTATAAGGAAATATGATTGAAAAAATGTCGTAAATTTACGCCAAGGCGGCAAAATAATATTTCATAAAACAAAAATAAATTGTGAAACGTTGCGAAGCAAATTTTATGTCAATCAATGTATGAAGCGTTCATAATAAAGAAAAACATAAAATAAATTTCTAAAATTTTTCATACTGATCACTTACAATAATCATATTCATAATACGTCTTAAAAACAATAATGAAAATCTCGCCATGTCGCCATATGTGGCCAAATATAAATAGCTAATGATAATTATGAATAAATTATTTTTGGAGCACCATTCAATTGAGATTTTTTCTATAGGTGTAGATAGTGAAAATATTTTTTTTTAAATTTTAATTTACTCTCCTTTTGGTGTTGAGAGTAAATTAAAAAAAAATAATAAACTTTTTCATTTCATATAATTAATAGAAATAAACTTAGTTTTCACCACTTTTCTATTGAAAATATCAACATATTTCAGAGCCCATGGCCCCTTCGTCAGGATATAGTTGTATACTAACAAAATTAAATTCAAAAATCGATATATTACATATACATATTTTGATATTTTCAATACAAAAATGGCGAAAACTAAGTTTTTATTTATTTATTATATTAATAATGTTACCACAAAATTATTTTTCTGTTTTTGAAGAAGAAGTTTTTCATTTCACTTTAACTCTGGCTGTATGAGAAAGACCTTTGCAGGACAGCATATAACTACGCAATTCTGTAATTTTGAAAATAATTTTTCATGAAATATATTAACCAATCCACCGACGTTGTAAACAATGATAGTAAAACGAATTTTGTGTGTGCAATATTAATGTCAATTTTTTTTTTAAATTTGTATTTTTTGATACCTCAAGATGTCACCTCTTAAGCAGTCTAGATTTTATAAAGAAGTGGTATTAAAAATATAATTTGTGGTTCTGGATTCATTATATTTGCATAATTGTCTTGGCTTCTTGGAATACTCGAATGGAAATTAATCAGGAAAAAACACGCCTAGAACTTTGTCTTCTCCGTAAACACAAACAAGTTGTCAGGTGAAGGCCACAGATGACGCCAGGTTGTCGAGATGACCGACTATAAAAAGATTGTCCTAGGTTTTAACAATTCAACGACTTAATTAAAGGAGGTAGCGATTCCCACAACCAAAGCCTTTATCAATCTCCAAAAAAATTCGCTCTGGTTTATGTATATTGGGTCAGAGAGATTAACTTAACTAAAATCAAATTTATTAATCAATTATAAAGATACAGAAAAATCAATGAAAGAATATTTGGCTCTACCGGAATTCGAATCACGGATGTCTTTCCTATCCGGGAATATGTTCTTGAACATAACTTAACTAAATTTAATTAATTCATGTATTTAATATAAAATAAATTAAAAAGAGTATCGTTATTAAAAAAGTCTTAAATAAATATAAATCCAATTAATGAAATTCGTGATTTTTCAACATTCTATAATATAAGATAAAAAAATTATTCATTAATTATTTCTCAATTTGACACAGGATAACACCAATGAAAAATAATTTCGAGGTATATAATAAATTAATTTTCGTTATAAATATTTATTATTTATCGAAATCTATATACTGGTTCATGGTAATGATAAATTTCAACTACAAATGGATTATCAAAGTTATACGTGGAACCATTTGTATAAATAATATACACAACTTCCAAAATCTGTTAGATGTGATGGTCATTCATGGGTGGAATTCTGAATATTTCGCTCATCAGTACGCTCATATAGGTCATTAGCCCTGGGCCACCCTATAAATACTTCCATACACATTTTTCATATCTATGGGCTTCAATAATTTACCTTAATTCATAATTATCCCTTTGTGAATAAACTCCAGTAATCGTGTTCTCAGAACATATATGTAAAAATATTGTTAACAATCGAAAGTAGAGTGACTGCGGGAAACAAAACTAACGGAGCTCTAAATGCAATTAAGGCCAATAAGAATCTGTCAAAGGAAGCAAGACTAGCGGTACATAATGGCGTTCTTGTTCCAACCCTGATGTATGAAGCCTGGAATTGGCAAAAGAGGAATGAAAGTAGACTGAATGCGGTAGAAATGCGGTCACCAAGATGCTTGTGTTGAAAATCTTTGGTCGATAGAGCGAGGAATGAACAAATTAGATGTGAATGCAATGCTGGCTGTAGTGCGGTAGATAGAATAAATAAAGGAGTGCTAAGATGGTTTGGTCATGTGGAACGTATGAACGAGGAAAGGATGGTTAAGAAAATATATGAGGCGAGTGTTGAATGCAACAGGAATATAGAGCGTCCGAGAAAGACCTGGCACGATCAGATACTACAAGTATTTGAGGATGACTCCGTTAAAAGCCGCAACAGCCGTAGAACTTGTATGAGAAGATGTATGAATGTGGCCGAAGCAAAAGTGGTGTGCCAGGATAGAAGAGTGTGGCGTTCAATTCTCTATGACTACCCCTGCGGGGAAACGGCGTGATGGTTAGTTAGTTAGTTAGTTTGTTAACAATTAGATTTTTACAGCTGGCGAAATTTAAGAATTCGTGTATTTTTTGTTCGAATCACAGAAGATGGACAAGGTGATCAAACAACAAAAAGCAGACGTAGAATCGCACCGCACTGTCCTAATTATTATTCATGTTATGTAGATGGAGGGATGCAAAATTATAATTATGGCAACACACTGCTTTCTTAATTATATTTGAGAACATGCTGTAGAAGATTAGGAAAAGATAAGACATGTCCTCGTTTCTGAAGATCGTGTCTTGTTCCTGCTACCACTAATGAACCAACTATCTCCATACATCACGTTCCTCCCCATGGTTTGTACGTGGCGCTATAGATAAAGAGGTTCCGGATGATCGGGGCCTTTATTGATGAGTCTAGTTAAAAACCTCCCCCTTATGGTATTAGCTCTGAAACTATGCGATGCACTTAACACTAATTGAAAATCGTTGAGTAATGGAAACAATCCATTAGTGAACTTAATCTTGTAACCAATATATTTTTAATGTGCAGAGGTCGGTATGAAGCAACGCTCTCTTACATTCTAAATTTCATCATATAAACTGTACAAAATGTAACCAATTTTAACATCCATTCCTTTAACTCGTGGCGTCTGCTTGCTTGTTTCCTTGACGAAAAAACTTTGGATCGATTTTTAACCCTTTTTCCGTGATCCAATCGAGCAAACTCGTGGCGACGATCAAGAAGATCTATCAAATTTGCGTTAAAAAAAATTAATAATTAAAGCATAATTTTGATTTTTAGAAATTTTAATGATTTTTTCAAATTGGAATCATTACAAAAGTTTGATTACTACCAACGGCGGCCTAACGACGACGCCACGGAATATTTAAAATTTGAATTACTCCGTAGGCATAACAGGTACATAACTACGAATTTCGAAAATTTATAACAATTGGTTCCAAGATGACAGCAAAATTGGGTATTTTGGGAAGAAATCAAATAATCATTTATTTCTTTTAGATTTCTGCTTAGTTTTGAAGAATTCTATATTACTCAAATCTGATTCTGACTAAATTATTTGACGCTGGAAATTCATAAGATATGATATTGATGATAATTAAATCTTTCAAAATCTTGACATCTGAAAACATCTGACATTTTAGAAATATATTAAATTCCTTTAAGTTTAGTGTTATTTTATATGTTTTGATTCGTCTTTAATTACTGTTATATTTTGCAATGAAACGGAGTATAGTACAAACTTGTTTTTTATGGGTTACTTTTCTATATCATAAATATACATTTTGTAAAATGCACGTCTTGCACAAACGTCAAGATTAATAATTGTATAGTTATGTATGACTAGCTGTAACTCGTCAAAAATGACGGCACTTTACAAATCAGTCTGTTACATCATTTGATGCACATTTTGACTTTTCATTCTATTCTCACTAATCTTAAGGCTTAAGATCCCGAATGAGGGTCTCAGAATATCTGTTTCATGTCACCTACATAAAAAAATATTTAATATTTTTTTTGGACATAAAATAAATAATATATCTAAAAATAAATTAATATTTATTTGGATACATATAAAAACCAAATTATTATCGCGTGACTAAGAATATTTTTGAAGGCTAAATGATCAAAGCAAAATATTTCTCTGAAGGCATCAACATTTTTCATTAATAAATCATACATAAGGGAGTAAAAATTATTTACAACAAAAATTAAATTCAACATTTTAATTAATTCTTTTCATTCGATTGAAAAGCTTCAACATTAAAGTCCTCGTTTCGTTTTTGATATCCTGCTGTGAATAAAAATAAACATGAAAGTTAATTTGTCATATTTCGGACGGAAATAAAAATCAAAAATAATTTTCAGAATCTTTTATTTGGGTACACGAGTATACTTTCTAAATTAAAAATTTCTTTCATTACCAAAATTCCAGCTGTGGCATTGTGATAAAAGCTGAATTTCATCTGTTTCCACCCTTTGAAACATCCCTACACCGTTCACTCTTAGAGCCTTGGACAATTTTCTAATTTTCTAATCCAATCTTTCTAATTGGACAATTTTCGTGGTTTTTATTATTTTTATAATTATTAAAAATTAACATAGTTTTCACCACATTTGTATCGAAAAATATCAACATATTTCAGAGCCCATGGCCCCCTTCGTCAAGATACAATAGTATATTAACAAAATTAAATTCAAAAATCGAAGTATATACAATGAAACAGACGATCAAATGGTCCTTTTTACAAATAGTTATGTTTTAAATTATTTTTATATTAAGTAGATACTTTATTATCATTCATTTTCCATATATAATTTTTTTCAAATATTTTTATTGTCTTTACTTCGATTTTTGAATTTAATTTTGTTAGTATACAATTGTATCCTGACGAAAGGGCCATGGGCTCTGAAACATGTTGATATTTTTCAATACAAAAGTGGTGAAAACTAAGTATATTTTTATTAATTATATTAATAATGTCACCATAAAATTATTTAGCTGTTTTTATTATTTTATTTAACTTTTATTGAAACATAACAATATAACAAAAGATCCACGAGACAAAAAATCCCTGGGATATAAGATCCAACCAAAATTACAATGGCAGCAAACCCAAAAAAAATCAAAATGTTTTTATTTATGTAAGCGCTTTAAATAAATTAATTTATTGTTAATGATGACGAAACAATTGAATGATATACTCTTTTGCGAATTCTTAATAAAAAGAAGCCAATCAAGTCAATGGACGAAAATATTGAATATATCATGACATTTCGCAAATTTTTACTTTACTAAACAAAAATGCAGTATTTGTAACAACTTTAGAAAATAATTGGGCCGAGATCTTATATATGTAGTATGGGTTACTGTGCTAAATATAAGTCCTGTACTTTTGTTTAGCCTGAGCTAAGCTAACCTTATATACTTTATAACCAAAAGGCTTTATGCAATATTTTTTATTTGATCGGGCACGTTTTTTAGAACTCCTGAAATATATTATTTAATGATTTCGTCTCTCATTAACTAATTTAAAGCTCTTTCATAAATATGAATTTAGTTTTTTTATCCGCTTTTATTTAACTGTCTTTGTCTGTTGTTTATTTTCGTGGAATGAAATTTTAATTGAATGAATAATCAATATGAAGCGGTTTTGTGTGGACTTCTCCCCGCGCCGCGCCGCCTGCACTCATATCATTTTAATTGGCGGGGAGAGGATGACCACTTAAAAATGCAGAATTGGGTGACGATAAGAGCTGATGTGGAAGCTGTTTCCTCCAAAATATTTATCAAATGATTTGGCAATGCAGTATAATGAAAATGTCTTCAAAATTGGAACTGTTTTTATATTAAGTTCCTACTTATTGAATAAAATTGTGTATTTTATTTATTATTTTATGCGAGTAAGAATTGTCAATTTATAGTTTAAATTTGAATGGAAAAATGTTTGGAAAACTCATGAAATTTGTAATTTTGTTTTTTGTTTAGCAAAAATAAATTTCAAGTAGTGATAAAAACGGAAGATTTTCAGAAAAGGAGCAGCATGTTTTGTTATTACTCCCTTTCTTTTAACTCGTAGCGTCTGCGACCCCGACACGTGCAGTAGACATGAAACCTGATTTAATGAGAAAGGGAGTGTAATAAAAACTTGGTTTTTATGGGTTAGTTTTTTTTCGAATCAGTTGGTCAGAGAGCATTTTATTAGCACTATTCGAATCAGTAATACGTAGCTTCGTGCCGATTTTTAATATTTATTCCTTTTCTTCGCTTTACTTATATTTTCATTTCGTGTTTTGTTATTCCTTATTTCGAACGATAAAATAATCGGTGGGTTCCAGCCGGGATCCGGGAAGAGATTTGAGAGTCGTGTAGACATTGAGCAGTCTCTTTTCCCGGGGCTGGAACAAATGGGAGTTATTGCTCATAAAATGGCCCTGGGTGCGTGGTGAGTCCCTCTTTACTATTTATCTCATAAACATTCAGTGGGATATTGATGCTTTTGTTTTTATACGCCTAATGTAAAGTATTTTACACTAGCTCACCCTGTATAAATAGCCAATATAAACCCTTGATCAATAACATGATATACGAGTATCTTAGATTAGTGACAAGTGCCACAAAGTACAAAATGTGCCAATCTTGGAGTCTTGAGAAATCAACCCTCGTCTCCTCTTTCCTCTCTTCCTTGTGTAAATATGTGACTGGTCGGGACATTAACCTTTCCTTTCCGATGCTGTAAACTGAGTAGAAATTGTCAAATGTACTCAATACAGAGTTCACATTTAAGGAATTGTCCCATAACGTAAATATTAGGTCCTTACATATGAAATTGAGGTTTTGCCGTACTGGCAAATTTGATCTCAAATATCTTCTCTTTGGTTAGGAATTCCAAATCCAAATTTATACAGCTATTTACTCATGTATTTGTGTTTTGAAAATTATAATTCATTTGTTTTTTCCTCAACTGTTTTTTTCTTTGCGCCACTCAGTTTACAAAATGAAAAACTTGAAATATCGCGTTATTTACGAGTACGAGTTCCACCGTGGCACCAGTGCTGCAGAAACGCCTCGAAGGATTAATGATGTGTATGGCGACGGTGCCGCAAAAGAAAACACAGTGCGTTTTTGGTTCCAACGTTTTCGTTCTGGAAATTTCGACCTGCAAAACAAGCCCCGTGGACGGCCGGAGACCAAAGTTGATAATGAAGAATTGAAGGCTATTGTGGAAGCGGATCCATCGCAAACCACATCCGAGTTAGCTGCAGGCTGCGGTGTTAGTGATAAAACTGTTTTAATCCACTTGAAGCAAATTGGTAAGGTGAAAAAGCTTGAAAGGTGGGTACCTCACGAATTGAGTGAAGCAAATCAACAAACGCGCGTTGACTGCTGCGTTGCATTACTCAACCGGCACAATAATGAAGGGATTTTAAATCGAATCATTACCTGTGATGAAAAGTGGATCCTGTACGATAATCGGAAGCGCTCATCGCAATGGCTGAACCCTGCCGAACCAGCCAAACCATGCCCCAAGCGAAAATTGACTCCAAAAAAGTTACTTGTGAGCGTTTGGTGGACTAGTGCTGTTGTCGTTCACTACAGCTTTCTTAAATCTGGCCAGACGATTACGGCAGATGTCTATTGTCAGCAACTGCAAACCATGATGGAAAAGCTAGCTGCTAAACAACCGAGGCTGGTTAATCGCTCTAGGCCACTGCTGCTCATGATAACGCTAGACCACACACTGCACAACAGACGGCTACCAAATTAGAGGAGCTTTAATTGGAATGTCTAAGACATCCACCGTACTCTCCGGACCTTGCTCCAACAGATTACCATTTTTTTCGAAATTTGGATAACTTCTTGCAAAGGAAAAAATTCAACTCCGATGGGGCAGTCCAACCCGCCTTCAAAGATTTTATTGATTCCCGTCCGAATGGTTTTTTTAGTAAAGGGATCGATGAACTACCTATGAGATGGCAAAAGTGCATAGATAGCAATGGTACATACTTTGATTAAATAAATATATTATAATAAAAAAAATCGGCTTTATGTTCCTCCCATACTAAACGCCAATTTCATATGTAAGGACCTAATATTTATGGATTAATTCACACACTTATAATACAATTTCATACTTCCTTATAGAATTCTCACTGCATTTTTATTACTCATGAAAAATTTGTCTTTCTCATATACTAATGCACTTAAATCTCTCAGGTCCACACTAGAAACTTCTCGCTTATCAATTAGCATTAGCATTAAGCGTTACATGCTACAGAAATTCTTAACAATACCTGTCTCCGACACGGAAGCGCAATACACTACATCAAAACATACACACCCTGCTTTCGACACGGTACTGCAATCCAGTACTTAACTTAACACAAACTTGGACACGCCCTGACTTCGGTACGGTATTGGAAGGCAATACTTAACCTACACTTAAACACACACTCATCACATCAGCCCTGATGATGGAATCTGCAATGGGATCCGAAAAGTCGGCCAGAGAGGTCACATATATACGGCAGAATATCCCAGAAAACTATACACAGAAGATTCTCGCTTATCGGTAGATACATTCTTGATTTAATATCGTTGGAAATCACGCACTGATCACACTGCCAGCAACTGTTGCTTTCTGTAGTCTTGTAGCGCTATTCAATACAACGCAAGAACTGTTCGCCGCACAGCATTTGATCGCTTTTTATACAAAATGTTAATTTCGCGATACCTCTAGAAAGTTCGAGTAATTTCAGTAGTGCGCTATTCTTTCCGGTTCTATCGTCTCCTAACAACATATTCACTCATTCATCAACTATTAAATTAATGATTAATATAAGTAATAAATGTAAAATATGCACGATGATCAATAAATTAGGAAAAACATAACCTCTACGTGAGTTTAATAATATTTTCATATTTATTAATACTTAGGTTTTAAGAGATACAGAATCTCTCATCGACAGAAGAAATATCAAAGTTACTTCTTTTAAGTATAGAATTTTTACACCAGTATACATTTTAACAATACTTTACTTACAGTACTGCGACGCGTTTTCAATTTTAACACCGTATGGAAAAGGTTAAAGATACCGCCAGAATTTCAAATCAAGGATATTCTTAGAATGGCTATGAGAATGATCGATTTGGATGCCAGCGTCGTATGTTGCCTTAGAAAATGAAGAGAATTTAAGAGAAAAGTCCGCATTGCAGTCGTCCTAATTAGTGGTCGCAGCAAAAGAGCAAGATGAATGGAAAATAGTGTCAGCGTTAAAGCCCGATGTATTCAGCAAAAAAGGAAAGGCGATGAACGTGGACAAATAAACGAATGGCACCGTTAACCGGAAGCAAAAGCGTCACTATTCAAAAGAAGAAATTTATATAACCATCTTTTCAACTGGTTTATATGCCAGAGCGGAGATTAATAATTAATTTCAATTAATTAATCATCAGCAAAGATAAAACATGCGTGGTTCATGGAAGAGAAGAGGTGTCTACAAATGTGCGTTGAGTGGCGTCACTATCAAACAGGTAAAAGAATTCACATGGCCAGCAGAATTTCTCAAGATGACCACTCAAAGGCAGACATTATAAGCGGAATCCAACAAGCAAGATTCGTCTTCAACGAAAAATCCAAGATCATCGAATGTCCTAACATTGATATAAAGGTTGGGAACAATTTGGACCATTAATCAGAGCATATCCGGGAGGCTAGCGGCCTTCGAGATGTGGTGCTACAGATGCATGGCGAGGATTCACTGGTAGGCGAAAAGAGGCGGCTCCTGAACAGAATCGCCCAACAACGAGCGAATTGGATAGGCCATAATAAAAGGCACCCAGGCAATACTGAAGGCAATCATTGTAGAGGCCTTCTGAGATCAAGCTACATGGACCAGGTTATCGGAGATGTGCGCTGTAGCACCTGCCAAGAAATGAAAGAAGCTGGCTGGTGACAGAGAGGAGTGGAGAGATGGAGTGCTTGGTGCAAACCAATCCTTAATTAAGGATTGACTGATTGATGAGGATTGAGACCAAAAACAAAAAAATAATTAGATTAAATACTCCTTTAACATACTAACGTGCTTTCAAAATCAGTTATCGTTTATTTATTTATCAGTTATTAAAGTTGATACTCTTTGCAAGATAATCATACTGAAACACATACACAGTGTGTAAAATACACACTGTTTAGTTCATAAAAGAGTTTTCCTCACTTAGCAATCTAAGAAAGGATTTTTTCAAAATGTTGAGTAAATATTTTGGATTAAATAAAACAAAAAACAAAGAAAAGATTCTCTAACTGAAAAAACTGGGAGTTTTATTATTCAAAATTTACCGAAAATCCTTAAAAAAATATTTTTTTATAAATTATTCATAGCTACAATTGCGGGGTATAAAAGCAAAGGCAGCAATTTATGAAAAAAAATTAATGCAGTCATCGAGGATTACTTATTTATAACGTACTGAAGTCGATATTTTATAGGAAACATGATTTTGGAAGCGATAGACACATGAAATTTAGAATTCAGTAAATATTAAATAATTCATCCTCGGTGACGGCATTCAAAACATTATTTTATTTATTAAAATTGTTTTACAGTAATATATCTTTTTAATGTTTTTTACTATTTGGATGATAGACACTCAACTTGTCCTAGGTAAATAAGTTACGTTTAATATTATTACGTTTCTTTATGAAACCTATCTCGTCGAGATAAGATAAAATAATGGATGAAATAATTAATATTTCGTATTATTATCTATACTAGTATACAAAGTGTAATGTTTATAATTTTGGCCAGGGGCCACTGGGTCAGTACCTCTCATCATCAGGTGTAGATAATAACTATACCTGATGATGAGAGGGACTGCTCCTCTCGAAACTATAGTAGTAATTTAATAACTCATATTATGTGTGTATTACAAAATAAAGTAAAACATATTTTAAACAAATAATGGATTTTTCCCAGAGGGATATTTATTAATTATGATAAATTACAGAGACAAAGTTATTTATATGGCAAACGCGTATGGAAGTCTGACAGGTCTACATAAGTCAAAGTATAAGTTTAATAACAGATGAAAATCTATGTATAATATATCACGTGAAGGACTTAAGATGTCTCTGGCATAGGACAGTCGAACGAATAGTTTGATATAAAATAATAATTAAATTCAAGTAAAAATAATATACTTAAATTCCCATCCAATTTATTGATCATCATGAGTAAGATATTTTCGATAAATATTTTAAATGTTATATTATTCTATGTAATAAAAAGCGTTATAAATAAAAAACTAATGATCTAGTGATTATGATGTATAATGATATGATATTATGAAGTTTTGTATTACTGCTACCACTAGCCGTCCTCAAATTCAAAATCTGTAAAGTTTGCAGATTTAAGCCGGGATACTTATACCCTTATTTCGCCATTTTGGTTGACCAAATGTTATTTCATATATCGTTATAACAACCGTAATCATCCAGAATTCGTGGATGTTAATGTGCCGAGATATGTTTTGTATTTTCATTAAGTATAATGCGATACTTTATCCAACAAATGTAATTCAATATAACACTGTTTTATCTACGGATGTCGTGAATTTTCATAGTGGAACGCATAGTGAAAGTGAAAATGAAATTAAGTTAATTAAATGTTATATCACGTTCTAGCGGGTTATGGCTGTGGGAAACAAATGAAAACTAACATGAAAATGATGTTTTAAAGAAGTTTAAAAATTTTGAACATTTATTTTATCGGTCAGAATCAAACGTTTAGAGAATTGTTACATTTTTTAAAGAAGTCCATTTTTTGTAAGACTTAGATACAAATTAAAAAACTTTCTTATTCTTTTGGTAAATAGTTTCACGGTTTGTTACTTTAGGTCACAAATCAAAATACTGGAAATCAATTACGATTTATTGATCAATGATTAATTAATTATTAAATGGACAACGTCACTTTGCATGAAATAAACTTAAGGCTATTCTTTAAATCACACTATTTCGTAATGCATTACTTGTATACGAACTCCTATCATCGCTGGGTAGCACTTTAATAATCACTTGTACTACATTCAATTCTCATATGTAATATTTATCGCATTTATTTATTTCGCTCGATATCTGTCGCCTCGCAATTCACGACTAGGCGCACCTGGCCGTAGTCCGCAATTCACTTTGCACTGAACGATCTGTGAAATCATGACTCTCCGCGGCGGCCTAGAATCGCGCAATTTATACACAAAAGTTATATTATCGAACTTTCTAGATTATTCAAGCATTTAAGATTCCCATCGCTTCTAGGCTGTTGCAGGTGTTTGTAGATGCTTCCCAAATACTGTAGGTAATACGAGAATGTTATGTTAGTGTTGTCATTGACATATTTATCTATTTTGCCATTTAGTTACAATATGTATACGATATTTATTATATCGCTGTTATTTCCGCCCCCAAAATCAGTTTAAATCCAGACTGCTTTCCAGACTCTACAATATTAATCTAAAAACACTCATCAGACCCGTACTCACATTCGCAGATGAGACAAGGGTACTGACTAACAGGAACGAGCACTGGACGTTTTTGAAAGGAAACATTTGAGGCGTATTTTTGAACCTATTCTAGACTATGGACTTTGGCCCAGAGGTTAGATCAATGAGCTCTATATTTTTTTGGCAGCTGTTTAATTATATCGAGTATGAATTTCGCGATTTGCTGAAATAAATGTAAATGAAATTAAGGTTACGTGTTTGTGAGAAGATCAATGCCATCTGTTGAAATATTTGGTGCATAAATGTGTGTGATAAAAGACAGATGTGAAAGAATGATGAGATGGATATACAGGATGACCAGAAAAGACTCACGGTTGTTTAAATGTCAAATTTACAGATTACAATGGTATAGTTCGCGGAATACAAAGAATATTGCGACTGTCTCGTGCGGCGTTGAAAGGAAGAGAAATGAACGGTACATCAGGTTCGTGGTCTACCATTGGTTGGCTCGAGGGACTAGAGTCCGGGTAGCCCTATATCCTCCACATTTTGAGGAGCTAAGTGAAACAAAATTTAAAAAATTGGGTAGACTTCGGTGGCTGGGTCATGTGGCGAGAATGACTGAATAACAAGTACCGTAGTGTCTGCTGAATTCAAGAGTAATAGGGCAAAGGAGCATAGGAAGGCCAAAATTAAGCTGGAGCGACAAAGTCCTCAAAGGCATATTTGCCTTAAAGATTCAGAACTTTGAGAAGCTTGTTGGTGTAATGGTCATGACGCTCGGTTAGTGATCTGCTGATCGGTGGTTCGAGCCCCATTCCAAGATACCAGCATTTTTATAGCACTTTTTGAAAATAAAAAGAATATATTGTATAGTATAGAATTTATCCGTTCTCAATTGCGTTATAAATTTTATTACAATAACAGTATTCTCTTAAAATAACATTCTAATATTCTGAAAACTGTACATTTTTACTGAATGTAATCCCACTCCTATTTGGAACCTAATTTTTTGTAAATTTAACCCTCTCACGTCCGCAATAACTTACCTGGGGTACTTGCCCACCCCGCCGCAGGCTTAAGTCCAGAATGTATGTAAATTACATACGCGGCGAAACTTTTACGATGGTACACGGGATGCGCGCATAAAGTACATGGTGATAAAAGTTAACGTCGTGTTAAAAAATTTTACTGTGTTACCGCGAGAAGGAAATAACCTATAAAAATGAGGGTAAAGAAATATGGCTCAATTGAATGCTGAAAAGTACACAAAGACAAAATTATGTACGTAATAAACGTAAAAATTTCTCGGACAACCCTCGCAGTGGTAACAAAAAATAACACAGGTGTAATGTTATTTAATTAGTTAAAAGGCATTTTTATGTGCGCCAGTCGTATAAGGACGGAGAATTGTAATTGCATTTTTAACATGCTTAAGAATTACGCGTGACAAATTATATAATTTAAATAAGTAATAAGCAAATGATGATAATAAGCAATAAAATATAAAATTGAAAAAATGATTCTTGAACGTCAAATTATTTAAAACAAAATATCAATCAATCAATCAATCAATTAGCCCTTTATCCTGAACTTAGATTTTTGTGTAAGATAAAATGCTTTCCCTGTTTAAAGAATATCTCTAAGTTCAGTGTGCCTTTTGGTAAAGGCCTCCTCCAACAATTTCCATTGAGTTCTATCCCTGGCGACCCTTCTCCAGAAAGGGCCTGCTGTTAATTTTAGTTCATCCTCCCATCTCTTGGGCTGTCTTCCCCTTTTCCTTTTCCCATCTCTGGGGTACCAGCATGTAACAATTTTACTCCACTTTTCCTGAGTGCTCCTTAGCATATGGCCTGTCCATCTCCATTTCAGTTGGTCTATCTTCGTTAGTACATCCATAACCTTCGTTTTGGCTCTTATAAAGGTGCTTTGTTTCTTTTCTTGCTTCTTGATACCTGCCATGCTTCTCTCCATCGCTCTTTGGCATCCTTATATATATATATTAAGCAATTAAAAAAGACATATAGAAGAACCAAATAAACTTAAAAATATTTAGCAACCGGGACTCGAAGTATGGATCTCCTATCTATCCGGAATAGATGCGTTACCATTACGCTATATCAGCCTCGTACATTGCCGTCAATTTATCGACCTTGTATGTAATTCTCTTTTTATTAATTGATTGATATACACTACTCATTTTTAGCAATCAACTTTTTGTAATGCGGTAGTCACAAATTACTCTGTGCATCTGCCGCTAGAGGATGCCAGAATTAAATCTTTACTTCATTTTAATTTTTGGAAACATTTGATACGACATATTATATATTATATTAAAGGACATTTTTATTGTGAAATTGCAATTTCAAAACAAATTTCTGTGAATGTTTAAAACCAAATTTATTAATCAATTAGCAGAATTTTGTTCTGAAGTTACAATTCCGCAAGAAAAATTTGTCAAATTATTTATTTGTAAAATTAGTTTAAGCATTGAACGATTTGGCAGTTACTTCGTGGTGCAACATTAAAAATTAAAATATATTTTATTTTAACTTAGTAATACAGACGCAATATGAGTTATTAATTACTACAATAGATTCGAGAGGAGCATTCTCTCTCATCATTAAGTATACATAATAATTAACTTAAATACAAAACTTATCAATCTAATCGAGTAGGTCAAAGAGGCGCGCGGTGGGGAGGGGTATTTTTTTGGAAAAAGCTCTACGATTGGCGACTTCACTTCACCAATCCTAGAGCTTTTTGCCAAAAAATACCCCTCCCCACTACGCGCCTCCCTAATCTACGCGATTACATTGATAAATGTTGTATTTAAGTTAGTTATTATCTATAACTGATGATGAGAGGGATTGCTCCTCTCGAAATTATAGTAGTAACTAATATTCTGTTTGTTGTTAATATAAAACATATTTTAGATAAGTTTAAGCATCTTAGACGTTTGCGTAGTATTTTATGTAATTACCACGATAAGTAAGGAATTCTTTCCACAACAGCTGTTCTGTTCTATTTAATAATTAAAATTAAAGTTGTCACGCGAACTTTATATATGATTTTTGGAATAGGCGAATTTTTATTAACTTTCAAATAAAGTTTCAGAATCAGAATCCATTGAACGTGTTACCGCAAATGCCCATAAACTGAATTTAGAATTCTGGGAATGACTGATTGGTTCTAGAACCTTTGTAGTGGCTGAAATAGAAACTGATCTAAGAATGTATCGTCTACATTCAAGTTGTCTGGGATCAAGGGCCCTTGAAGGTACAGAAATACCATCTTATGTACTTTGTATTTATTAAATTAATTGTACTACATTATTATAAAATATTTGTTAAAATATATTATTCCAAATGAATTATATAACTCATTTTGAGAAGAACAACGTATGCACTGCGGTAAGAAAGATTAAAAATTACAAAAAACTAAACCATAAGAACAAAGTTTTTATTATACTCCCTTTCTTTGTATAATATAACAACAATTAAAGAAGAATTAAAACATATAGAATAACACTAAACTTACAGTAATTTAATAAATTTCTAAAATGTCATGATGTTTTGAGCTTTGATAAGACACTTCATGCTTTGAAGATTAAATTCTAAAAACATTTGTCAGTCAATTTAGATTTTCGAAATTTGTAGTGAAGTACCTATTATGCATACCGACGGAGTAATTCAAATTTAGAAAATATTCCGCGACGTTATCAGGCCGCCGTTGTTGTAATCAAACTTTTGTAATGATTCCAATTTGAAAAAAAAAAATTCTAAAAATCCGAAATTATACTATAATTATTGATTTTTATTTAACGAAAATTTGACAGATCTTCTTGATCGTCGCCACGAGTCTACTTGCCAAGTTTCAGCTCGATTGGATCACGGGAAAAGGGTTAAAAATCGATCCAAAGGCAAACCGGCAAGCAAGCAGACGCCACGAGTTGAAAGAAAGGAAGTTAAAATAAGGTTTAATTAGAAATTAAAAAAAATAATAATACAGATACTGATTACGTATAAAGGTATTTTAATGAAGGAACACGGACATATTTTGAGTAGCTTGTTGGTCTTGTGGTTAGGACACTGGCCTCGTGATCCAAAGGTTGCGGGTTCGAACCTCACTCCAGACTAGCAAGTTAGTCCTATTTTCATAGCACAAGCGTTTAGCTTAGTTTGAAAATAGTAAGAATATTGATGTGACACGTATTCCGTGTTCACATCTCTATTTTAAAAAAAAATATATATATATATATTATGAGAGGACCAAAATAAAGTCTAAACCAACACATCACAAGTGGTAAAATAACCGTACGAAGACGCCGCTGGCTGCGTAACTAAAGGACTGGTATAAGTGTGACTCGACTGAGTTGTTCCGTGCGACAGTAAATAAAGTCGTAATCGCCAGAATGATCGCCGACTTGCGATAGGAGATGTCACCATAAGAAGAAGAATGAAGTGAAGCATAGCTGGTTTATATAGCTATTGAGAAAATGTAATTTAAGAGCTTTTGCCAGTATTTTTTTGATGTGTAACATCTTTAGGCTCGGTTTATGGGAGTGATTTCGTGAAAGCGTCAACGGAAACGCGTAATATGAAGTAGAAATGAAAAAATGTCACTATTTCGAATTTATTCATTTTATTTGGCTATTATATGGCATATTCAACTGTGACATCAGGCGTTGGAAGAAAACATCAAATTAGAGTTACGTTGAATTTAGATTTATAATAACTCCGGATAAATTTGGTTTAGAAAAAAACTGTTCGACAAAAATAATGCTAACGTGTATTTTATTTTTTCTGAAAAAAAAATTGGTTGTAAAAGAATTGTGTTCTAAACGAAGCGATTGAATGATACCTGTTTAGGAAAAACATTATTAAAACAGCTGTTTACTTAACCTATAGGTACTTTTCAAATATAATAATTGATTTACGCGATATATATCCACATGTATATATTTAATAATACCTATCTATGTAACTTTTTGTTTCGAAATCACTTTTTTTAATCGTTTACACGATTTTAGGGTTTTCTCGGCGAGTATGAATAAATGAATTGTTTTGAAATTTTTAATGTGTAACATTTTACGCTTGGTTCATGGGAAGCTGCAGACTTCTTTGCCGACTTGACTGAAAGAGTTGTTACTGGGGGTCACGGAGAAATAAGCAAAGCGTTACTAAGAAAAAACGTTACACATCATTTGCGAATACTGTAAGATTCGCTCAGATTTTTCGTTACTGAAGACTTTGGTCCACTAGTTAATGCTTTGTATTTCGTTTAGGCAATGTATTGAGGGAAGTTAATATTAAATTTCTTCGTCTGCGTTGATCGTATTTGATTTTGTGTTCTTGGTTTGTGCTGGTGAATGTCAGAATGAAGGACAGTATATGACAGTATAGGACAGTAGGAAGTGTATATTTATTTCGTCGATAAGTACCTACTCGCTTCCTTATTCCGCTCGATATCTGTCGCTTCACAATTTCACGACTGGGCACATCTGGCCGTCGTCTCGCGACTTACTTCGCACTGAACGATCTGTCAAAACAAACTCCCGGTATTTATACCCAAACTCTGGTTATATCGAATTCTCGAGAAGATTCTTTTCCTTTCAAGTGCTTAAGAGAAGGTCCTTGTCGCTTTAAGGTTGTTCCAGGTGTTTCCCGAATATTGTACATGTAGGCCGTTCTACTGCTTTCTATTTCGTTATAGTATGTTGTCTAAGTAAACCAAGATAAATGGCAGCATTTTCTTTAAAAAGTTACGGAATTATGAATCATATTCAACCGAGTTTTGCGGGATCATAAAACATGATAATTTACGACATATTTTTTAAAAGAAACAATATTTCCAGCGTCGCCAAATACTCGCAGGTCTAAACCAGTCTCGTAAGTTGTCCTCGTTTATAGCGGATGAAAAATTGGCCCTGTGTTTTGATATACGGAGGGTAATTTCATGAAAAATAAACATTTTTCATAGACCCCCGCGTTAAACGTCCGAATCAGCTTTGCCCCGCGGTACTGATTTATTTGACAAACATTTTTCGCCGACGTCTATATTTTGTCAATGTCTGTGGAAGCTTGAAACATGCATATATTACGCTCATCATTATCAAAATCGTGACGTTTCCGGGAATTATGAAAAAAATGTTGTGCTATTTTGTTGATTTTGCATATTGCTGGAAGAGTTTTTCAAATATTTTATTTGTTTGGTTAGCACAATAATTTGGTCAACGTATGTTATAGATGTCGTTATAGCGATGGGCGATAGCAGTGGCATGCAGTGGGTATAAACTTAGGTTATACTGTGACCGATTATATACCTATATTAAAAATATATATATGCGCATATACCTACAAGGGTATATACATTTAAAAAAAAAATTAAATGTATATAATGAACTATTTTGAGTAGCTTCAATCCACAAAAATAACTGCACTATAAAAGAAGTATTGTAAACAATTTTTCCTAAATAAATATATACTTTATATAGGTATAGCTAATACGGCGAAAAATTTCAATATATTTCGAAGACGATTTATATATAATTAAATCGGGAACAATACTAATTTCACGTTTCTTTTCACAAAAGTAAATCAAACATTTTATGATATCATTATGATATGACAGATGACAGATGATATTTATCGTATTTGTATATACATTTACTATAGAAAAGACATAAAATTTACACCGAAAGTTTTGGGTGGAATTTGTAAAAAATAACATTTCTGCATGACGTGCGCCTGGCATAGGATCTTTCAAAGAAGGATGCGATTACACAAAACTCGCACGAGTTGGACTATATCTGTGGAACAAATTGGTTGGCGAAATAAATGAAGAATTGACATGGAGTTAAGCACAGAAAAGTCGGAAATAAAACATCTAGCCGTAGGACGAATTACGGCTAGAATTTTAAATCAACCTTTTCTTAAGATATGGATTATTTAATTAATATTTGTTTTTCTGAATCTTTACTAATGCACAGCTTTTTTGGTTGTATGCGCTGCACGCCACTGGGCGATAGATATGATCGATAGGCGTTGCAATGTCATAAGTGGGACTAGTTGTTTAAAATAACAAACATATAACTTCATACGTATAAAAGTTTGATAGATGTGGTGGTCATCATGGGTGGAATGTGAATGTTAGATTGTGTAAAGTTTTCACTTAGATTTCAATTAATATTTTTTGTATATGATATAATAATTTTATATTTTTGTATTTACTGGCAGACTTTTAAAAGTTAATGCTTCAACAAGCCAAGAGGACCAATTGCAGAAGCGAAACACATCATAAAACACATAGATTAACTGTGACCTCACCGAGAATTGAACCCGGAACCCTTAGTGTGAGAAGCCAGTGTCATGCCCACAGGGCAACGAGGGCCGCCGCCACTTCATGCCTAGGTAAGAGTGGTGGTGTTTCGTCACTAATACCTACATACTTTACTATATATCCACACAATATATACAACTTTAGTTACTCCAGGAGGTTTATACAAAGTTTTTAGTTAATTAATTAAAATTATGAATAATGTCCAGCCAGAAAGTAATCACTTTAAACACACAAAAAATCTTGATTGTGTTTGTAAAAAACGGGGCAATCGGTGTTAAAAATAAATACAGTCCTGCTTTGATTATGAGTCAAAAATGTTCAATCTATCATGACCTAATATCAATAGTTATGGAGATATGCGACATCAAAGTTTGCATTTTTTTTTCAATATTTCTGACTTATTTTTTGTAAAACGTTGGACTATCATTACAGTAACTAATATCAATTACGAAAACTTCATTCGTTTCAATACAAGTTAAATAAAATGATTAAAACCCTGAAAAAATTCCAACTGGAATGTTTACCAATCGGAATTCGAAGGTTTTTATTTTTTTATTTGACTTGTATTAAAGGGAATGAATTTTTCATACTCGATATAAGTTATTGTAATGATAGTCTAACGTTTTACAAAAAATAAGTCAGGAATATTGAAAAAAAAAATTCAAACTTTGATGTCGCATATTTCCTTACCTATTGATATGGTCGTAATAGCTGGAACATTTTCGACTCATAATCAAGGCAGGAGTACAGTCCTGCGAGGTTATTAATGTTTTACAAATAACCCTGTATAAAAGGGTTATTAAAAATACATATATTATTTTACTAGCTGGTCATACCCGGCGTTGCACGTGTTAAGGATTAAGTAAATAATAAGTTTGTGAGGGAAAACAAAGGTTCCCCTGTTCTCTAAAAAACAATGTTTCCATTTAATGTTAACATAAGTTATTGTAACATAACTGTAATACTTAGATATATGGTATTGCAGACTTTTTTATAGAAATTAATGTCCTCTATAAAACTGTAGTACATCACTTTGACCTATTGTCAAAAATTTCCGCAGCGTACGCAATATAAGGTTTTTTTTTGGTATTTTTTCACACGTTGGGTTACATTGTGGAAGTTTTCATACGGATTTCTATTTTTTTTTTTAAATATTCTATTACCTATGTTTATCAGAGATAATGTAGAATTCTAAATGTGAAAGAATTTTTCAAATCGGTCTAGTAGTTCCGGAGCCTATTCAATTCAAACACACAATCAAATCTTTCCTCTTTATAATATTAGTATAGATGAATCCTAAATAAGTTATTCAACGACATCTGTCATGCCTGTCGCAAACATTATGTGTATAAAAGTATTGTTTAATATTCTTCTTCCAGGTGGGCGAACCTGCAGTCTCCAGGATGCGTCACCTTGAAAGGAACAGCGGCTCACGACCTGATGCACGCCCTGGGATTCTTTCATTACTCTCTCATCTCGTTATTCATTATTTTATTACATCAATTCTTCAATAACTTCCAACAAGAAGCAACAACATGTAATTTTGTTGCTTCTTGAATTTCAGACATAATTATTTTAATTTTTTGTAGTTTTATTGATTGTTAACATTCATATTTGATTTGATAACTATTATTTCATTTGATGTAATTTTGTTATACTTTATGTTAAGTAATGTTTTATTTTTCTTTATATATCACTTTATTAATTGTTTTTGATAGAATTATACCTTATCTCCTTTTTTTATTATTACCTATCAATCTAAACATGTTTATATATATTGTTTCTTTAATGGTACGTTGTACCGTGTATTAATTAAATAAATAAATAAACACGCTGTTGGCATCGAGCAATGACTCCTGTCTCCCGTGCACATGGGACGCGGATGATTAATAATCAAAATGGCTGAAACCCAACCGTGCTCGGCTGGCGGGCCATCCATTCAGCGGGCCTCGCAGGATGCAGTGTGACAGATCGATCGTCCGATCAAACGAACCAATCAAACGGCTTACTGCCTTAATTTGCAGCGCCCCTCGTCCAACCCCCTCACGCCCGGCACACTATATTTTTATTTTATTTTATTTCTACGGTTTACACCTATTACAATAAAATAAGAATCAAATACATATCTAGATAACAGTGTACATTATATATGTAAATATATATCATGATGATAATTAATTAATTAATTATTAATTCGTTGTTATTAATTAATTAATTAATTAATTAATTAATAACAACGAGTAGCTTGTTGGTCTTGTGGTTAGGACTCTCGCCTCGTGATCCAAAGGTCGCAGGTTCGAATCTCACTCCAGACAAGCAAGTTAGCCCTATTTTCATAGCACAAGCGTTTAGCTTAATTTTAAAATAGTAAGAATATTAATGTGACACGAATTGCGTGTTCGCAACTCTATTTAAAAAAAAAAATTATGCATGATAATTTATGATATGATAATTTATAAATGTATACATATACATACAACTAATTAACTAACTAACTAACTAACCACCACGACGTTTCTCCGCAGGGGTAGGCAGAGTGGATTAAACGCCACACTCTTCTATCCTGGCACACCACTTTTGCATCGGCCACATTCATACATACAAGTTCTACGGTTATTGCGGCTTTTAACGGGGCCATTCTCAAACACTTGTTGTATCTGATCGTGCCAGGTCTTTCGCGGACGCCCTCTATTTCTGTTGCCTTCAATACTCGCCTCATATATTTTCTTAACCATCCTTTCCTCGTTCATACGTTCCACATGACCAAACCATCTCAGCACTCCTTTCTTTATTCTATCTACCACACTACAGCCAGCATTGCATTCACGTCTAATTTGTTCATTCCTTACTCTATCGACCAAAGATTTTCAACACAAGCATCTTAGTGACGCATTTCTACCGCACTCAGTCTACTTTCATTCCTCTTTTGCCAATTCCAGGCTTCATTTCCATACATTAGGGTTGGCACTAGAACGCCATTATGTACCGCTAGTCTTGCTTCCTTTGACAGATTCTTATTAAACACACATATGAAATTTATAAAATAGTATCTTTTATAATAATTGTTGTGTTGTTGATTTTTGTTTGCCAAGGGATTTGATTATGCAAGAATAATAATGCACACTTGTAAAACAAAAAAGTTTGTACTATTGTCATTTGCTATTACCTTTTGGTTATTCATTGTGAATATAATTAAACGAATGAACTTTGTTTGTCACCACTTAACTTCCCTGGTAAAACCAACCAGTTTCGTAAACAACGTTCCTTCGTCAGGGTATACTTAATACTAACTAAACTTTACAAAATTATGAACAATAATACCTCAGTGTCAAGTGTTCAAATGGGGGTAAATAGTAGTGGGTGCGAAAGAAACAGGTGAAAGGGAACATATTCAAGATAGGACTGTAAGTTAGATTTTTTTGGTTATTTATAATAGATTCATTATTATTTATGGTTTTTCTTAATTTATAGGGCTTCTAAATTATTTAGACGTCTATTTTTACTATCAATGTGAAAAATATTGACTCCTGTATTTATTAGCAAAACTATGGTTATTCTCAATGGGATGAAAAAATCTCATCAAAACTCCCTGACGAAGGAACGTTGTTTCCGAAACCGGTTGGTTTTACCAGGGAAGTTAAGTGGTGATAAGCAAATTTAATTCGTTAAATTATATTTTAAAAAGTTTGGTTTATTTTTTAAATGATGGAAAGGTTATTTTAATTTTCCAACCTTTCGCACACGGTGCTTAAACTGAAACGCGCGTTCCGATGCTGTAAACTTAATATACATGTAAATATCATCGATTATTAAGTCGGATAAATATTAATACTTTACATTTTTTACTAAAAATAATCATGATAATTTTGGCGGGTTAGAGTGCAGGTGTTGAAAAGAAAATGCCTACCCGTTCAAAGGTATGACGTGTATTGTGCAAATGGCGCGTGGTATGTGTAAGATGATTCATCAACAATTGGCAAGCAATTTACAGATGTGGCGTTGAGTACAGAAATATTACTAATGAGTGGTCGGTGTCAGAGTGAATCTGTTTTATCGCTTTGAGCCCCTGATTGGTTAATATCGCTCGATGCGTGCGGCTAGAGTCGCGACGGCTCTGGACCACCACATAATTATAGTAAATATACACTAAAAATGAGAAAAAACATTTATTTTCACGAATGACATCGTGTAGTCACATAAGACACATCTGACCCGGCCAGCTGCGCAGCCGCTACTAAAGAGCAAAAATCGACAATCCGATCGCTTCCCGAACCACTGTCATTCCGTGCGATTGTCTCGCTGTTTATACAAGGTCCTCGATTTCTGAAACGCTCCCGCATATACTAGCGCATTCGTTTAAGAACCTCGTAAGCATATAATTTATTTCTCATCAATATACGAAGGTAACTAACATTCTAACTTGATAGTACAAAGTTACCGTAGCGTATTTGGTGATGTGTTATATTGGCAATACAAGGGTTTGTGTTTGAGGTCTAGTGGTAAACGTATATTATTTGGGTAGATTTTTATTTTTATTTCCTATTATTTGGGACTTGTGCCTACACGATTTTTTTCTTATTTATATAGATATACCTATCGTACACGAATATACAAGGCTATCGTTAGAGATACGCCAAAAATTATATTGTTGCGGTTTAAATGAATATGTTATATTTCATTGAAGCACAACTATAATGAAGGCATAAGTTTGCAACAGTAATTCGTTCTATCTACTCTCTACTCTCTCACTCTCTACTTTTTTCTCCAACGTAACTGTACCAAGAATAACCAGTTTAGATAACGTTTTTACCATCACTATTAACACAGTATACTACATACAAACAGTAATACGTCTTCATACAAACTGGCCGCTACCCATTAGAATGTGTGCGTGCGTTCTCGGCGCCGTGTACGCACGCACTGTGACGCACTCATTGACATAGAATATGGGGGCACAAGGCGCCGGCAGTAAGGGCCGTGCCTTCGGTGCCATTCGCGCTCGCAGCCGCCGCTTTAGAAAAAAAATGCGCTTCCTGAAAAAAATGCCTTTTTTTATGTTTGTGGTGCTTTACTAAAAAGGTGTGTTGATTATCACAAAGACTGTGAGTTTTTAAAAGTCTACGTTGATGTTAATCAGCGTTCTTGCAATTTAAGTGCAGAAACTAGGTATACTAATTACAGAAATTTTCGGTTTTCGTGTCTACCTTATGCGTCGGAATCTCGGACGCAACGAGTTAAAAGAAAAGGAGTAAAAATAAAGTGACAATCCTGGCGTCAATGCAAGAGTAGGCTAATAACTCGCCGACAGGCCGGAGATAAACTACTGTTCTGGGTATACTGTGGTACCTACGTCCATTCGTTCATTCATCTAAACAACGTATTTAGCCATCTGAAGACCATAATTCACAAATGAAGAAGTTTTTGAGAATAAATGAGCGCATATTCTATACGATTCTCTAGCGTGATCATCGGAATGGTATAAGTGGGATGGAATCCGAGACGTCAGCCAGAGAGGTCGGATATACTCGGCAAAATATCCCAGAAAATACTACACGCAGAAGATTCTGATCGGCCGTGAAAACCCGATAAATGATAAAACCGCCGCACATGAAATAAACACATGCCAAGAGTGGTGGAAAAGAATTGGCCAATTCTCATCCTAACATGCTTCGATTTGCAAAGAAGTTCGGATGGATTCGGCAGCTAGGTTAAGCTGGTTGGGCCATTTTAGCCGACTAGGCCATATTTGCCGATTTTACTCTTACCGGAAGCAAAATAATAATTCTCAATTTAATAATGTCCATCATTAACGCGATCAAGACTACTTATTTATTTATTTATTTTATTTTGGGGAAAATTAACAGCAAATCAACATCTTAACAAATATAAAATAATGGTTTTGAAATGATGCCAATTACAAATTTTCCACTGAATATAGTAATTTAATTTAATAGCGAGTGGAGAGGGTGGAGGGGAATGTGGGACGGGAGTAGAAGGGAAGATATAATGTACGAATTAGTTTTAGTGCGGTTGTGTAGATATTGTTTGTTTTATGTTTCTTATCGCTGATTTGAAAATGTCAACGTGGTGATAGTTTGTGTTAAATGAATTTGTGGATATAAAGGACATAAAGGAGTTTTGTTTTGAGTTGGTCTTAAAAAAGGGGAGATGAAAAGTAGGTGAATGTCTGTTATTGCGAATTGGGATGCGGTAAGATATTCGTTGAAGAAGTTCCGGACTATCAACTAGATTGTGTGTTATTTTGAATAACATATACGCTGCTCTAGATAGCGTTTTTTCACAGCCTTAACTGGCAGCCGAAATATATATAACAAAAGTACGCAGGTTAATGTACTTCTGTAGGTATACATTTTATTTCATTCCTATATGATTATATACGATCTAATATCATGGTGAATATATGAGTTGAGGGTGTTTAGGCGATCTGTTTATTTCCCTTGTTTCAACATTTCCTATCATTCAGCTCCTGGGATTAATTCATCCCTTGTCTCCCTACCCCTCCGCATGCAAGGGTTCGTTCAGCTCGCTTCCCGGAGGTATTATGATAAATCACGGCGTATTTGCAGCCCTGTCACCATCCGTCACGAGGCAAATATTTTGCCCGCAAAGCGTCCATGCACTCGATGTGCATGTCCGACAGATCCGATAGCTGAATGATTAATACGCGCCGGGCGCATCTCCAAATTATGTTTATTCTGAACGCGCACATATTATTGTAATGCATGTCAATATGTGCATAGACGCAATTTGCATTTTGGTACTTGTCAAATGAGTCGTGGGGTTATAAAACCCGCTCTGGGGGACTTTACTGGTTATAAGTAAATAAAAAAAAACATTTTTTTCCAAAACATGCTGAAAAAAAGATTTGGTATATCCACTGTTTGATAATGGCCTTGCAAGCCGAAATAGCTGTCACACTTAAAATAGACAATCCGCAGAACTTAATAATCACAATTTGATAAATTAGAAATTTCGGAAATAAGAAAGAGTGTAAATTTAATAGTAAATTGAATGTTATAAATAATCAGGTCCTTTTTGCAAATAGTCATCTTTTAAATTTATTTTCATGTTAAGTAGGTACTTCATATTATCATTTTCCATATATAACTTTTTAATATTTTGATCTATACTTGTATTTTTAAATTTTATTTTTATTATCCTGACGAAGAAGCCATTGGCTTCGAAACATGTTGAATTTTTTCAATAAATAAGTGGTGTTTACAAAGTTAATTTATATAAATTATAATTATGTCACAACAAAATAAATTTGCTATATTTGAAGAAGAAGTTAATAATAATATTTATTAAAATTTTTTTTTTTTAAATTTCAGTAATAATAATATTTATTAAATTTAATTAATTTTAAATTTCATTAATAATTATTATTAAAATATAATTTATTTTAAATTTCGCTAAAAATAAATATATCCCAGCCACCGTAGCTATGATTTCTTTATAAATGTCAATAAGGGTTCCACTTCGAGACTTTCTCTAACTTGCGTGTTTCTGATTCTGTCCCTTCTGGTAACTCCTACTATTCCTCGTAGAAATCCCATCTCGGCGGCCTGTAGCCTTGATCGGGTTCTTTAGGTCAAGATCTAGTGCTCGTGGCTATGCACCAGGGTTGGCCTGAAAATTGATTTGAATACTGCTAATTTTGCTCGTTGGCTGAGATCCGCTTTTCTAAGTACGGGATAGTACAGGGATTGAGCTACCTGGCTTGCGGCTCCTATCCCCCTATTCAATTCGCTGTGTTGCTTTCCATCCCCGGATGTAATTTCATCGTAATATTTTTATTGATATAATACGTTTATCAAACACACTATAACTTCCAAAGAAGCATCATACTATGGGAAGGCTGATGAGGATAAAGCCGCGGCGTTTGAATAGTATTTACTGATATTTAATAATGACATAGTTACAAGTAGAGTAATTACAGTTATACAATAATGAGTCGATGAATGGCGATAGCTTCCGCAGTATAAGCGGTTCACGTCAAGGTGAGATGTATAACGAAGAGGGCTTCCGTCGTATCCAAAAAGCCCCGTAGGAGTGAGATGGTCTGCTTTGGAGACTACTGTTTATATAGTGATCGTGAACAAAGGAATCGGGGGTGTTATGATTTCGTCTTTACTCGGCCGCGCGTGTGAGTATTTAGTCTAGATCAGCAAGGTGCGTTTCCTCGCTCTTCATGCCCTCTGATATACATCGCCTTTGTACTCGGTCATTGGCCCGGCTTATATTGTCGCCTGTTTACTGTGCTCAGCGATCTTGCCTCAACCTTTGTATCGAGGGTGGCGGCTTGCCGTACTTCGATATCAGCATATGCGGTACCTCATTACACGGGTGTGTGTGTGTGTGTATGTGTCTTAGGCCTCCATAGCACTATTAACTTATTTACATACCATCACGCTGTTTACAAACAGTACAACAGAATAAGATATGATTTCACATTCATACATCTTTGCATGCAAGCTAGACGATTGTTGAGGCTCCTAACAAGACCATCCTCCAGCATCTAGTTGATCTGGTCATGCCACGTCTTTCGAGAGTCATCCTGTCTTTCTGGTGCTGCTAACACTTGCGACATATATTTTTCTTACCATTCTTTCCTCATTTATTCGCTCAATATGTTCAAATTATCTGAGCGACCTTTTTTCATTGTATCTACTATGCTACATAGGATCAGCTTTACATTATTTTCTGACATCTTCATTCTTTAGTCTTTCATAAATGGATTTGCCACAATAACATAAAGTCATATTATTTCAATAAAGCATTATAGAAAAATTCACGAAGCGGATATCGCAACTCAACTTGAACGCTTGAAACAGAGCGGGTTATTTCTTTTTTTTTGGCAGTTTCTTCAGTACTTCCGAAAAGGGTTTTGCAACTCATTTTTTTGTTATAAGAAATATGAAAACAAAAAATTTTTTTTTGTCATGTTGATATCCAAAAAAATCACTAATAATGCTTCAAGTACTATTTCAATAACTAGGAAAAAAGTTAAGCCTAAAAATTAAGCTTTTTTGGAAGGGTGTTGCTAGTTTTGCACTCAGGATATGATATTTGGTTTGTCTGATTATGCCAGCATTCCAGGTCTTTCGCGGGTGCATTCTGTTCCTGATATATCTTACCCACGCTCATAATATGTTCCACTTAGTAGCATAATATAATTCACAAATATTTTTGATTAATTATTTCCCTACAGAAGCATCAAGGACTTGGATGAATGAAATTCGGACATAATGAGATAATATTATTCATGTACCTGCTTACTGTACTTCACGTATTTTGTTCTAAATGAAGCCTTATTTGTGATGTAAACCTATTATTGACAACGCAACCCCAACTGCAAGCTTCGTAGCGTATACCACGCCATTAATAACAGCAACCCCTGAAATGCATTTAATTAATAGAACTCTATAGATAAACAAACATACCCTTAGGTAGGATACACCACAGAACTAATTAAATATTACAAAACGTTGGTTTTGTCATTTTGTAAGTAACTAAATGATACCCAATTTATTATAAAATTTTACAACTACCGACATTCAAATTCAAGTTAATCCTGAAATTTGCACAAAAGTTGTCATTTCTTTGCATTAATTCGATGGTGTAACATAAATATTGTCTTTTTTTGTCTTTTTTTGGATCAGATCGGTCAAACGGTGTAGATTTTTTATAGACGGGTAAAGAGGGAGAGATAAATGTTATGCAAAATTTTAATAGATACTATTATTTTAAAATAAAAACAAAAGATATATAAAAACTTATTAAAAATTCCCGATTTCAGCTATTTAATCAATTTAATATTTAGCACTACGTATTGTGTATTAAATATAATCTCTCTTAATTATGTAGCTGGAATCAGAAATATTGACCAAGATTTTGATATTTTGTACCTCCTTAATGCAATTTAACCACTATTTATACCGAATTTTTACGGCAAATCGCAGAGAGGATGGAGCGCCACACATTTCTGTCCTAACGCACAGCGCTCCACTCATCCACACGTTTCTGTCCTGACACATAACGCTTAACTCATCCACATTCATACATCTTCGCATGCAAGCTCAAATATTTTTGTGGCTTCTAACAACACCATCTTCCAGTATCTGATCAAACAAGTCTTCCACGGCCGTCCTCTCTTTCTTTTCCTACTCAGTTTTGTGACAAATATTATTGTGAGACAGTAGCAGTATTTTGAATATCCCAATTAGGTATAATAATTTTTTTATCTGTTCGTCCGACAGCCATCGTAACTTTTTTACAGTAAAATTGTTTTTCTCATTTTTTTCTTCTTTTTTTTCCTTTTTTTAATATAAATAAATAAATGTAATACTAGCACAGCCGTACACCATTTCTCCTATCAAGGAGTGTCACTCTTTAATGCTCTTCCCAATAATATGAAGATGGAAAAAATTATAGAAAATTCAAAACTAAATTGAAAAATCTTTACAAAAAACCGAAAACAATCAATATATACATACTTTTAAATGTTATTACAATACCTTCTTAATTATTATTTTTTACAACTTAATTAAACGTTTCTTTGTGTAAATCTTATTTACTTAAATCTAACGTCTTACATTTTTGTCTTCTTGTATTGTTTATATCTTACTTACTTAATTTAATGTCTTAATTTTTATAACTTAATCTAATGTTTCTTTGTCTATACCTCACTTATTTAATCTAATGTCTTACACTAACGATTACATTAACAATAGATATATACATATATGACAATGCCCTCACTTTTAAACACGAGAATAAATTCTCATTTAAAAGTGGGTAATCGTGTAATATAAATGTGTATTAATTATATTATATTGAATACACTCTTAAGTTTGTACATTTACCAAATAAATTTAATAAAAAAAATAAAAAAAACCACTTATTCCTTAGGAACGGACACGTAAAAGCACCGTCATTTTTGACGAGTTACAGCTTGTGCAATAATAATGGTAATAACCAGCCCCAAGGATCATTAATTTAACATAAGATTAAAGACGAATATCCTCTTAAGGGATGCCTCCACCCTGTTTAAATATTCTCGAATGTAATATCGCTAAATGGAGCTTTGCGGACTACGGTTTAAATTTTAAATTGATATGCCACATTTATTAACCAAACCCCAGTGATTGGGTCAAGTACTTAAAGTTTCCTACTAAGTAGTATATTAAACTTCTTGTGAAAACCAATGCTCGTCATTCAGAAATCAGAAACAGAAACGTCTAAATTCTGGAATATGCTAGCCTCAAACTCAGAACTTGCCTGAACCTGTATTCGAAATTGTTTGCCATGTGATTAAAATTGAAACACTGTGGACTGGCACCTAGAGGATCAGCTCTAAACTAACTGGATGTTTATACGAACGACACAGCAGCGCGCGTATCACACTTTTCAAGCACCGGCTGGACAAAATCTTCCATTGTAATTTTATATTTACTTACTTACTTACTTACCATCACGCCGTTTCCCCGAGGGGGTAGGCAGAGAGGATAGAGCGCCATACTCTTCTGTCCTGACATACAACTTTCGCTTCGTCTACATTCATACATCTTCGCATGCAAGCTCGACGGTTGTTCAGACTTCTAGCAGGACCATCTTCCAGTATCTGGTTAATCTGGTCATGCCACGTCTTCCGTGGTCGCCCTCTTTTTCTGGCGCCGTCAACACTTGCATCATATATCTTTCTCACCATTCTTTCCTCATTCATTCGCTCAACATGCCCAAACCACCTGAGCGACCCTATTTTTATTCTCTGTATTATGCTACGATCAGCTTTACATTCATTCCTAATATCTTCATTCTTTACTCTATCATACATGGATTTACCACACATACGTCTAAGGGACCTCATCTCCACTGCATTCAATCTACTTTCGTTCCTCTTCTATTTCGTAACTTTTTTATAACATATCGCTGAGGTCTAAGACTTGACATATTCGACAAAAGATTCGAAATTTTTCACCTTATCTCTTTAAAAAGTTCCCCTGTTTAATTGTATTCTAAAGTTATGTTTTGAAGTTTTCTCCCTGCTTGATAATATTCCCAATTTAAGTTATAAAGTTCTTCCCTTGCTTCATTATATTCTCAAGTTAAGTTGTAAAGTTCTTCCCCTGCTTGATTATAATTTCAAGTTAAGTTATAAAATTTTTCCCCTGCTTGATTTTATTCTCAAGTTATGTTATAAAGTTCTTCCCCTACTTGATTATAATCTCAAGTTAAGTTATAAAATTCTTCTCCGGCTTGATTTTATTTTCAAGTTAAGTTCTAATGTTATTTTCCTGTTTGATTATAATCTCTGCTTGAATTTATTCTCAAGTTATGTTATAAAGTTCTTCCCCTGCTTGATTTAATTCTCAAGTTAAGTTCTTTCTCTGCTTGATTATGCCGATGTGTGTAAACGTGTATATCCGTTTCATCTTCAAGGTAAGAAAATCTTAGTTAAAAATCTTCTTTCTGCAATCTCCTCCATTGGCTTTTATAACAACGTCATAAAATCTATGTTTTATCTCTACTTCTTATATATTTTTCTCAATCCTCATTCACCTCAGTACCTGAAAACTAAATTCAAATTTCGATCTTATCGTAGCCGTACTCTTCATTCAGCTTACAACTTTACTATCTATTTCCATTCATAATATTTAATTCTTCAGCTCCTCATTTGAAATGCAAATGGTTATGCTGAAAAATCAACTATGCACAAATCATCATCACAGAATATAACTATCTAAAAAAAATAAACAATAATGTGTAAAAACACATTTTTTAAAAATAAACAATAAATAAAAATACTTTTTGAAAATCTTGTCTTCCTTGCTCTGTCCCAACTCATTGCCTACGTAGGCTGTTGGGGTCGATTCGTCTCGTTCTCTGGCTGCTTCTTCTTTGTTCTGGGTATCGCTTTCATTCAGGCCGTTTCTCTGTGGAATTTTGAAGCAATGGGTCTTCCAGGATTTCTTTGGTCTTTTTCTGGATGACTGTAGATGAAGCTTCATAGACATTACCTTTTTGGAAATATAATAAAATGAAAAATAGCAATTGGAAATCTCATTGAAAAATGTGAACAATAATAAGAAAAATAAAAACTAATAAAAAAGCATACTATAACCTTGTAACTAAGCCGATGAATCCATCATATTGTTGAGTTTACGGTATAGATTTATCATCATCATTCTTGGCACTACAACCCTTGGTGGATCTTGGCCTCCTCAATAATTTTCCTCCTCTCATCTCGGTCTAGTGCCAGCTCTCTCCAGTTTCGAAGGTCAGATTTATATTTACGGTATTTATGTATATGGACCCTACTAATGACAGAACATTGATACAATTCCTGTTCCATTTCCCTTAAATAAATACAATTTTGACGAGAAATTATTTACAGACATTAGGTACTTTCCGCTGAATGATTTTTGAATATTTATATTTGTTTCATATCAGCATTTCGCAATATTCAAAGGGAGGCAGCTGTCATTGAAATGTTTCGATATGGAACCAGTCAAACAGTATCTGAATATTGAAAAAAATAAAATTCGGAACATGAGTCTCAGAAATGCCGGTAAAATGAAACACGATTCATAAATGAGTTTCGAATTCTTATTTAAAAAATGTTTACATAGAATTTACGTAAAACTCGACGTTCTTTCAAATATTACCATCGGGATAAATTTATTCACGGTAGCATTACCCACTCGGTTTAGCCGGTGCCTGAGAGGATAAAATTATGTCGGAAAATTTTACAAAATTTATTATTTTTTGCTATTGCTTGACTAAGCAACCTTTTTGTAATTAAAAAAAGTGCAAAAAATATTTCGATTTTTAAAAAATATTTCCCAGCATTTAGCGGTGCCGTTCTACCTTATGTAATTCCTTTACGTTCATATTATACAACAATATAAAAACTCCCCCATAAAAACCAAGTCCTATTTAAAACAGCTTTAGCGCTTACCCTACGGGTTGAGCTCGAGTCGAGCGACGCTACAAAATTGAATAATAAAAAATTACGAATGATCCAAAATTTTACTATAATTATTAATTTTTTTAACGAAAATTTGTTAGATCATTTTTACCGTCACCACGACTCTGCCCAAAGTTTCAGCTTGATTCGATCACGGGAAAAGGGTTTAAAATCGATCCAAAGTTTTTTCGTCAGACAAGCGAGGAGGCAAGCAGACGCTACGAGTTAAAAGAAAGGTAGTAAAAATGTTATGGAATTATAAAACGTACATATTTCATTTTTTATTTTAATTTTTTTATTTTTAAATATTTTCTCGCAAGTTTTGTATTACGTACCTAATGGTTCTTATGTTTCACTGTATTAAAAAATTATAAACATTTTTTCTATTTCATTTTAGCATAATAAAGTTACAATTTATGTTTTTTTTTTATAAACTAATTTATTTCCACTTGCCCCCATATGTCAAGATTATTTTAATTTTATATGGTGTTATACGTTGATTCATATATACGTTTATACTATGTTAATAGTTTTCAGTCAATTACATCAAGTATATTATTGAATTGAAATGAAATGTTAATATTATTAAATAAAATTAGATATTGTGTTAAAACTCCAAATACTATTTATTTTAAAGTTTATTTATGTTAAACAAATCATAACTACCTTTAGATATTTATTTTACAGACAAATTAGTTATTTTTCAATTATTTGTTGATTGTTTTCAATTAATCTTCAAATATTAAAAGATCATCTGTTGATTTCTAGATATTGCTACTGTAACATAAATTTGTTTACTTAGTGTAATATCTGTGAGTATATCACAATCTAGTGACAGGAGAGTGCAAAGATGGATCATAGGTGTCATGGTGACGTCAACATTCTCTCCTGACAGGCGTCAGGGGATAATTGTCAAAATACCCACGAGCACGAGCGCGCCTCTTTCTTCGCTTGATCCTGCCATTGAGATAAATACTATACAATGAATACGAATATGTTACTCTGTGTTTTAGTGTTACATTTAACCTGCAAGAGTTATCCACCCAACCAGGAGATGAGACTCGACTTGCTGAATGACTAGTGACTACCAGACACAAACTTTATTATCTCTAAAACTAGGAAATTTAACTTAGCAGAAGTGTTATTATTTTTGGACGACATGAAAATTTCCGTCTTAGTTAGATCTATAAAAGACTGCAAAATAATACAAGCGTCTTTAAATAAACATTTTTCGCGTGTTTACTAATTGAATTAAATATTATATTTATTTTGATTATAAAGTAACTTTGAATAAATAACAAGTCATTGACTTTTAATTTAATCATTGACTATGAATAAATTAAAAGTTAATGACTTGGGTGTCTTTTTAGTTTTCAAATTCAATTATATTAGCCGCACAAACAAAATTTCAAACAAAGAATTATGGAATACACTTTTTTATGGTTGAAAGGCAGGATGCTACAAGATGGCCTCCCAGAGTTCTGAAATGGAGACCTTGGGAGAATAAAAGAGGCTTCGGAAGACCTCAAAAGAGATGGGCCGACGATGTAGCCGCTGTGGGGCTAAGAAATGGCTACAATTAGCAAACAGCAACGAGGGATGGAAGGGTATAGAAGAGGCCTATATCTAACAGTGGAGAGATGAAGGCTGAAGAAGAAGAAGATGGTTGAAAAATCCTAAACATTGTAGAAAAGTAATGATTTTACAGAAACATTTGAGTTTCGAACATAAAATACGTGTCATATTATAATAGTCTTACTAGGTATTTTCTTACTAAACTTGGTGTAATGTACCTACTGGGTCTGGCGGAAAATAATTAAATAATATGACTTCGAGTGATAGAGATTCACTTTATTAATATAATATGATTGACAGCAAAAATGTACAATATTACAATCGGGGAATCTGAATGCCCTTCGTCTTGTTGATGTTTCTTACAAGCTAGAGATGACTACACCAATAGCAACATATATTGGCTACACGTGACGACATCTACAGCGAATCAATTACCGCCTGAATGACACCATTTTAGTTCGGCCAATCAGAGAGCCGGCACATGAGCTCACTTTTATGATGTGCATAATCGCGATCTGATAATTTACTAATACCTACCACATCACACTTAGTGCTTGTCTTATGAAAACGATCTTGCTGGTCTCCTGTAATTTTTTTTGAACTACTGACTACCGGATCAACAGGTGAGTGTCTTGACCACCAGGCCGACAAGCTATTAATTTAGAAGATGTATGAAATCAAAGCATATGCGTGGGTCCTGACGTTGAAGAAGTTTATCACGTGACACGCAATAGTCTTCGGCATCATATACATAAAAACAATATTTATTAAAATTTATCTTTTGAATTATGCCTGATATGAGTCGCTAATTTAGCGAGCTTCCTTTCCCTTCCCTTTCAACGTATACAGTCCACACTATCGTTCCCGTTTACCGTCATATTTATATCCCCATTCTTATTGATTCCAGCGGTTTGCATCGGAATGATATTTATTTGTATGACTTGATAATTGCAATTAGCATATCGTCATATCAGATTGCATCTGCTTAGATGGCGCTGTGCATACGTGTTTCCGGTAAAGCACCGGAACTTCCATTACGTCAATAGTAGGTTATGTTACAAAATGAAAACGAGGGTTAAAGTCTCACAGTCTTGGTATATTTTTTCATTATATCAATATCAATTTATTTTTTCATTCAGTCCAATCTAAACTAGAGAAACAAATTGATCATTTGAACATGGAAACAATATAAAACTAGAAAAAATAGTTGTGTAACATTTATAAAGAAGATACAACATAAAAATAAATGTATTAATATATCTTTTAATGCAAACGCGTCGTCAATGGCGGCCCGTGCTTGGCGATAAAAATTCGATTTAGTTGAATAATAAAAGAAAAGAACGATGGGAAGATCATGCGGCAATTCACTTAATGGTCACCATTTTAGAAAAAGAAATAAGCGGGGATGCCAAAGCCCCCAACGCGGGAGCGAGAGCGTCCATTAGGGAGGAAGAATTTTTTCATATGAAAAAATATTTCCATTTCGTCGGAAATTTGAAACATATTTCATTGCTTTTGTAGGTCAGGGGGCATAATGTAGGTATAATGAGCACAAGAATAATAAAATTCCTTATATGTATGCCCATATACACGAGGGCAAGTCAAGAATTATCTACACTTTTCATTCAACAATGTATTTATTTACACAAATGTCCAAACTTTCAACGTAAAGGACAAACTGAGTGAATATTTTTATTTATTTTAATTATATTTATTTAAATTAAAAGGATTTTTATATACCTAACATACACGTTTTACAGTAAAAAAAAAAAAAATATATATATAAATAAAACATATTTAATATAAATGAACAATAGAAATCAAAAATATATATAAACGATGATTAGTACACAAGCAAACAGTAATAATTGAACAAATAAATTATAGAGTAAAATAAATAGAATTAAACCAATTAAGTCACAGACCACCAAAATATTGTAACGAGATAAAAACCCCATGGAACATAATTCTCTCATAATCTTTGGAACGTTCTACAAGTCTAAACTTCTCAAAGGAATTTAACTATGAACACAATAGCGTCACGTGACGCGGTTCAGTCATTCGTGACGTTTTACCAACGCGATATTAGCAACGGAGCTCATTTCAGTGTGACCAGCACGTATATTAGAGCGACAGTGAATAAAGGAACTTTTTCTACAAATATTGAACAGAATTAGCTAGAAAGTAATCAAAGAAATAGAAACAGCTTTAATTAATCAGAGATAATTAATAACCAGTGCAATAATAAGTGTGTGCAAAATTTTGAAAATATTTAGTGACTACAAAATTAAGAACGGTACTCCGAAATGTTACTAAAAATCTACGCCTGCGAATCGGCGCGCGCACAGCTAGTCATCAGTAAGGCAATAATATAAATAGAAAGTACTCGAATGCATGTTTGAATGAGAAATTAAATCCATCTCTAGCAGTAAGAGTTCGAATAGAGTTACCAAGAAGCGCATTTCTCAGAATGAGACCTTTAATCTCTAATCGTGACCTAAACCTGCAACTAAGAATGCGTATGGTTTGATGTTATATATTCAACATTCTCTTTTATAGAATGAAGGAGAGAAAACCAAATCATAGTTCATGTTTTTTATCCATTTGATTATCAAGAATAATCTCTGCAATGTTAACGCCAAATACATCAATAATATTATCGTGTTATTGAAAAAAACTCTGTCTTTTTAATTTATTTTATTATATTTTATAAGTAAACACTTAATTAACAGGTCATTAATGACCCCGATAGAAAGTCTTCAAACGATATTGTGATCACTTTATACAGTGTAACGTTCACAATTCCACCCATGATAGCACATAAAATTTTTGAAGTTGTGTACAATGTAACAAAAGAGATTATGTACAGAATCCCTCGTAATATGGCAAAGACCTTACGAACTGTCATATTGCAGGCTTAAGTGATCACTTTACACAATGTAACGTTCACCAATTCCACCTACGATAGATTAGCACATCTATCAAAACGACATTGAAATGCATTTGAATACACTTTATTTTAAATAAAAAATGGTAACACTGTTTGATTTCTCTATCTGTTATTTATAACAATTAGAATGTTTTCGATGCTACGGCATCATCTTTAGTAATATTACTAATACTAAACATAAGATTAAAGGAAGACGTGAGGAGAGGGGTGAGGGGAGATTAGACTCGGGTGGGTGCAGAGGCGTGGTCACTATAATGACGTAATATAAGGTGGTTGAATATTAATTACATTATTGTTACAATTATTAATCTCTAAGTTTTAAAGATATTTAGTTTCTTTCTTTTTTACAAATGTTTATCAATTCTACGTTATCACTGTCAAAACGATGATCTGCAGTTCTTTCGTGGTCTTCCATTTCTGAATAGGTATTAAAACATATATAGTTATAAAATTACCTGACAAATGTACAGCGCGCAATTCAATCTTATCACGTGACACGCAACTATCCTCAGTCGTCAGCAATTGCGAATTTAGTTAAACTTAAGCACGTTTTATATGTTTGAAAAAACGTTAAATATGTATATGTCACTCTTCCCCCAACGAATCAGTGTCTGAATTAAAATTTAACGATATTAAAATTTTCCTTAAATTGTATATTTAAACAGAGTTATTAGGACTATATTAATTACCTCGCAAGACTACTATATTCCTATCTTGATTGTAAGTTGAAAATGTTCGAGCACCCATGACCTCATATTAATTGTTATGTAGGTACTCGACATCAAAGTTTGCATTTTTTTTTCAATATATCTGACTTATTTTTTGTATTATTTATTGTATTATAGTAACTCATATCGAATAAGAAAAATTCATTACCTTTAATACAAGTCAAATAAAATAATAAAAACCTTCCAATTCCAATTGGAATTTCTGCCGGGTTTTTATCATTTTATTTAACTTTTATTTAAAATAATGAATTTTTCGTAATCTGTATACCTGTAAGTTACTCTAATGATAGTTCAACGTTTTGTAAAAAATACGTCAGAAATATTGAAAAAAAAAATGCAAAATTTGATATCGCATAACTCTACAACTATTGATATTATGTCATTGAACATTTTCGCCTCATAATTAAGGCACGATAATAGTCCTGCAAGGTTATTAATGTTTTCCAAATAATCCTGAATAATACAGAGATCTGGTAGTGTATTTACGAGGATACATTTTTCAGGATTATGTTGTTTCCTTGTTTATTATGATTGACACTAGCCGACCCTTAGCCCGAATTTCGGACATAAATAATTCGGATTGACATAATCCGGATGACCGCGGTCCAAGCTTATCTTTAATAGAATTAAATCAGCCCCAGTTGTGTATTATAGTTCACTGCTAGGGATGTATAGCTTCCTAGTAGTGGTGTAGCTACCTGCAATCAATTTTCCAATAACCGCTTAATAAAGGAGCTGCCAACCGTAAAGGATTCTAGGATTTTTTTATTTTATTCTATAAAATTCTCAGTTAGATGGATTATGTTCAATTGAACCCTTATTTGACTGAAGAAAATTACACCTTCATATGACTGAAGTGTTACCGGTTTTTTTATATGAAATTTAAAGCTAAATGATAAATATAATTTACTGTTTTTTTTCAGATTATATCACCTGTATCATCAATATTCATTGTATATTAATATAATTACCTGCTAGAGTATAAACACCAAGAAAAGTTTAACAGATTACACCTGTACATACCGAAAAATAAAGAAAATTGTATAGTTTTGTATTTAAAAACGATATTTTTATACACTACCAAAAAATTGTTTTCATTTTGTTTTACATCTATGCGTAAGTATCACGATTTTTTATGAAAGCCAAAAGGCATAAATAAGGTTAGGAGAATATGATGGGTGCTTAATATCATCGCCTTTCTATTATTATCAAGAAAGTTTTGTCAGTTTGATGTACAATATTGCCTATGTTAGAATATAAATATTGACATTTACAATACTAACACTGTCAAATGATATTTTTTATAAACATTATTTAAACAATACCACACCTAAATCATTTTTAATGTTTTCCGAATAGGCTTGTTTATGAAATTATTTCAATTTTTTTATTTATTTCAACACGTAGGCTAAATCTTTGCTGAAATATAACAAAAATAAGCAATATATTTTTATTTAACATGAATATTTAATCGACTTCACACTAAATTAGTGGAAATTGTTTGAAATTTTTTAAAAATAATATCAACATAATCTTCACAAAAAGAAAAACTTTTAGAGAAAATTATGAACATTTAATGCATACAAAAAAGTCCAATAAATAGATTGCTTACGCTGCACTATTTTTATTATTATTTATTGGGTTGTAAATTAATCTCGATTGCGTCATTTGCCTTCCGGTATAAGGAGGGACAACGGAGGAAAAAAGTAGCAGTGATCCGATTTCGTAGATTTTTCACACGTTTTCACCGCAGTCTTCTTTTGTTCATATATTTTGTATTTCAGGCTTAACTTCACATGTTTATCAAGGCACGAGTACTCCTTTATGCACCCCTTGTCTTACTTGGGATGATAAATCGTTAAACCTGTCTATAATATTGACAAGATAGCCATAAATTTGATTTAGGAAATATATTTATCGGAGGGGTGGTAAATCTGCTAACCATCTAGTACGGTGATGGAGGTCCGATGGAAGAGATTTAAGACAAGAGGCCGGAACGCAATTAGAGAGCAATCCCATCATTACTCGAAAAGTTTGGGTTGAGAACATTTAACAGATTCGAGGAACTTTATGTTTATTGTTTTTGGGAAGACTCTCAATTAACCTCGTATGAATAGACAAATTCAAAGTTTCGTAAAACAATATAAAATCTTCAAACCAACGACATGCTTGTAGTTTATTTTGCTATTTACTTACTTTCTTTTAACTCGTGGCGCCTGCTTGCTTGCCGTCGAAAAAACTTTGGATCTATTTTTAACCCTTTTCCCGTGATTCAATCGAGCTGAAACTTAAAAAACGTTAAAAAAATAATATTTATAGTATAATTTCGGATTTTTAGAAATTTTATTGATTTTTTCAAATTGGAATCATTAGAAAATATTGATAACGTCGCGGAATATTTTCTAAATTTGAATTACTCCATCGGTATACATAATAGGTACTTCACTACGAATGTCGAAAATCTAAATTGACTGACAAATGTTTTTAGAATTTAATCTTCAAAGCTTGAAGTGTCTTTTCAAAGCTCAAAACATCTGACATTTTATAAATATATTAAATTACTCTAAGTTTAGTGATATGTTATATGTTTTAATTGGTCTTTAATTGTTGTTATATTTTACAAAGAAAGGGAGTATAAAAAAAACTTGGTTTTTATGGGTTACTTTTTATTTATTTAGTTTACTTAATTGAACAGTTTATTAAAAGTGAGTTGAACAACAATATGAGAAGGATTTAAAATTTACATAAAAATTACATAAAGAGATAATTTAATTTCCATGAGATTCCCATTAAATTACCATGGACTTATATGAATGATAATTAAGTTATTTAGTATGTAAGATTTAAAAAGTCGCAAATGGAAAAAAAGTAATGTGAAATGTTAAACAGTGAAGTAGGGGAAAGAAAGGGGTTAAGGGATGGATGGATTATTAAAATCTGTACTAATAATTATAAAAACTGTAAATTGATATCTATTATGGTATATATCACGTATTAATATGTTTGATTTGATAACAGCATTGAAAAAATGAAGTTCATTTGAAATGGTAGGAGGCTCTGTAGAAGAATTTATTCTATTTGCAGTTTGTATTGCAAACTTTAGTAGACGAAACGATCTCATACCTTATGATCCATTTATTTTGTTATTTTTTTTAATGACAGGGTTTAAGTTTGCCTTACAAACATTGTTAGAAATTATTAATAATGTTTAATACAACAGATTTCTGTTGGTTATGTTGTTATATTAAATCTTCATAGGTCGTGAAAACCTATAAAGATTTAATGTAATTAAAAATTATGTACTTTGTTTTCACCACTTATATATTCAAAATATCAACAAGTTTAAGGGCCAATCGTCTTTCATCAGGATACAATGTATATTAACAAATAAAAAATAAGAATTCGAAGTGCAGTAAATAAAAATATAAAAAACAATATATGGAAAATGAATAAATTATTATGAAAGTACTAACATGAAAACAAATTAAAAAGATAACTATTTGTTAAAAAAAAAACTGATAATTCATAATATTCAATAAACTATTTACACTCCTCTTATTTCCAAAATCTTTTTTCTCTTTTTGAAGAAGTTATGAATATTTATACTATTAAAGTTTAATATTGAAATTATTTCAGAATATAACACTAAAAAATCACGGGTTGTGCAAAGGGATGGTCAGAGGGATGGTCAGAGACTCGGATTGGGTGACGTCATCCAAGACAAAAGAAGGTACAGCCTAAGGACTTGGAGAGCTGACTTAACAGTGAGTTGGGACGAAGCCAAGGAAAAGAAGAAGAAGAATTAAAATTATGTCATAAAACGACAAAGCTGTGCAATTATAATGATTCCGGGAAATAAATGTTAATTAATCAAATAATCCTTACCTTATAAAATACACGATTTAAAATTCTAGTCGTTATCCGTGGCTCGTGGCATCGGCTTTCTTAATTTTATATTGTTTCTGTTTATAAATTCATATCAATGTTTCTCCAGTTTTACTTATTTTTAATCAAATTTTTTTATTTATTTTAAATCAATAAGATAACTCACCGAACTGAATATTTTCGTAATAATGCCATATTATAAATATTCTTGATATACGCTCTGTCTTAACGTCTGTGAGTTTTACATACGTAATGGCAAGTAAATTTTTCGTTCTACAGTATATCGCTTCAAAATGTCTTATTTCTAGTGAGAATACGCGCATGTCACTTATACACATAAACGACATTGTTACTTCTGTGTATAGTTTTTTGGGATATTCTGCCGTGTATATGTGCCAACGTTTTGGATCCAAAAGTCACCACACGCGCCTAGTCAAAGTAGCAATTGAAATATACAAGCACCGATAAACGTTTATAGGGATGACGGTCTTAAGTTAAAAATCTCGTGGTATCCGGCGCTGCAGGATAAATCAAATAGATAATCCGCACAGTCCGACATCAGTTAGTAGATACACAATACATTACATCAAGATACACACACCCTGCTTTCGACACGGTACTGCAATGCAGTACTTAACATTACACAAACTTGGAGACATCCTGACTTCGGTGCGGTATTGCAAGGCAATACTTAACCTACACTTCAACATAAACTCATCACATCAGCCCTGATTATGGACCCGGCAATGGGATCCGAAACAGAAGATTCTGAACGGCAGTGAAATCCTAAGGACATTTTTCACACTGTTACTGATTTCATACTTACATATTTTTGGTGTTCATTCCAGGTGTCTATTTGCTTTGGCAATCATAATTTAATATAGTGGCGTTTTTTATAATATTTATTTAAATTATTGAGTACATTATTAACAAATAGAAGTATAAATTCAATGTTTTTCAATTGGTTAACAGTAATTTGTACAGAAAGGTCGTTAAATTTAAGTTTTCGAACATTTTAAATGCAAAATGGATACGTTTATTCATGACGACACCATAAAATGTTTGATCGATCATCATTTTCTCTGTAATCATCATTTTGTCGTTAACAGCATGACACGCCATCGAGTGTTACATCTTTGGTTAACTTCTATAGAAATATTCGTAAGAATAGCGTAATACTTCTTAAGAAATATGAAAGAAATATTCTTTATAAACAGCTTTTTTGTAAGTAGTTGCGCTCGAGGAAATTGTTATGTTTTAGTTCCCAAAGGAACAAAGCACATTGTTGGTGGCTAAAGGGCAATTTAAAAGCCTGATGAGTTCACAAATATAGATTAACATTTTAACCGCTGTTTAAGCTTGAAATGTCAGTATTACACGATCACCTCAATAGACTGTTCAAAAGAACCGTTACTAGATTTTAATAGTTGTTATTCTGTTGAACACGTTAAAATATTTAAAACCTTTAAAATTTTTATAAATTAATAATTAATATATCTACTATAGAATAAAATATATCATTATATTGATAATGTCCTCATTAGACGAAACGTGTCATAGAAAATTAGAAAGGTAGAACTTAAAAATTAAGTGTGTTTATTTCCATATTCCATACACATCCGTCTTTAAAAGACTGTGCTAAAAAATAACTTCGGGAACGGTGGTGTAACACAGCGTTACCTGATTAAAAATCGACATAGTTAATACGTGATAAAATATACATATTGGATACAGATAAGACTTTTTAAAGATACCTTTATAAAATTATATAAGATAAACATACATATTTGCATTATTTTAGTAAATTATCATAAAATCTTGGCATATTGAATATGCGTGCGCTGATGCTGACGTATCATTCATTACCAACTGAATTCAACGACGCGGTCGCCAGGTCGCCTCAGTCGCCTGCAGTCCGTCTTTGTCTAATACGTGTTACGCGACTCTACCGTACACTTTCGATATTGTTTTCGCTTTCACCGAAACCCAAGCAACCTTTCTCTGTCCTACATGAAATGTGTGTATTGTATTGTCGTGCTCTTTCTTGCTCGATTTAACTGCGATGTGCAATATCTTGCTCTCTTTTACACACTGGCCGAAAATACGAGAGTAATGAATAAATATTTTTTAATTAAAAAATCAGTACATTCGTAACAGTTTAATTTAGTCATTTTGGTGTGAAAATGTCTGTTCGATGATTACAAAAAATGTGACGTTTTCGTTTTCGTAAATAAGGTAGATATTTCATATTTTCTATGACATGTAAACCTACGTTACATCACCGATACACAGGAGTTGGTAACCAAATTAAAGCAGCTTATTAATACATAGTATAAAATACAGTCCCCGGAGAGCGTCCGTCTCTCTCTGCCTGTTTGTATGACCGCGATAATCTTGAGAACCACCGAACGGATTTGTATGAGGTTTTTATTGTTATGATTTGCACTTTTCCAGAAAGGATACTTAAACATTGCCCTAGCACATATAAGAGGAGCTGAGCATTAACGATATTAGTGAATCACGTCGGGAAAAAATTTGCCGCTGAAGCGTTCTCATGGAAACGCTGCCTAATCCGTTAGTGAAACGAAAAAATCGAGTAGGAAAGAATCGAATGTAAAATTAAATTGTCTTTAAAAAAACATTAGTAGCATGCATTTATCTTTTAAGGATAACTTACACTAACCATTTTTGTCCATAAAATTTCATCAAATGTTTGGGTGTTTGAAGATGTTTAGGAGCAATTGCTTTTTCGGGTCACCACCGTCATGCGACGGAAAAGCTTCAAAGGCGTATAATATTTGATGATTTATTATCTCGATAAAACAAGTGCAAAATATACATGATACGATTGTAAACACAATGATAGATACTCTAAGGGCCATAACCACCGGCCGCCGCCGGAGGTAGGTTACAGACTGACATGCCCGCCTAAGGCGTGTGCCTCATTTTATATAATTTACAAACAAAGGAGTCTTCTGGAGTGCGGTTGTGTGTGTGTGAAGAAATCGTCAGAAATGCCGATGGTGCAACGAACTGCAGGTCGCGCGCGTGTCTTGCTCGAGCCTCTATTTGCTTATGTAGCATTCCTTACCACTGTGTGTGTGTGTAGCCTAGATTTGTGGTTTTATGTATTGTGGTATAAATTTCACAAATTTATAACTAAGATACGAGTGTAATGGTTTACTTTCCAGCAATTTTGATCAATTTAGTATTCTTCCTTATCAAATTAAACATCTTAAGCATTTACAGTAGATCAAATTTGTTTCAAATACCAAATTATTACATTAAATATATTAGACGATATGACGAGTTTATCACTATAAAAACAAAACTGTACCTAGCAACCCGGTCAAGTCGCTATGGCCATTTAAAAATCAACAAGAGTCAATGTAACCAATCGATGACTTATTTATAAAAAATAATTAATTAATTAAAATATGTCATCAAAAATAAACGCATCCCCTAAGTAATCTCCGCATTGATTGATATCTTATACTGTATTGAAACCATATTAAAATAAAATATATATTTTGCACGAATAATTAATATAATAATAAATCTGATTACTTTAGAATTTCTTCAACATTTACATTACGTTATCTGTACCTTGCAAACTGTTTCCGTACCATGTCATGAATGAAAAATCATTAAATAAATACCAATTTTGGGAAAACATTTCGGGGTGTTGATCAACCCTCGCGAAGGACTTCCGCATTTATCCTCCAGCCCTCAAATCAACGCGAAAGCTATACAAAAAGCTTTATTAAGTCAGATCTACCATTATAAATAAATCACCAGCGTAACTTATTGCATCCTGCGTTAGTTTTATCCTCGTATGTGAAAACAAAAGACGTACCTTAGAAACGCGTGCACGACAAACAATCCCACAATATTATTTGCAGATAAACGGTAAGAACAATACTAAATATACGGTTTGTTTGTTTCTAGAAGCAGTATTTACGTTAAGCATTTTGAAAAACCTTTGTTATTTAGTTTAGGTCAGAGTAGGAAATACTAAGCGGGTCTGCCCCAAGCTATCCAACAGTAATTCTAAATTTAATGGAAAACATACATTGTTTCAGTGGTTATATATACAGTATTCGTGCATCATGTTGAATTTTCATTATGGATTGTATTTTCATTAAGGTTATAGTTGGAAAATAGTTATAATCACAAAAGAGGAGTTTTCTACTTTTTCTACGCTTAGCGGGCTCACACGACTCCTGGCTCATAGGAGGTCCCGTTTCCTCCTTTTAATTTAGAATTTTAAAGTACACGTTGGGTTATTCGTGACTTTGCAATTGCCCATTTGAGTTTTGAGCAGTCTGTTCTTATGGTATTGGTCAACAAACATCATGTAAGATTTATTTCTTCTCTATTAATGGAAAACCCCATTTCACTACTAGTTCCTTCCAACAACGTGAGAAACTTTTCGATATCATCTGCATTAAAATTAAATACTGTATTGTATTGGAGTTTTTATTGCTTCTTGTACTTCCTCGGTAGCCTCATGGGAATCAGAAGTCTATAACTATAGTCACAATATAGCGCTATATAGTTTAAAGATGTCTCACAGAGACGAAGCTATTTATATGAAAAAGTAGGTATGGAAATCTTAGGGTGTTAAAAATCTTTGGGTTACGATCTTTAATATGGCTGGCTTAAGTGATCACTTTATACAATATTTGTGATAACCAGCAATTTTTCTTTTTCATTCATACGATGGGAGATCAGAAGGGTAGGTACATCTTAGTTTGTGAGCCAGTCTAGGGCTTCAGGAGTTCCCCTGTGGACCTCATTTGTTCCGCCGGGGAATGAGTGGAGTGGGAATTTACTGACCACATGTTCGAAGGTCTGTGCCGCACCATATTCATACATTGGCCGACTCTTTAAGACCCCCACCTGCATTACGTGGGCGCAATGACTATGGGAGCACCTTATTCTGTTGATGAAGGACCAGAGTTTACGAGGAAGTGAGGATCCTGGTTGTCTCTCAATGGGATTTCGCATGATATGTGCATTTCGCACGTTGGACGATTGCCATTCAAGTTTACATCCATCCTCTGGAGTGAGAGCCATCTAACCAACCATATTATAGGTCGTTAGCCCTATAAATGCCCAATGACTTCCATACCACTTTTACATATAAATAGCTTGGTATCCGTGAGACAACTGCAATACTTCGTGATTAATAACGTGCCTTCTGCGGACAACAAACAGTAATTATCTTCTTGAAAAAATTTGCAAACTCGAAAATATTATGGATAATAGAGCAACAACATCCATGTATTGACATCTTCTTTATTGTCCTAACTACTGGTCACTCTCCTACCTCTTGCAAGTCTATTTCGACATTATCCACCCTTGTCTGCCTCGGTCTTTTTTTCAGTCTCCTGTTGATTTGTCTCCTGTTGTTCAGTGTCCTTTCGATCCTGTTGCTTTTCGTTTACGGCCTTTTTCATATTCCGAGACTCGTCTATTCTCTCCATACATCCTTGCTTTCACTTTTGCTATAATATTTGGGGAAGTTCTTTTTTCTTGTCCATTCTCAGATAAGATGATCTCGTATCTTTAATTAAAGTGAATTATTAATAAAAAAAATAATTATCTTTTAAAAATATGTCGTTAAAAACTATGTGAATTAATTTTAATCACACATTTGAGATAATGGAGATTAAAGTTTTTTGTTCTCTCAATTTAAAGCATAACTGTTAACATTGAAAGTGATACTTTTGATAAAATATCATAACAGTTTTAATATTTCTTATAACAATACAATCACACATTTGAATGGATATTCTTGCACTGGATTTATTAAAAATATATCAATTTTTTTATTCTTTTGCATATCAACATGACTTTATTACAAAACAATAAAAATGGATTTTCTTGTACTAGATTTATTAAAAAAAGAAAAAAAATTAAATACAGATGCAAACACGGAATGCGTGTTGCGTCAATATTCTATATTGAAAATAAGCTTAACGCTTGTGTAAATGAAAAAATGATTAACTTGCGGGTGTCCTGAAATGGGTCACGAACCACCGACCACCAAATCACTAGGCGAGCGTCATGACCACTACACCAACAAGCTACCCAAGTATGCAAATGTATCACTTTTCATTGTAAAACAATAATGGAATGTTACACAGAGATGGTCATTTGGCACGCAGTAGAAGTAAAAATGTACAAAAATACGACATTTTTAATTCAAAAACCTTTATTTGGAGAGATGACAGTCCTGCAGCCGGGGCGCGATATAATATGAAACCCCTACTGGATAGAATAAAACATGTGTTTTTTAAGGGTGTTGTCATAGGGTTCATTTGCCCTGAAAGTGGGACAAATAGAACCAAAACATATTATTCTCTTTGAGTTTGTGGATGTTGTAACTTGTAACGGTAGACGGTAGGCTTTTGGTTGAGAAATTAAACTCAATTTTGCAGTATTTATACTATTTTATGGGTAATAAGTGCACAGTAGAATGAATCTATGAACAAGAAATGTTGTTAAAACTGCACTGTTAAAGGAATAAAAATGAAGAAGAACAATATTATTAATAAACTTTTAAGTTATGGGAGCAAGTCAACTTTATCATTATTATTATTATTAACTCTATCATTATTCAAAAACTCACTCCTACACAACATTCAATTACTTGAAAGTAACCGTAATCCATAGAACACAAATTAAATTATTTATTTACATATTCTTACACGATCATACTATATTGATTCACTAAATACTTTAACGAGGCTATAAAGAATCCCGCACTCATGTCAAGTGACAGTTGTTTAACTTGGTCATAACTCTATCGAAGACTCCAGAACGGCTGAGCGTAATCTACGACTTTCGGGAAGCATCTAAAACATTCTACAAGAATCCAGAAGCCACGAGAATCGTCTCCTAAACACTGGAAACGCTGAGAAGATTTGATATCATAATTAGCCAGATATAAATTCGATGCGCGTGGAAGTAAAGTTGTTGTTGTTGCGCTTGACAACGAAACCAACGTGAAAGCATACGCGGGCTGCGGAGGACGGGGTGGCCAAGCGAACGATAATTTGATAGCAAATAATCTGGAAAAGTTCTTGCCTGGCGAAATAAACCAAAGCGAATAATATGTGCGGAAACTGGATGGAATGTTCTAGGGAATATTGGATAAAGTGTAATTAGTTATTCATTGCTTGAAAACATTACACAGTACGACTACTATACAGCCTTTGTATATTTAAATATTTTGGTCCTACCTCGTCGTTATTATACTTTATTTAAAATTTTATTAAATGTTTTGTTTCTATACAAGAAATAAATATTTACATTTATTTACAGCATACATGTATAGTGATATATTATTACAAATAAATGCTCCCTCTTCAAAGCATATGAAATATCGTGCTCATAGAGGGAGATTGATTATATTTGAAACATAATATTGGTAAAAGTATTTATAAACATTAATTTATTTATAAAATCCACAATATTCATAAAATGTAATGTAACAGATTAACACTAAAGTACAGTTACATGTAAATTAAGCCGACAAGAAAGTATACTTGCCAGCAGAAAATAAACATTGAACAAATAAAATATTCATTTTTAAATGCATCACCATCTATACATTTTATTTCATTTTCATTTTTAACGAAAGCACTTCAGAAGATTGATCAAGATCAAAAAGAAAGGTCTACGTTGTCAGGAAAAAGGAAAATTGATCGAAAAACTTGATCTATTTTACTCCGTTTTACTTAAAAAGTCGTTTTGCACCTCCGAGATGAATAACAAATCCCTCTATTGATCTTATTCATGGAATACCTACGCAAAGAGTTGGTGATGAGCGTCAGCTTCCTCGAGAAATGAGGAGAGAGCCGCCTCTGTAATGTTGGGTGCGTGTTCAGCCTAATAATGAACCCCATAAACCCTTTACCCCACATTTGACTAGGGGCAGATTTTCGACGCCCCATATTTTTAAATAAAGAGTTTTCACTTCTCTTTGCACGCCTCCTTTTTTGGGAGTTTTTTTTTTACTTTTCGCATTGCAATCTAATTCTGGGTCAAAACTGTAGGCTCCGATTTAAAAATGCTTTTTTTGTATATTTGTTTTGTATATTGTATTTTAAAATACCTGAAGAACCCATAAAATATACGTAAGACAAATATTTTTTTAAATTTAGCTTTTCCTTTCGATATTGTAAACAAAGTTAAAACTGCCCTTAATTTAAGTATTTCTATACAGAGTTCTTAATTTAAGTATTTCTCCGTAATATACATATTTATATATTCAATAAAATAATTACTGCTTGTAAATATTTATCTACCAGACAACAAACACTATAAAATGTTTTCTCGAATAAACTGAAACCACCAAAACATGTATGTAATGTAGGGAGGAGTGGTGCGAGGAGCGCAGTGCGCGGTGCGCAAAGCACAAAGTGCATTGCGCAGTGCGTAGTACGCAGGACGTCCGACAATGATTATTATAAGTAAAATATATTTTGAAAAATTATCACTTTGTTTAATAATATAGAAAATTATATTATTAATTACATTAATATAGAATATAGAATATGTTCTCGTAATAGCGTTTCTAAAAAAGATTTAATAAACATTTGTAAAAAAGGAGAGAAGCTAAATGTTTTAGAAAACTTAGCGATTAATAGTTATAAAAATGTAATCAATATCCAAACACCTTCTTTTACGTTTTCTCTTCTACGCCTAATGAGCACGCTCACATACCCATCGGAATAATCTCCACCACACTCCTCACGCCGTCCTTTAGTCTTATGTTTAGAATTAGTAATATTACTGAAGATAATGTCTTAGCATCGAAAACTTTCTAATCGTTATAAATAAATAGTGAAAGTTAACATTTTAATATATATTTTTTACTTGACATACAATATTTGAGTTACTTAAAATAGTAATAATTAATAAAATATTAAAGAAGTAATTGCCAAATCATTCGATATAACTCGATCATTTGGTCGCCTCACTGTGTTAATCATTCAACGGCAATTGAACGAGTCCAAAAAAAATTCTTAAGATTTATTAATTACAAATTAAATATACGCTTGGAAGATATCAATTATGAATATCGCCTTAGTTATTTATTTATATCAACTTTTAAACTTGTCTGTGAGGTGTACTGTAACAGACCTAATATTTTTTTATAGGATCGGAAATAGTTCGATTGATTGCCCCCAGATTGTTAGTCTGATCGACTTATATGCCCCATTAAGGTCATCAAGACACAGTGCATTATTTTATAATAGTGGAAATGTCAGAACTAATGCATTAGCAAACTCCTTTATTCCCAGATTACACTCATTAGGGAATGAACATGCAGAGGCGGCTGACATTTTTGCTGATAGTATAACTGTGTATAAGACAAAGCTGATACAATTATTTACATCTCAACGAAATGAAAATGGACAATAAATTTTTCTGTATTATTATTTTACCTTTAACTATTATTATCTGTACCTTTAACTGTATTATTATTTTATCTGTCTTATGTTTTTCTGTATTATTATTATTACCTTTTAACTATTATTATTGTAACTTTTAACTGTATTATTATTTTAACTGTCTTATGTTATTTTTTTTAAATTTTATTCTATATATTTGTAAAAGCCCATAAGGGCGTTAAATAAATAAATAAATATTTACGCGATATTTATATTTAAACACGTTAAAATTGATTATGCCTAAACTTTAAAACAATTTTAATTTTAGAGTACGTTGCATCATGAGGAAGAGACCATTGAACCCGAAACATGCTGATTATTCTATAAAAAGTGTTGAACAAAGGTTGTTCTCTTCATTAATAATTTTCTTTAGGTCGACCATTACCATACATACGTTATTTTAGAAACTCTTAAACGGTTTCGTAGAAGGCAGTTCAATAACTTTGAAATCCTCTCCAAAGCTTCTCTAAATCCATGAATACGGATCCAATAATGGTTTTTTTGGATGAGGAGTACCATCAGGGTGTGAAAATCACCTTTCCTATTTCCCTAGTTTCAGAAAAAGGCGAAAATCTCAGGTCCATACATCAGCTTAGGCACGAGGCCAAAAGATTTAAGATATGAGAAAATCGCCTCAGCCAATATTATTTCAGGATTCAAAACACGATTATGGTAAAATATTTTAAAATTTCTTTATATTAAATCATTAATGCATATTGATTTTAAAAAAGATGTTTAATTTCTACACATGAGGGGTAGAAACGCAAAGGCAGCAATATCCAAAAAAAAAGTTTTTAATTCACTCACCGAAAATAAATTATTTAAAAGTTACTGAGTTCGAATTCATTATCTCAGGAAATCTAAATACATCCCTTCAAATTCGAGTTTGAATTCGTTATCTTAGGAAATCTAAATCTATTACTTCGAAACAAAAACAAAAGCAATTTCTTCTACTTCAACCAATCAGCCCCTGATGAAGTGTTATGTTACAAAATGACCGCTTGAAATATACACACTACAACAACTAGCTACTTACACAGCTGAAATTGTACTTACGGAGTCCGTCCTGGTTCTTGGGTTGCAGAGCTCCGGATGTTGTAAATCGAGTGAATTCAGAAAGAGAGCGCTTTAACTTAAACTGCGGCTATGTCGGATTCGGAAACAAAGTTTACGACCATTTCCGAAAGGCTTAAACTTTAAAATACGTAATCGAATACGTCTTATTTTTAGGAACCGCGCGAAAAAACGTAAATTTTCCAACAGAAGAAAAGACAACGGAACTCCAAATTCTAATTGTTAACTGGTTTGGATTAGTAAGTTAAAATCCTGGCCATCAATTGGAGCAGAATACCTCGAACGTCAGTTTCGACCAATGGCTCCTTTGTTTTACAAGGCTCCTTTGTACTTCAATGCTCTTCCCGAAAATATTAAAAGAGCAAACACTCTTAATATTTTCTATATACTCTTAATATACTGATGGAAGTGATATCCAAATGTCTTTGGTGTCCATTCTGTCATAGTCAGTGTGGACACCCTACTCTTAACTTTTTACACAACACTATTGGAGAAGACATTATTGTCACCTGCATTTGCACAAATACCCAACTGCCGAAATCAGGTCATAATTTATTGCTCATTAAACTTCATTTCTTATCACTATTTAATATACACAAACATTTATTTAATTTTCTTATATATGTATATACCTAAATATAATTTTAACTGTGCTATTAATATATACATTTTGTTACTATCCATGCATATGATTTTTTACTTTCACTATTTCTTTTGTATTATACAATATATACTGTTCTTATTATCCACATTTTATATTTATATACTCAATTAATTAATTAATTAATCTTATAGTTATATAGTATTTTGTTGTATATCTTTATTATTTTTTGTTCTTACTATATTGTTCAGCTGCTCATCTCGGCACAGGTTCTTCCTAGTGAAATGAGCGGCTCCATCTCTATGTCATGTAATTAGATGAAGATAAATAAATAAAATAAATAAATAAATATGATGCTTCATTATTTCGATCGCTGATCAGCGATCACGAAACAACAGCTGATGTCGATTTTTGACTCAAAAATCATAGAAAGAACAATAATATTAGGTCCTTACATATGAAATTGACGTTTAGTATGGGAGGAACATAAAGACGATTTTTTTTTATTATAATATATTTATTTAATCAAAGTATGTACCATTGCTATCTATGCACTTTTGCCATCTCATAGGTAGTTCATCAATCCCTTTACTAAAAAAACCATTCGGACGGGAATCAATAAAATCTTTGAAGGCGGTTTGGACTGCCCCATCGGAGTTGAATTTTTTCCTTTGCAAGAAGTTATCCAAATTTCGAAAAAAATAGTAATCTGTTGGGGCAAGGTCCGGAGAGTACGGTGGATGTCTTAGACATTCCAATTGAAGCTCCTCTAATTTGGTAGCCGTCTGTTGTGCAGTGTGTGGTCTAGCGTTATCATGAAGCAGCAGTGGCCTAGAGCGATTAACCAGCCTCGGTTGTTTAGCAGCTAGCTTTTCCATCATGGTTTGCAGTTGCTGACAATAGACATCTGCCGTAATCGTCTGGCCAGATTTAAGAAAGCTGTAGTGAACGTCACCAGCACTAGTCCACCAACCGCTCACAAGTAACTTTTTTGGAGTCAATTTTCGCTTGGGGCATGGTTTGGCTGGTTCGGCAGGGTTCAGCCATTGCGATGAGCGCTTCCGATTATCGTACAGGATCCACTTTTCATCACAGGTAATGATTCGATTTAAAATCCCTTCATTATTGTGCCGGTTGAGTGATGCAACGCAGCAGTCAACGCGCGTTTGTTGATTTGCTTCACTCAATTCGTGAGGTACCCACCTTTCAAGCTTTTTCACCTTACCAATTTGCTTCAAGTGGATTAAAACAGTTTTATCACTAACACCGCAGCCTGCAGCTAACTCGGATGTGGTTTGCGATGGATCCGCTTCCACAATAGCCTTCAATTCTTCATTATCAACTTTGGTCTCCGGCCGTCCACGGGGCTTGTTCTGCAGGTCGAAATTTCCAGAACGAAAACGTTGGAACCAAAAACGCACTGTGTTTTCTTTTGCGGCACCGTCGCCATACACATCATTAATCCTTCGAGCCGTTTCTGCAGCACTGGTGCCACGGTGGAACTCGTACTCGTAAATAACGCGATATTTCAAGTTTTTCATTTTGTAAACTGAGTGACGCAAAGAAAAAAACAATCGAGGAAAAAACAAATAAATTATAATTTTCAAAACATAAATACATGAGTAAATAGCCGTATAAATTTGGATTTGGAATTCCTAACCAAAGAGAAGATATTTGAGATCAAATTTGCCAGTACGGCAAAACGCCAATTTCATATGTAAGGACCTAATATCACAATCCAATTATGTAAATAGCAATGTTCACTTCTTAGCAGTAAACACAGCAATATGCATATTTAAAATAAATATCTCAGAAAGATAAAAAGCTCTATCGAAAAATACATACACTACTCCTAAATTTATGAGGCGAATTTTGAAGGCAACAGGAACATAAAGCATCCGACAAACACTTGGCATAAATCAAATATTGAAAGACGGCCTCATAAAAAAGCTAAGTAATCGACAAGTGTTCATGAAAGGATCTATTAATGTGGTCAAAGCAAAAGTGGTATGCCAGGATATAGGAGAAACGGCGTGGTGGTTAGTTATTAAGTAAAAAAAACTAACCCATAAAAACCTAGTCTTATTATTACTCCCTTTCTCATTGAATCAGGTTTCGTGCCTACTGCACACATCGAGGTCATTACTCATTACTCATGTGTATTGATTCCAATTTGAAAAAACCATTAAAATTTCTAAAAATCCAAAATTATACTATAATAATTAAATTTTTTAAATAAAAATTTGTTAGATCATTTTTATCATCGCCACGAGTCAGCCTGCAAAGTTTCGGCTCGATTGGATCACGGGAAAAGGGTTGAAAATTGATCCAAAGTTTTTCTGGCAGACAACAAACTGCAGACGCTAAGAAAGGGAGTAAAAATTAAATGTTTTATTGTGAAATTGCACGCATGTAGTTCTACATTTAAAACAAATTAGATCAGTCTATTAGAATAATGTACTTTTAAATATATTTTAAATTACAGGTGGGAAAATTTGGACACCTAGTCTAATATGAATAATTTAAATTAATAACGTTGTTCATGTGATTTGCATCATAAGTAGTGCACGTGTTAATGCGTTTTGCGAAATTAATGTATACACGATGCAATTATGCATAATCTCCATCGATCCTGGAACACTCAGTTGTGATGCACTGCTTTGAATCGTTATTTCACTGAATTAATATGCATTCTACATATATAAATGGTGGCCCATCGGGTACGCCGGATTTAAATATCTCACAAATCTTTTATATTATACCTATTTGGAAATCCTAATGCATAACATTTGTCAACTGCTGCCATTGAAGGTATTAAAAAAGTAACTCATAAAAACCAAGTATTTTATTATACTTCCTTTCTTTGTACAATATAACAACAATTAAAGACGAATTAAAACATATAACATAACACTAAACTTACAGTAATTTAATATATTTCTAAGATGTCAGATGTTTTGAGCTTTGATAAGACACTTCATGCTTTGAAGATTAAAATCTCAAAACATTTGTCAGTCAATTTAGATTTTCGACATTCGTAGTGAAGTACCTATTATGTATACCGACGGAGTAATTCAAATTTATAAAATATTCCGCGACGTTATCGGGCCGCCGTTGTGCTAGTATTCAAACTTCTCTAATGATTCGAATTTGAAAAAAACAATAAAATTTCTAAAAATCCGAAATCATACTATAATTATTAATTTTTTTAACGAAAATTTGATAGATCTTCTTGATCGTCGCCACGAGTCTACTCGCCAAGTTTCAGCTCGATTGGATCACGGGAAAAGGGTTAAAAATTGATCCAAAGTTTTTTCAACCGGCAAGCCGGCACGCAAGCAGACGCCAAGAGTTAATATAAAGGGAGTAAAAATAGACTGCTATAAGAATAGCTGTTTTAATTGAAAAAACCTTACAAATTTGGCGAAAATAATTGAGACCGTTCGAAAATTTCGCGGAATTCTTGGTATACATATTTCAATTGTCAAGTTCACCACTCGAAGATTAATTTAACAAATCCAGGAAACTGGTTTAGTTATGAACAACTGCGTCCTCATCCGATACTGCAATGCACTGAAAGTATCGATGAGCATCAATAGTTTGTCGTTCTCAACAATAAAACATAAGCAGAACCAGTTTGCAAGGAACTGCCACTAAAGACCTTCACCTCCATCGTCACGCGACCTGACGCGATTCCTTTGAGATATTTTTAAACTCCACTATCTATGCTAGCAAACCACAAACACTTCTTGAACTAAAAAAAGTAACTTAGCACGTTATTTCTGAAATTGAACGACCTGCCTTGCAAACAATTTTCAAATTTTTTATCATATGGATCACGGTATTCCAACAGCCGCAGCGATCATTTGGTTCACAAGTAATTAATTTCAACATGTTCACTTTAAAAATCAATAAGAATTGCTCAATTAAATACTTATTTGGTGTGTTTGATATTAAAATGAAATCAGGCGTATCGAATGAACCACCCTATTATACATACATATTTACGCTGATAAATAGTCAATTTAACCATGTGAATTAGACATGGCATGGAGTACCCATGTGTGGAGATGATGGATGCGTATCGAAAGGATTATGGTTTTTCAGAATATGCCTGCTCTAGTACTCACGTGTGTTGTATACTTGTATGCAGGCAGCAGGGATGATAAAGATAAAACTCTACTTACGATTAGTACTGAGATATTTTTTTGTAAAATATTGTACAATGCGAAGTATGCGGTGATATCAAAGTTGTTTGTCGCATGCATGCGTTTTTAACATGTTTTTGTTGTTAACTAGTGTTGTGTGCCTCGGCTACAGCGCTCTTTGCTAGCTGACTTAATATTCAGATTATAATTTCCTTGACTTTTGCCGAAGTATTCTACAGGAGATGATAAATTCAGTGAAAATCTGTGACAGACTAACAATTGGTCGCTACGGGTCCAATTTTTACTCTTGGCACTGAACATTCGACCACGTATGGTGTGGCCACTGTTACAAGTTTAATATTTATTATTATTTTAATTTAATAAGTATACTGATTTGTTTAATGAATAAGAAATTAAATAATATTAATAATGATTCTGTCGATGTCTTTCATCAGCTGAAACTGACCCAGAAGTATTTGTATGACCATTGCCTATCAATATGCCAGTTTTGGGTGGCATATTGATAGGCTAATGATCATAAAAATAGACATACCAACCGTTTATGACTATTCAACGGTTTTTTTTTTTTAAAAAATATATTTTTCACTATTTCAAATGCCGGTAGAGGTCTAAAACCACCCATAAGGATTTTCTGCTATTCAACACGCAACTTTTGATGTAAACAAACCTCGAAGCACTATTTTTATTATTTTTTTATTATAAATACATATCATGGTAAAAAATTTCATAAATACAATGATCATTCATACAATAATATCGTATTACTCTCCAAAAAAGAGCTTGACGCTCGTGGTTATGACTAATGTATATACATGTACGAGTATCTACTCATTCCTATTTTAAGTGTGTTTTTTTGTTAACATTACCAGAGAGTAAATTTTTCCATCTATTTATTTGTCGTTATTATCACTAACAGCAAGTTATTATGAAGAAAAGTAGGACACTAAAACAAAATTTGCTCCAGGCGCTAGAAATGAAGTTACGTCATTGTTTGTACAAACATATGTGTCCTTAATAACTTCAAGAACCTGGTGCGCTAAAAATTTGCATACATATTAAAACTACTCGAAGGCTTTGCACTGAAAAATAAACTTTTCTGCATAATTAAGAGTGTTATTTCCTACCACCGCAAGATCCAGATATCGTAAATTTTGAAGATGTCTACTGTGACATATTTATACACTTTTGGTATTGTACAAATAATTTATTGAGGAATACTAAAAAAACCTCGACCAGACATTTTGAATAACTGAATGTTAAACATGAACGAAATGGTTCGAGAATATAATAAATTGACTGTATACCGACTAATGTAAAAAACAGTAATAAATTGACCATATACTTACTAACCTGGAAAAATAAAATTGACTATATACCTATAAATATTTTTGCGACAAAATCAAAGGCTGAATGAATGGTCTATAAGGCGAAACACAAAATATAAGAGTATATTTTTATTCGGAATATTTTATGTATGTTAAAATTTATCAAGAACAGAATACTGGATTTTATCTCTAGAAGGACATCATTTATCAAGATATATCATAGATGTCTCATAGAGACAAAGCTATTTTTATGTTAACCATCGCAAAATATCACACCTTTGCGTAATTACCTTGCGTAATTGCGTATATGATGCTGTTATTTTAACCGATTAAACAATATTTTTTATTAGAGATTTTGTATCTGATTGTATCGATAATTAGTAAGTGAGATTAAAGTGTTGTCTAGCGAACCGTTGGATGCTCAAAAAGTTGCGAAAAATCAGTTGCCAATCATTGATAAAAGCAGATACATATATTAGTAAAAATAACGGTTTTGACCATCGCTTGATTAAAGATTAGATAGGCTACCTATCGCAATGAAAAAGATAAAATATTGAATGTAACATTAGGATTCCATATATAATAGCTATATAATCAACGATAACACTATTAACTTCTACATGCAACATGTATCTTCTGACATGTCATATTTAATGCTTGACCTAATTTCATGACAATTTTTGAATATGCTCTCCTTTTGTAGCAACATGTATATTCTGAATATCTCAATATTTTAATGTAAAAAATCAAATCTCAATGATGTAAAAATAATTTATTTTTAATTTTATTGTTATATCCTACAAATTGGAAAATTTCGTAAGAAACACCCTATATTGAACTGGATTTGATTGGATCATTAACTTCTACCTGCGTCGTATATTGTATTCACGAAAAAAAAATGTATTTTACATCTCTGACAGTCAGTAGCAAAATATACAGAGTGTAACTGAGCTAGTCCACAATGCTGTACAGGTAGATTTATTCCTAAATTATATGTTGAAAATATTCAAGCAATGTCTTAAAAGATAAGCGAAAGCAAAAATTGCATTTTTGTTTCAATATTTATGACATATTTTCGGAAAAACATTGTAAAATGGAATATTTAAAATAAATACAATTAGAAAGACATACAGAAAAATCAAAACAACAAAAAAGTATTTGATTGCTACCGGGACGACGGATCAAACGACGGATCTCCTCCTATGGCAGGCGTGTTAACCAATTTTGCTATAGCGGCCTCGTACATTTCCGTGACCTTATCTGTAAGTCTCATTTATTAATTGATTAAAATATATTATCCATTTTTTACAGAGATTCACTTTTTCTGGTATGACAGGCACAAATTTCTTTGTGTGACTGCCGCAAGGGGACGCCAGAAGTAACCGTTTTAATTCATTTTTAATTTTTGGACACATTTGATACAACACACAAATATTATATTCAATAACACATTCTTATTGACAAGTTTCAATTTTTCAGAACAAAGTTCTGTGAAATTTAAAAGCAAATTTACTAATCAATTAAAAAGACATACACAAATACCAAATCAGCGAAAAAATATTTGGCTGCTCCCGGGATTGAAACCATGGATTTCCTTATTATTTAGAAAATAAAATAAAACTTTGTTAGGTTTTATTATTTTATTTGACTTGTATCAGAGCGAACGAATTTTTTATATTCGGTGTCAATTATTTTCATGACAGTTCACAAGTCAGAGATATTGAAAAAACTGAAAACTTTTATGTAGTTTATCTCCGTAACTGTCGACATTTCACCCAGAGTGTAAAGAAAATTTTCTATTTTCCCGAAGGTTTTCCTCTTTGAGTCACCCTGCATTCTGAATCTTCCGATCTCGCGATGAAAAAAATCGTTTCCTTTCAACTTTTCCCGTAATATCCTACAAATCGGAAATATCTCGTTCGAAATCCCCCATATTGGATTGGATCGGAAATTTATTGCATTTTGCTTTCAACGTGAAGGCTCCGTTCGAGTCAGGTGCGCGGGCCGCGGACGCCAAACAGTGCGGTCTGTTAGCTGAATAATGGCCTTTTGGAAATCCAATTTGGCCGTCACGTGTTCCGCGAGACGGACCCAGAGGGCGGCTGGACCCGGGGCCGATTGAGGATACTGAAACAGCCCTATTATCTAATAGCGAAGGGATAAACTACATTTCAAAATGAAGACTACACTTGTACTACTACTACTAGTTTTAGTACTACGAAATTGTAGTAGGTAGTAATGAAGTGAAGTAATTGTAGTGTGGCGAAACCAGCCACCCCGGGTGATACTTGCCGTCCGCGGGCGCTGAGCAACGCCGAGCAACCCGAGCGGCAGAGAAGTGACAGCATTCCAAACCCGGCCGTCCCAGCGCGTACAACTCTTGCACGTATTCCTTATGCCGGAAGTGCTATTGTTACAAAACCTTAATCAAGCCGCGCGTCCCGATATTTCAACTAACCAAATCCAGCTCCGCGTCAAGAAGAGTCACAAACTAACACCGCCATATAATAATAACTTTGTATCTTTATTGAATAAACTTGTTGTTAGTCTTATCGCTAACGTAAGTGTCTCATTGCGTGCACCGAAAAGTTCACCCACATCGACCCGGCAGCTTCACCGAGTAAGCCTTAGTACCAAACTGTAAGTACGAATGAAATATACATACAGCAGTCGCTATTAAATACCGCAGTATTAAAATATATGGGGCTTTGTGGTGTGAGTGAGCGACCACTCGCGTGGTTTTGAGATTGCATCTCCCGCTCTGGTCCACACCAACATACCATAGCAATCACCCTATAATAGTATTAATGAAGTGCAATAATGAAGTAATTGTAGTTTTAATGAAGTAAAGTTATTGTACTACAAAAGTGGGATTGTTTCGATTTCCAAAAATTTCTTCATATATCTACATCGACTTCCCAAAAATTCACATAAAAAATGTACTATTTGAAGTATGTGCTCGTACTGTTGATAACTTTGAAGTGTGTGTACTTTGTAATGTTCGCTTTGGAATGAAGTGTACTAATTGAAGTATATACTTTCAATAACTTTGATGTGTAGTTTGTAGTGTGTAGTTTGTAGTGTGCACTACACTTCAGAAGATGTGAAGTGTACACTTCAATGTAATGTAGTACTACATTGCAGTAGTGAGTACAGACCCATCACTATTATGTAAGTCTATGTTTAAAACGTTTGTAGGTTTATCCTTATTTTGCAAAGATTCACTCCGTGCTCCATTCGTAGGAAATGTGGGTATACAGGGTGCTTAATCCCTGAACGGATCTGATTCGTTCTACAATGAAGGAGGTGATTCTTCTTGATCACAGTGTTGTGCTTCTCTTTGTCACACTTTCACACCAAAATGAATTAACAGTTAGATTCTTCAACATGTGTTAAAGAGATGTTTCCCTTTGTCACAGAAAGTCACATAAATGAGTTTAAAAAAGATAAGAAAATAATAAAGATGTTTCTTCTCTCAGACCTTTATTATATTTATCTTTGTAACTCAGCTATTTCTAGAAAGCGAAATATTCACAAACGGAGTGAAAATAATAGGCATGTGACATATTTTGAAATGACCATCTACTATTACCAATTATTCTATAAAATAACATTATTTTAGTAATAAACTAAGTTTTTACGCAAATAATTGCATTTTCATCTACCTTTTCTTAATTTCAATGTCATGGTGTCTACGTGACGTCAAGCCAAAGTAAACAATGCATTGTGTCTATGACAACATTCAAGAGAAACGGGGATGGTTACTTAGGCGTGACGTCATTCGCTCTGTCTAGTGTTCCAATTAAAATGGCCGATGCAAAATTTTATATTTTTATTTTATTGAAAATATTATTAATCTCAATGTGTATATGAAAAACTGGATCATTCTTTAGAATCGTTTCACAATATTTTCTTCTCTAAAATTACTTATTTTTTAATTCTTTGATACAATCATCACGCCTATTGTCGAGTAATCTGGATGGATGTTTTATGCAATGAATTTCGATTTTGAGTCTCTCGTTACATAGATTCGGCCATTTTTAAACCATTTATGTTAGAAATCTAGTTCCTTCGTTTTTCTCTTTGTTTTCCGCAGAAGATTTTTATTATATTACGGCGTCATGGCTTCTCCAATAAAGATATCTAAATAGCTTTTATTAGCTCCAATAAAGATATTGAATAGCTCCACTTTATTATCGTTTTAATCTTGTTTTTCAGGTTCGTGATCTCTGTTTTTGCTTTTTGAGTATAGGTACAATTTAAATTAATGTTTAGGATTTGTTTCGGGTCAACGTTCAGGAATACGAGCCGCCATTTTGATGTTAGCTTCCTGGAACTTTAGTCCGAGTCTTGCTATAATTCTGACAACTGCCTAAGATGCCTCTTCGTCTTCGCGCTCACTTATTTCTGCTATTTTGATATACTGATTAAATAATTCTAGCAGTTAATCAATTGGCTATTGCCGATTATATATTGCTGCCCTGTAGGCTATTAGTGCCCGCAGGTGTCTTCAATTGTTTTTCGGCTATTCTGGCTACTGCGCGGCTATTAACGTCTTTGAAAATAAATCGTAATTTTGTTTAAAAAATCATCTTTTAATGTGAGTACTAACTGTAACCCATAAAAAATGACGAAACATTGGTTCGCGTCTTTACTAAGCCCTAGTATTATATTAATAGCATATATTTGGCGCTCCACGGAGAGGCGGTCATAGCAACATGCGTTGAACGGTCGGTTCGGGCTTAGTGGCCTGGGGTTCAAGTCCCATCTCCGGCCATTTAATTTGGTTTTTTGAGCCATGGATTTGAACACAATTACAGATTAATGTATATTATAGATGTCTCACAGAGCCAAAACTGTAGTTTTTTTATGGGAAAGTAGGTATAGAAGTCTTTTGGGTGTACATAGGACTTATGACCTATCGTATGGTTGGCTTAAGTGATCACTTTACACAATGTAACATTCGCCATTTCCACCCATGATAGAATATACCATGCCTACTAATTTTTGGAAGTTGTATATATTTGAATTACATGCCACACTTTATGTATGCATTGTAGCAACCTTTCCATGCGACCTGTACAAAGCCATTTTCACTCCCCTAAATCCCCACAGATGTCGTTAATGTCACTAAATGAGAAAATCTACAATTGATTTTACGGAATTTTTTAAAGCAATATACTTTTTCTTTTTAATTGATTAATAATGTCTCTGTGACATGAAATCCAGTACTGTTCTCAAAGATTTGAATAAACTCAAAATATTCCAAAATTACAGATATTACATAAAGTTACGGGGACTGACAGACAGATTATGTTTGATTTTTTTCTGAAATATTTATTTACGCACGATTTGAATGTACTGACTGCGCGCACCTGCTACTACATCATAACTCTTTCAACAAACTGAATTGGAATACAAGAAATATCGCTACGTGTACACCAGGGTTCGCATAAATTTCCCAATTTTCATCCAACAACGGCCTATTTGCCGAGTCTGGTCTCAACTTGAGGCCATAATTGCAAATTTAGGCTCGTAATTCACTTCCGCAAGGATAGAAGCTGACACCTTTATAGACCGAGTAAACACAAGACCAGGAACTGCGAGTCGTGACCTATTGTTATTGCCCGGGCCGACCACTTCTCACGAACCAAGCCGCTCCACGTACAATATTAACTCTGGAAGTTCACAAAACAAAAGGTTATTTTTTCAAAGCTCATTCTAAAGAAGTTAAACTCTTAACTTTTAATTTATCGGTCATACTCGAACGTTTGTAGAATTGTTATATTTTTAAATTAAGTCTGCTTTTTGTAAGACTTAAACACGAATTTCAATTTTTCTTCTTAATGTTCCTTTATAACCAGCACACAAAATTACTCTCTGAGGACTTGCTATTTAATTTGTAATATTGTTTACTACTATTTTGTTGTTATAATAATAATAAAAATAATTTAAAATTTGCTTGTGACAACTGTCACACCGTGGCAGTTCCGCTTGTATGCCTTTTGGCAAAGGCCTCCTCCAATTTCCTCTATTCCTCCCTATCTTTTGCTATTCTGGTCCACGCGCCACCTGCTGTAGCCTTGATCTCGTCCACCCATCTTCTAGAAGGCCGGCCTCGTTTCCTTTTTGTCTCTTGTGAACCAATACATTATTGTTTTTGACCATTTCTCTCTTCCCCTGATTGTATGTCTAGTCTATTTCCATTTAAGCCTTCTGATGGATACTTTATTGTAATGCATTTTTTTATTATTACTTACAGCCTTCCAATAAATTAATTAGAGAAATTTCCTTTAGCAGTTATAGATTTTTTTGTTTATCTCACAAACACCTATGTGGGATATTGGTGCCTTTTCTTTTATACCCCTCATATAATGTAATCTTTACAAAGCACTCAAATTAAATTAAAAAATATTTAAATTTTTATATTAAAAAATAGTAATGAATAAATAAATTGCGAAAAAGTGTACTTAAAATACTATAGGAGAAAAAATTGACACACATTGCATTAGTGGTGACAAAAATGGTGATTATGATTGGTATAAATCATTACTCACAATGTCACCACCGCACCGTCAACATCACTCTATGTTTAAACGAAGGCTATATGATACGTACCCCATCTTTTATGCGACGTTTGTAAATAAAAGTTCACTGTTTCTTCACGAATGTTTGAATACTAAAAGCTAATAATTTTGATCTTCAATTTAATGCATTAAAAATCATCATCCATTTGCCATTTTTTTCCACTGCTGGATGAAGATCAATCCAAATATCTCTCACTTTTCTGTGTCCATTTTTACTTGTTGTTAAGCATATCTACTCTGAGATGCAAGAATGACGAGAGCGAAACGATAGTTTATTTGTTTATATGTACTGGAACATAGTATATCACGTCACATCATCATGAAGTCTCCTCAGCAGGTCGACCACTGGCCTTGCTACGCTCTCGTCTCATGCTTCACTTGCTCCCGGAGCTTATCTCCGGACAAGAAATAAACATCCACACTAACTCGCAACACTATTTCGTTCCACCACAATCCCACACCCTTAAAATGGCGAGATTGAAGGAGACAAACAAGAAGTTCACAAACTTCTTCGAAAGTGAAATAACACATAGAGAAACTGTCCATCGCTGTACGTGTTAAAAATAACATTGTTGGAAAATACGCAAAAGTCACGACCGCTGGGAATTTTATTCGGCCGTTGGGGTCCGAAATAATCAAATGGAGACTTTCCCGAAAATTACGTGTTATTTACCTTCAAAACTATGGAGGGTAAGTTCCTACGGGAATTAATGCAAATATAGTCAGGCCGGAAAGACTCGGGACGGGACTTTTGCAAGTCCGCACTAGAGCCAAGTCGAAAGGGTAAAATTGTTTTAACCCTTAACCAAGTTTACACCAAACTATGATTTTCAAGGTAAGAACTATTTTATTCAGTGACGGATTAACCGATGGTGAACTGGGTGTTCGCCCGGGGCCCACGAAGTGGGAGGGACCCTGGGCAGTGGCGCGTCAAAAGGAGACACACGCCCCCCAAAGAATGCCAAAATTTTTATCAACTTTTGGCCGCTGATTTCCATCATGAATGCGGATACCAAGAGTGACGTCATTAATGTAGATTACATAGCATTCATTATCTATAACGAGATAATATCATAAGTATATATTATTCTTGACTCGGGCTCCGTTTAAAATAGAAAATTAAACATTCATTATCATTTACTTGGATGGAAAATAGAACTTTGTTATCTCGAATCGAGTTTATTTATAATTTTATATTTGAGTGCTCGAGTTTCAAGAGCATCAGAATTTCTCATCAACAGGTTAGCATTAAGTATATTTATTAAGTTTAATACTTCACTTGTCGAGGAGAGATCCTGATACTTTTGAAAATAGAACAGTTAACTAAAAAATATAAATAAACACAACTAAAACATAGTTCATGTTTTCTAATATCTACAGTGTTAATTTGGCATTAACGTTGCGTGTCACATGTACTATTTTTTTGACCTTGGAAACCATGCATTTATACTTGCGGAGTTATTTTAATCTCGCAAAACTTATTAATTTATAATATAACATTGAATTTCATTTTCTTTAGTGATTTATGACTTTTTTTAAATAACAAAAATGTATATTCTGTTGTTTGTAATTGTTTATATGTGTTTACAATGTTTTTAAATTATTATCACGAGAGTCTTAAAGCAATGGTAGTATTACACATTATTGAATCTCAAATAGTCCACATGAATCTAGAATCAACTATCCTATTTTCGGAGAAACTACTCATTATTATAAATATGGATAAACAGGTCGAACATTCGCGAAACCAACATTTTTGTATAAAAGTAATGCGAGCACGCACGCGAGTTAGTGATTTCTGACGGCGGGCTCAAGCCACAGAAAGGCAAGCCGTGGGAGTTGACCAGAGACGAAAAACAAGTGATAGACATATGGCGTGAGTGAGTACTTACGTACGAAGTCGAAGCGGATTACGGTGCTCCAGTTAGATTTGTTTCAATTATAAATAAAATTACTATTAATTTACAGTCTTCCGATTGCCTCCCACAGCCACGATCCTGTGAAATTAAATTTTAATGTCACACGTGTATGTTAAAATAGAAAATAAATATGTGTCAATATGTATTGACAATATGTATGTTAAAATAGAAAATAAATAATTTAAAAAATAATAATAATTTAGAAAATAAATAACTCAAAAAATATATTGATTAGATTTTTTCTTCTGATGTAATTTAACACTACGAACAATGGATCCATTCCAAAAGTAATTAATAAACGAGAAGTTATTATACTGAAATTTAGTGTTCCCAATTCGATCAATAAATAACCAGTATCAAGAGATAACCCAAAAGATAATAAATAGATAGTAATGAAATTGGATGGTTACTGGAACATATTTGTGGTATTATGTGACTTTAGGGGTCTCATGACGCAATTTCCCGATAATTTTAACGCATTTTTTGCGATCATCTCTTGATCTGAATCCTTGTATAAATTCTCAAATTGAATCCTTTTTAGAATTTTGCGCTCACTTCTGCAATTTTATAAACGCGACAAAGTTTAGAAATCAGGTTCAAGATCCTGGTTTAACAAGGCTTAAAATTTGAATTTGAATGTTCTAAATATTTAATTGTGATTCCTTTATTTTTCTTTACCTCAAGAATAAATGCAAATTGACACGAAAATTTTTCTTTCAAAAATAATTCAAATTTCAATACAGAAATTTGTATTATTTTTCATTTTTAATATCGCATTCTAAAATTTATCTCATTTTTATATTGTAACTTATGGATCAAACACGTGGAGTTTAAATTTATAAATGATAAATAACGATATTAGTAGCAAACATGCTTGAAGACAATGTTTGTTTACCTAGAAATTATTAGAATTCCCTGCTTCGACCTGCTTCTGATAAAGACACACCTGAAAAATGATAATAAATGTAGGTATTGCAGATGACATTTTTACTAAAGTACTATCATTTAATCAATGAAATAATAAATTTAAAGTTGTTAATACGATAATCCAAAAAAAATTAAGAGATTTATTGTGAATGGAAATAAATAGTATATCAATAGCCCTATTGAATCAGCAGATGTTGAAGAACTTATTAAGCACAAGCTTCAAAAATGTATTAAAAAAAAACTATCTACTACCAAACTTTTTTTCTTTTCTTACAAGTGCATAATTAAAATTACTTATAAGTACCATGAAAACAATAAGAAATCAATTTTTCATTTATTATAATATTTATTTTTAAATTTATTGATTTTATACCTGCATCGACATTTCAATATTCACGCTGACTGAAATACTTCGTGCGTACTCAATCCAATACCGTGTTGTAAAAGGCGTCTAATCGATAAAATTATTTAAGTAGGTAGGTCAAACAATGTTGTGTTGTTATGATAATACTGCTGACTCGAGTCAAACGATTAGATTAATAAATCAGGCTCACAACATTGCATCAAAACACAGTCAGTTTAATGCTTTGTCATTAACCTTGTGCAATTGCATCAAGTGTATATATAATATATATGACGTGGAACATAAAAAAATACGGTACACGTCATTCTTTAAATACCTTAATGGTGAAATAATCAATTCTTTCATACCTCTATACCTACTCGATAATAAATAACGGGTATTTAAAAATTACCGTCTTTTTTTACGGCCGTTCAGAATCTTCTGGTTGTATTTTATGAGATATTTTGCCGTGTTTTACGATCCCTCTGGCTGACGTTTTGCCCACCATCAGGGCTGATGTGGTGCTATGAGTTTTGATGTTGTGGTTAAGTATTTATTGGCTTGTAATACCATGCCAAATGTTGTCAGTGTTATGTTAAGTAAGGCTAGCAATACCGTGTCAAAAACAGGGTATCTCGGTGTTAATATGTTACGTGACAATATCGTGTCGGAGACATGCATTGACACGAGTTGTCTTATGTTATGTATATGTTTCATCTATTGCCTGATTACTATCCTTGCGGAATCTGCGACGAGATTGGTTTTTAAGTACCGGATACCATGATGTCTTTAATTTAATTTGAGACCATTATCTCTATTAATTTTCACCAGATGCTTGTAGACCTAGAATGCCTCCTTAAAAATACGTGAAACGTTGTCTATAAAAGTATTAAAAACACAGCAAAAAACCTCTAGAAAATACAAAACAGAAAAACCGGTATTTCGTTCATATTTTACTGTAGTAATAATGCCATTTTTCGGTAATTTTGCAAGCCCTATCCACTACGCGATGAAATCAATGTGATAAATTTAAAAACGATATAAAACAGTTAAAAATATTTCACAAAAACACTGCCGTTTAATTCTAGCCAAACGTAGAAATACCCCTACCAAAGGGAGTCTGATTTCTCATTAAGGCTCGCCGCCAACCCTTGTTCGTCCCCACGGGTGATCCGCCCTTAAAATTTTCCAAACGGTGACATCAGCATTCTGGCTGTGAGGTAAATCGTCCGAGAATCAATTGTTCAAAAATCGTCAGACCGAAAAGCAATTTACCGAATTCATTTGACCAAAATGGGAATTAATCGGATGACAAATTTTTCGAGATAGGCGATTTTATAATTGCAAGTAATACGAACGCTCCGCGGCCATTTATTAATTCAGGTATTGTATTTCCAATATTTCATTTTTGGTGAAATTTAGACAGAATCGTAGATCGCAAACGTTCTTTTAACGGAGTATATAGGAAGTAAGAAAGGTAGTTCACAATACCTATTAGGAAGATCTTGCCTAAATTACGATTCGATAATTTTTATATCCTAATTTAAATAGACCTTAAAATAATTTTTTTGAGAGTTTCTAGTCATTTTATTTCTCTCATATTAAAGCAAATGCATTTATATTACTCGATATAAATTACTTTGATTATTATTCATCATTTTATAGAGGATAAGTTTAATACAATGAAGTAATTTTGGTGTGAATTTAGCCAGTAAGTTGTTTTGTAAAATAACGTATATGCGTGCAGCACCCTTGAGGTGAGTTCTCTCGAAAACGGCGCTATTTAAATTATCCAAAATAAATAAATATGCAATTTTTATAACAACATTTTCAAATGAAATGACGTCCTTACTATGTTATGATATAACTTGTAAAATCGCCATCGTAGCTATTAACTGGTGAAAATATTTCATTGAAAAATGAGCATACGTTTTGTTGCATCCTAAAATTTCACTCCACCGTGCATAAAAAAGAATAATTGTTATTTATTTATTTATTTGGGCATCCAACAGGAAGATATAAATACGTGGTAAAAAAGGAACAAAACAGTTACATGTTTTCCACAATTATAGGACGACACAGATAGAATAATGATAATCAATATATATATATATAAAGAAACCCGTGTTTCCCTATCCGCCAAGTTTTCTCCACAACCAGCCACAACCACCCAATGGTGGTTATGGTGGTGGATAGCCCTTGGTGTCACATCGAAAATATGCGAGTTCGGTGGGGGTGGCTGGGCGTGGGTGGGAGTGGGTGACGAAAATGTGCTTTCTAGCACATTGATTTGTAATGGGAAGGCCGAAAATACTTCAGATTGTTTCAAAATAGGTGCGCCGACTATAAAGGTGAGTCTAGAAGGTTCCGGAAAAACCTGCTTTAGAAAGTTCTGGAAGGAGAAGGTTCTAGAAAATTCCCCAAAGTTCTATAAGGTTCTAAGCTGAGTGGCGGAATGTGTCGGTGTGTCTAGAAGGTTCCTGTACATTCGATAAATTTCTTGAAAGTTCTGGAAAGACAATGTTTTAGAAGGTTCGCGAAAGTTCTATGACGATCCAAACAGTGTACTAAAAATCTACGCGTGTGAAGCCGCGCGGGCACAGCTAGTTTTACATATTTTTTCAATTAAACATTAACATTTAATGGATATCGATAAATCTCAGTAAAAATAAGGTGGAAAAGTAAAGGTTTACAGAAATAATTAGTGAGGCGTGTAATGTATATAATGCACATTGTCGGGGAGGATGACGAGTTTCTTGTATGTGCCTCGCTATGCGACGATAGGTACTCTTCATATTTGGTATTAAAAATGTTTATTGAATTCAAAAGGTTATTATCCGAGCACACATGTACCCGGGATGGGAGAGGACTTCCTGTTATTTGTGTGATGGGTTGAAAGGGAAAAGAGATAGCTCTGTCTGGTAGATCTGAATGGGACATGATAGGAAAGCAAGCTGGTGATTTCTGAAGAATCATTTAAGTAATGAATACTTTAGAAAATACTGGATTGATCTGACAATATTCGCGTTCTCAGGAGTGTAAAATTTAAAAAATTGTGTTTCGTCCAAATAATTAAGGCGCATTGATTTTTATTAATACTTTAAAACATCAGATTTCTTATGTCAGAGTTGATCAAATCGAATTTTTTGGTTCAGTTTTAATCCGTATTGTAAATTTGTAGTAAGCATTCAATATATTGTATCATTTCAATAAAATTAACACTCAAATCCAAATGATTTAAGCTTCGTTAGCCAAACAAAAATTAATAATATGACTAATACAAAGGTATTATTACCAACTGCGAAATTAATGTATATTATATCATGGAAATCTGTTTTTATTATTTATTCATTATTCATTATTTATTATTAATTTATCATAAAAAGTGTATTGTGTAATTATATAATATTCATACTCTGTATCTACTCTAATGTCACTCTAAGACCATCTATTAGGGTCATTAATGACCCTTTGATGGTTTGTTTGTTAAAAAATACAATAAACTAATCAAAGATGTCTCTAGTGTTGTCCATTCGAATATATGAAATAAACTGATTTTCAACATATATTATGAAAGTTTCATAAAAATATATAGGTCAGATCATACAGCTCAAAAGCCCCGAGCCACACTTTTCCCGCATAAATAGCTTCTTCTTCGTCAGACTTCTCTAATTTATCTTAATAAATGAAAAAATACTTTAAAAACACACCATTTACGGAGTTTGGTGCAATTGATACGAAGCAATTATACTTTAGATCGATTGCAATTCATTCCCACAAAATCAAGACACACACATACTGGAACAACAGGTTTACAAAACTAGAGCTACAAAACTAGAACAGAAAAGGCAGCACCTAGCAATACCTATTTTTTTTATTTGTTATTATTTATTAGAAAATTAGAACTACTTTTGGACAAAGGCACTATGCATACCTTGCACCAAAACTGTACAACAAACTCACACTTGTTGAATTTGCAAGCCTTGACAAATGTACATTTAAACAAATTGTTACACACTAACTAATGTCAGAAATAGACAGGAGCTGGAAGAAATATATAACCTATAACTGAAGTTTACTTAAGATATATTAAAGTCTCATAGAGACGAAGCTATTAGATATATATAATATATCTTGTATTGTATGTATATAATAATCCAGTATTGTGTTCTTGAAAAATTTGTAAAAACTCAAAATCTTCTGCATACTCGTATATTTTAACTACATCTTCTCTATATTTTCTGTTTTCTTGTATATTTTATTTTTTCATATGTATATTATAATACATCTGCGCTATGCATCTACAAAATTTCGTTCATATTTTTATGCTATATTATTTCAATTTTTCTGCCAAAACATATCTTTAAATAATATCTTTTTTGATTATATTTACTTATATAATGTACTTTTTAATTTATATTTTTTTCTGTTTCTGTTTTTTTCGTGTTTTTTCTTTTTTAATGTTTTTTTTGTTTGAGGTATTATTTTCTAGTGCCAACCTTATTGCGATATAAAAAGTGTAATATAATGTGTAATATGCGGGAAACAAAGTTAATGGTGCTCTAAATGCAATTATGGCCAGTAAGAATCTGTCGAATCTGGCAAGACTAGTGGTACATAATGGCGTTCTAGTGCCAACCCTAATGTATGGAAGTGAAGCCTGAAATTGGCAAAAGAAGAATGAAAGTAGACTGAATGCGGTAGAAATGCGGTCACTAAGACGCTTGTGCGGAAAATCTTTGGTCGATAGAGTAAGGAATTAACAAATTAGACGTGAATGCAATGCTGGCTGTAGTGTGGTAGATAGAATAAAGGAAGGAGTGCTAAGATGGTTTGGTCATATGGAACGTATGAACGAGGAAAGGATGGTCAAGAAAATATATGAGGCGAGTGTTGAAGGCAACAGGAATAGAGGGCGTCCGCGAAAGACCTGGCACGATCAGATTCAACAAGTGTTCGAGGATGGCCCCGTTAAAAGCCGCAACAACCGTAGAACTTGTATGAGAAGATGTATGAATGTGGTTAGTTAGTTAGTAAGTTAGGTATTATTTTAAATAACTCTTACACAGCTACAAAACTTCAGTGATACTCAGAAAAGTGTCGAATTGCTGGTTTAGTGGCAATTCCAGAAAAATGTATTTAATTTGAAAAGTATAAATTTGGATTCTTGATAAAAAAAAAAACAAAAATTCTTTTAAGAGATTCTACACTCGTTAGATATTCAAAAATATTTTCCATGAATGTTGTTATCTTCGTTCGTTTGTATTTTCGCGAGTAATGAATCGTGCATAATTGAATTTTCCGAGTACATTAAGCTGAATTTAATCAGAATGTACCTATTTCGGGATTCGCTTCGGGCGACCGTTACATAGGTTTGTCTCCGCTAATACAGTTGCCATTTTAATTTGAACAAATTGTATGCTCGGAGATTTGCTTCTGTAATCCAATAAATTTATCTTATTTTCGGCACAAATTTTCACAGCCGCGTTGCCGATTTAATAATTGATCCGACGATAGAAATTTAGGCCGTATCTTATTTCAATTATTTCGTTAGATTTACCCCTTATCCCAGGGGTGGAGTCCAACGGATTGCTCTCGATTCATTATCGATTCGATTTTTGACATTTGATTTATTTTATTTTTAAAATCTTACGTCGTTTATAGCTATCTACGTGAAAAGACGATTTTATCGATTATACATGTGTATTTCTTGGTGAAAAATAAAATCTATTCAATTAAGATAAACTAGCTGTGCCCGCGCGGCTTCGCACGCGTAGATTTTTAGTACACTGTTTGGGACTTTTAAGAAATTTATTGAAAGTACAGAAACCTTCTAGACACACCGACATATTCCGCCACTCAGTTTAGAACCTTATAGAACTTTCGGGAATTTTCTAGAACCTTCTCCTTTCAGAACTTTCTAGAGCAGGTTTTTCCGGAACCTTCTACACTCACCGACACAGTCGGCGCGCCTACTTTGAAACAATCTGAAGCATTTGCGGCCTTCCCATAACAAAACAATGTGCTAGAAAGCACATTTTTGTCACCCACTCCCACCCACGCACAGCCATCCCCACCAAACTCCCATATTTTCGATGTGACACCAAGGGCTATCCACCACCATAACCACTGGTGGGTGGTTGTGGAGATAACTTGGCGGGTAGGGAAACACGAGTTTCTATATATATATATATATATATATATATTGATTATATTAGTTTCACAGAGATGAAACTATTTATATGAGAAACGTGTATGAAAGTCTTTTTTACGATGATCCAGGGCTTACAATCTGTATAATCTGGCTTAAGCGATCTCTCTACACACTGCAACGTTCACCAATCCACGCGTTTTCAAAAATTTAATTTTATATCCATCTTCCAAATTGAAACCTTCCATATATTTGAAGGGACTATGCGAAAGACATCTGTACTCAACAATATAAAACTATAGTTAAACGTGAGCATATGTATGTATCCATTTACTTATCTTGCCTCTGCGGAATTATCTCACACATACCACGCGCCACTCACACAATACACGTCACGTACCGACACAAGAAGATGCCTTTCGACGGGTGGGTTTTTTCTCTCAAAACACCTACAGACGCTCTCTCGCCAAAAACCTGTGATCTACAACATATGTTATTTTAGCTTGATTATTTAATTTGCATACAGCTCACGCTACTAGTATGCTTTGAGTTTTTCCTTGAAAAACAACATTCATCGAGACATCGAACGAATTATTCCTGAAATATCCAAAAACACATTGAAAAATATGACTAATCTCATGTTTCAATATAAAAATGATTGAAAAATAGTTAAATAAATTATTTTTATAATAATCTTTTTAAGAATTATTGTCTGGTTATTTGTGTGAATGTATATCTTCTGAGATGAAAAATATGTTCACTCGTTCAGAGATATAACCTCCGCGTCGCCCGTGACGCGTATTATGGGAGAGATGTGTCAGCAAAGGTAGGATAGGTACGTTGATCGATACAGGGTGTGAATTACACTCACGATTAACAATATTTTTTTATTGGCACATATTTTCACAGGTGACGTGGATTACAGTAAAAAGTGCATGCGATAGCTACGACTGTCAGCGAAAGAGTAGTTGTACTCGCTGGCGACGACAGATTGATGTGTACGGCTAGAAACGCCGCAGGTCTCGATCCCCACAAAGTTATCCGAGTACAATATCGGCATGTTACATGAAAAAATTAAATATACTTAACCAACCCCCTTTTCTCTACGTTTGTACACCTGTGAGAACATTACACCACGAACCACATAGATCAACCTAGATCTTATAGCTATACCTATATTATTATAAATGGCAAATAGCTTTCGTACACGAATCATCTCAATTTCATACGACCTTAAAATAACAGCTCCCAAGGTAGACAATTTTCAAAGCTTAGAATTGCCAAAGGGTTTTGGTTTCAATAAATGAAATTGAACTCTGGCCATTAAACCAATTATCTCTTATTTTATTTGTATCTCTGTTACCATTTTGAAAACTTAAACTTATCTACGAATATCTTATCTTCTATCTATGATAAAATACTCGTGAAGAATAATTTTAAACGAAACACGTCTTTAGATTTATTTTCAAGTTAGATAAAATTTAATTTTTTTTAGAAAATGTGACATATAAGAAATAATTATGATATCCAATTAAAACACATTTTATTTGCGAAGTCTTAACTTCACGAAAACGCTTTTAAATGTTTTCTGTAAATAAAATACACCATCTAACAGATTCTTCTCAAAGTTTTTGATAAACTTTTGAATCTGCTTTCGTTAAAATACGGTATATTTTACTGAATTGCATTAAAAAAATCAAATTTTAAGTATAAATAACTCCTTGATATTAAATTTTCTAGTATATGTGAATTTAATAACATTATTTAATTTTAACAAAAGTACAGATATTTTCAAATATCTGATTTAACTATATCTAACTCAGTTACTCAGATATAAATCAGTTACCAATGTAGATGTTAATCACAATCCTGTCATTTGCCTAGTGGATATTTTCTATAGCTTTATGTAGATAACTCATGTAGGGTGTACCAAAGGCAGCAATATCCAAAAAAATGTAATGCAGTCATCATGCAGTAATACTCAATATACAGTAATACAATAATACAATAATACAATAATACAATAATACAATAATACAATAATACAATAATACAATAATACAATAATACAATAATACAATAATACAATAATACAATAATACAATAATACAATAATACAATAATACAATAATACAATAATACAATAATACAATAATATAATAATACAATAATACAATTTTACAATAATACAATATTACAATAATACAATAATACAATACAGTAATAATAATAACTGCATTAATTTTTTTTGGATATTGCTGCCTTTGCTACACCCCACATATTTTGTTTATCTACATATAGGTATACAAAATATCCACTATGCAAACGACAACATTGTGATTAACATCTATATTGGTAACTGATTTATATCTGAGTAACTGAGTAAGATATAGTTAAATCGAGTATTTGAAAATTGTTATTGTTAAAATTAATCCTGTCAAAATTAAAAATATAATATTAACTAATTTATAATGTACCCGTTGAATTCGAGATTTTACAAGAAATAAAGCTTATAAATTTATAAGAAACATCATTTTGGAAGGGATAGATACATAAAATTTAGAATTCGGTAGATTTTAAGTTAGTCATCATCGATGACTGCATTCAAAACCTTTTTTTTTGGATATTGCAGTCTTTGATTTTATACCCCAGATATCAAGAAATTTTCTGTTATACAGGTGTATCTATGTTCGCCTAAAATACAGGTGGATAAAAATGTAAACTCTATTCATTCCACCTACTGTCGCATAAATTATTCAAGAACCCCTTTAGTTTGCTACGTGACAAAGGATTTTCTCTGTTTCAGCCAGGTTTTTCGGCCATTATAGATGATCCCTAGGGAGGGATGAGGTTGGGATGGAGCGGCATCCTGGAACGTCACTCTGCCAATGTTCATGAACTCTCCTGGGATGAGATCGCATCCAGGAGTCCCGCATTTCAGCTAATAATTGATCCTTCAGGGAGCTGGAGGGGAGAAGGCTACCTTAGAGCATTGAAATATAATTGATAACTGTAAATATGAATATTTTATATTTTTTAAGTTATAACTGGTTGTTCATTTAGTAGTTATGATAAAAAAATAGAAAAATCAGTCTTACAAATAAGTAAAAAAAAATGTACATGGATACACACATTAAAACGCGAATGAACTCATTGCTTCTGTTAATCCAAATGGCGTATGATATTTATTTGCCAAAATTCTACTTGATTTTCTTTAATTTGTCACAAAATAACAATCAAGATTCAACTATCACAACAAATAAAATTATTAGAAATTTAAGAATAAATTAAATACTATGTTTTAAACAACTTTATTGCTATATATTTGTCAACTAGTTTCGGTTGGACTCAACCTTCTTCAGGACAATTATAGTATAGACTAATCTAGGTACAGAAATTTATAAAGGAGGAAAGAAAAAGAAAGAAGGACAGAGTGTCAACTAGGTGAGGGGGAGGGAAGGGGAGGAGTTAACTGAAGATAGAGGGAACAGCTTTAAAATCGGACTATTAGATAAATTTATTTGTTTATTTATTATTTGACTATTATTATTGATAGCTTTATTAATTTCTAATGCTTCTAGATTGTTAAGGCGCAAACCTAGTCCGTTTTTGTGTAAAATTTTTGGCCCTGTATTATTATCAAATGTGTGATCAAAATTAATTAGATGTTCGGCAAATTCAGAAAAACCTACATTTGTAAAGCATTTAATGTGTTCTTTTAATCTAAGATTTATGTTTCTCGATGTTTTACCTATATAAAAAGCTGGGCAATCATTGCAGCTAGGTTTATAAAAACCAGAATGGTTTAATATATTTTCTTTGTCTTTACAGTTACTTAATAATTTGCCTATATTGTTACTGGTATAAAATGCTGGCTTTATCTCTTAAGGGAGTTTAGTCGTGCTTAATATTGAAAAACTAATTTATAAAAAGAATTCTACGCCATTGAGGTGTTAGAATATTAATTTTGATAGTTGGAGGAGCGTTATAAATAAATTTATTGGATATAAATTGGATAATAAATTTATAATAGTAGAAAGTTCAATGGAAAAGTTTGTATTGAATAGGGGGTAGAGGTCAGTTGGTGGATCATGGAATGAAACGCGGAGTGTTTATGTGAGATAGGATGGTTGGAAGTATTATGGATTGTGGTATCAGTAAAATTAGGTTTTCTGTATACATTGAAATTAATTTTGTTGTTGATTATGACTAAAGAAAGGTCTAGAAAATTCAAAGTGGAATTAATACCTACTTTCAGTGTAAACTGTATTTTTGAGTAACGAAATGTCTATAGCCAATTTGTATGAAATTTCTATGTGAACGAGATTTTCAGCCCGCAATGCCATTTTTATTCTGGGATTTAAAGCTTTGAAATATTACATCTTCTCTCAAAACTAAAGAAAAGACGCAAAAGATGGCTTATTCTAAGTTTTTGGATTTTTTTATTGTTATAGTTAAGTGTTAAAGGCATATTAATTAATTTGGCTTTGTTAAGACTCGTCTTAAAAATATTTTTGATGACATTATTATTAATTTATTTCAAGTATTTTGTCAGCGCTTTTTAATGGAACAAATGCATACAAAAAATACAATTCTCGAAAAAATCTGGAAGTAAAGCAACTTATTAAGGCTGGAAATTCACTGCAAATGCATATTTCGGAGTTTTTGTTCAAGTATGAGGGTTTTTATTATTCATTTATATCAGAATGTGTACAACTACATTTTTTTAGGATGATAACTTAGATAAAACCTTCGTTTTTATACAAAAGTAATAAACTGCACATTATTTACAAAAATTATGAAAATATAAGCACTTTTTGAAAAGTCTTTAAAAAATATATTTTCAGTGTCTTGTACAAAAACTTTTTGATCTTAAAAAATAAAAAAGTTTTTTTATATTTATAGAATATATTTTCTTACGAATATAAAGCCAGCATTATGATAATAAAACCGTACTTAAATAATTTAGAAATTTTTAATATATATAAAGTTGAAAAATGTTAAACCTTTAAATATGCAAAAGTTTTTTGATAACTTTAAAATAAATGTTATATATATACAGAGATAATTTTAAGAAGAGCGTGCATGAAAATTTTTAATTCTTTCTAAGACATTGAAAACCAATTTTTTTGTGGCCTGTCTATTAATGCTTATATTTGCAAAGTTGTAAAAATGCATAGTTTATGACTTTTATATAAGGACAAATATTTTATCTAAGTCATCGTCCTAAGAAAACTGAAGTCTAACATATACGTTCTGATGTAAATAAATAATAAAACCCACATTTTCGAAAAAAAAAACGAAATATGCATTTGCAGTGAATGTCGCCCTTAATTAAAATAGGTTCTAATGTTTTTAGTACGAGGCAGTACACCACAAATGACATCAACATAAATTTTTAAATTATTAAGAGAATTTTACGTTTTATAAATCTAAAATAAGCTCATAAATTATGAGGTTCTAACGGAGACATGAAATATTAACAGACCATAGACCTTATCCAAACACCTGCAATTTCAAAGAGACTTCGTAGCGTTAGTTTCAGGTTTCTGCTCCGCATATCACCACCGGTCTAAGGGTTTGTGATGACTAATTACGATGCAATTTAAATTTATGTAAATAGCTCAGGTGGGTGTTTGAGTGACGTCAGCTAATTAGCGTTCTCCTATTTCTGCAGAGATGGCGAAGTATTTCAAGGGGGAAATCTACATCACCCGTCGAGAGAAAAGCGGACTCTAGAGGGCGGAAAACGAAGCTATGAATCGGAAATATTTTCAAAATGTTGACAAATTACTTTTGCTTTTCAGAGATGTTATGGTATAATATACATTATCTCCACGTAAAATCTCATAAATTGATATCTCCTAGGTAATGAGTATCAAATCATAAAAATGTTGTTTGATTTGTTGACACGTGCACGTCGATTTTTTGGTCATGGCACTTCAAGAATGTGTATTAAAAAGATACACGTCAATGTATGCGTAAACGGTATCTAGGTAAGAAAGAGACAAACTAATACGCTAAACAGTAATACAACAACGCACTAGAAGTTGACGCTTGCTATCGGTTATGTACACCGCGCGCAGTGTTGCTGTTTTAAATTTATTGATAGTTTATCGCTTTAAAGATAACTTTGAAAAATAAACACTGTTATAACTCTACTTAAATTTATCAACTCATAGTTTCGAGAGAATAGGTTAAAATATAAATGAGTTTAGTACTCCTGTACCGCGACGAGGTTAAAAGCTAAGCCCAAAAATCTTATTTATAAAAATATTTAATAATTATTAATGATATTGAGCTGGTATTTTTTGTGATCCTCACAAATACCAAAGAAAAGAAAATAAAAATGTGTAAAAAACTAACCAATAAAAACCAAGTTTTTATTATACTTCCTTTCTCATTTACTAGTGGAAACTAGTTTGGCGCTTAACCTACGCGTTGGGCTTCGGTCGGCCGACGCTACGAAAGGGAGTAATAAATAATTTCCAAAAATCCAAAATTATACTACAATCAGGCTCGAGTCAGACTAATAGAAACAGGTTTCGTGCCTTCTCCACGCATCGGGCTCCTTTCTCATTTGTATGGTTTCCAATTTGAAAAAAAAAACCGTTAAAATTTCAAAAAATTCAAAATTGTACTATAATTAAATTTTGTAAAATGAAAATTTGTTTGATCATTTTTATCGTCGCCACGAGTCTACCTGCAAAGTTTCAGCTAAATTGGATTACGGGAAAAGGGTTAAAAATCGATTCAAAGTTTTTTCGGCAGACAAGCGGAAAAGCAGACAAGCAGACGCTAGGAGTTTAAAGAAAGGGATTGAAAATACATCAATGTAATAAGAATATTATTTTCAAACCATTATAATTCATTAAGACGCAAAGGAAGACGGGCGAAAATGTATGGAAGCCTAGGAACCAATAACAACATGCGACATATCATTGGAAAGGTTTTCTTATGTACTTTAACTATTGTTATGGCGGGAAGTCCCAAATCACTGTGTAAAAAAAGTTATTGCATAATAAAGCCAGACTTGAGCAAAAACAAAAATAATTTATTTTTTCAACATTTCATCATAAAATGGTATAACAACAAGAAACACGCCATTTTATGTAGATACTGCAACTCAACATAAATAATTCATCATTTTTGACGGCTAATAGCCAGTAGTATTTCATAAAATATAATATCGTCTGCTTTAAGTAGGTAAAAATTATTAATCTCAAACTAAGTCTATTCCCGCTCAATTTCAAGTATTACTTTGTCGAAAACAAAATGTATTTCTGAGAAATTTCATACTAAGACATTCGCTACATTTCGTTACAAAAGCGCATTCTGTTCTTTGCCCCACGTTTCGAAGTATTTTTAAAATATTTCATATTTTCCTGTAAAATTTCTTCCAGTTACAAGACTTGCAATGCACGAAAAATAAAACACATTTTCTCAAAAGAAGAATGCTTCTTTCAGGACAACAGAGATTTATTCCGAATTTGCTGCAGTGTTTTTCGACCATTTCGTGGAATTTTATGAAAATAATTAACAATGATAATCATAAATTTATTCACTTGATATTAGTTTTTCAGTAATATAAATAATGTACTGTCGACCATCTTGAATCGAGTACCAATCATAAAGATGCTCAATTTAAAAGCTAACGAATGATTGGTTATTGAATTGAAAATTAAAACTGTTTATTGGATTACGATTTTTGAAAATGCACACGTTTTATGATTCATCGCATCATATGTCTTTGAATCGTTGTAAGACATCGATTCGAAGACATTTATCTCTAATAACTTCCTTTCTTTTAACCCGTGGCGTCTGCTTGCTTGCTTTCTTGACGAAAAAACATTGGATCGATTTTTAGCCCTTTTCCCGTGATCCAATCGAGCTGAAACTTTACAGACAGACTCGGGGCGATGATAAAGAAGATCTGTCAAATTTTCATTTAAAAAATAATAATTATAGTATAATTTTGGATTTTTAGAAAATTTAATTGATTTTTTTATATTGGAAACCATACAAATGTTTGATTACTACCAACAGCGGCGCACACTGTGATATATTCCAAATCTAGCGGAACTTAATACAATGTATACTAATTTAATTTTTATCTCCGGATGTACTGAATAGATTTTTATGAAACTTTTCCTGAATGTTCATAAATATATACTGTATATGTACATATAACTAAAATCTATTCAAATTCATAGAGTTTCATGCAAGAAAAAAAAAACAAAAGTCGGTTCATTCGACTTATATTTACACAAATTGAGCTTGTTTTATATACAACATGTCACGTAATTAACGCAAACCCTGAAATTACTTTGTTAAAAGTTGGCTATTGGTCAAAAATGTTCAAGCAACCATGACCTAATATCAATAGTTATGGAGATATGCAATATCAAAGTTTGCATTTTTTTTCTCGATATTTCTGACTTATTTCTTGAAAAAAGTTGAACTATCATTACAGTAACTTAGATCGATTATGAAAAATTCATTTGCTACGATACAACTTAAATAAAATGATAAAAACCTTGTAAAAAAAAACTTTTTTCAATTTTTGTAATTAATCGAATCTTGCGAAGGGTGGAACTCTGTTTTCGCTGTCTTGACAAGATGGTAAGCTGGATAAATATTAAAAATTTTACCCCTTGACTATTTTTCAGTGTATTATAATGGTGGGTGCTCAATTTGGCATTGACCATTAGTGTCAAGGCGGCTTCTAGAGAGAGTTTTGGCTCTGGTACTCCAAAATTCGTCTCGCTTTTTTTATTCGAGTAGCTCTGTAAGGAGACTCAGCAGCTACCTCTTTCACTAGATTGGCTACATCCTTTTTCCAGGATGGTCTCAGACTAACTTTTAATTCTTCTTGAGTTTTTGTAGAAACTAGATCTATGATTTTTCTCTTTTGGATTTTCGAAATACATTTTTCGAATGACTTCCAAGGCCTACCTGATCTTGTACAATCTCGTAAACCTTTTGATTTTGAGAATGGAAACAGGTCGAGAAACTTTGAAGGCAATGATACTATGTCTTCCAACCAACTCTCATGTTCAGCCAAAAATTTCGATAATTTTCTACGGCTTTTCTCCCACTTCGCATCTATTTTGGCACTAAGACTGCTAACGTACATTTTTAGTTCTCCAGGCGTATAATACAGAATCAACTTGGTTGTGTTTCTGTATTATAGAATTCTTAATGCACCTGTTTTGATCCATTTTTGCCACTTAAAAGCCATACTTAAAATATTTATTTTTCATTATTGTAGGTACTCCTAAAGAAAATTAAAAAATATTGTATGAGTGTCGAAAACACGTGCCGCCAAATTTAACGAAATCTTACAGAATATAAACCAAAGCAGTAAATAAAATTATTTTCTCTTTGGGTACCCATAGATATTTTTTGTAAAATCAAAGCAAATTCACGCTTCTTCAAAAATATTACAATTTCGACATGTGCAAGTAAATGGCTTTGTATCTGGCAATAAAAATATATACATTGTAATTCAGTGTACTTTGTAAAGTAGCCATAGACGTGAAGATAAAATATATATGTGTATTAGTAACTTTACTTCGAAATGAATTCACTTTATCCTTAATCATAATGACTCAAATTAACGAACTAAGTTGCAGTCAGAATAACGACCTACGCAAGTGTCACTTTGCCAGGTTGCCATATGAAAACCGGTGCTGTTATTTAGTAAATAATTATAAAAACATATTGTCTAGGTAATTAGCTACTGTGTATATTTTACCAATTTTTATTTGATTGGTTTTTAATTTTGAATAAAGTTCCGCTAGATTGCGAATATATTACAGTGTGCGGCGTGACGACGTCACGGAATATTTAAAATTTGAATTATTCCGTCGGTATATGTAATATGTACTTCACTACGAATTTCGAAAATTTATGACAATTGGTTCACAGATGACAGCAAAATTCACAAATATATCAAAATCTTGATTATTGACTAACAAATGTTTTTAGAATTTAATCTTCAAAGCATGAAGTGTCAAATCAGAGCTCAAAACATCTGACTTTTTAGAAATATATTAAATTCCTGTAAGTTTAGTGTTATGTTATATGTTTTAATTCGTCTTTAATTGTTGTTATATTTTACAAAGAAAGGGAGTATAATAAAAACTTGGTTTTTATGGGTTAGTTTTTTTTAGCTATCGAAAATCAATAATTTCATTTGTACCACTTCAAAAACAAATATTAATAATTTAAGTACATTTAAGCGCTATCAATTATATTTATGATCTCTCTAGACATTGTATTAATATATTATACATTTTTAACCAATATGTAAATATCAACTATTACAATCACGCCAAAGAAGTATAACTTCTACCGCGCATACATGAGTATTTGCTCCTCCATTTTTTTGTATTTAAAAATACACAACTAAGATTACAACAACTACAACTACGCTCGAGAGTTCACATAATACATCGTTCTCATCTGTCGCTAAAAGATGTCGCGTTCTGTAAAAATAAATTTGTCCTCGCGTAGCGCCTTATATACACGTGATCCTCTCCCTAACTCAAGATTATTCTTATTTAGTGGTGTAAGAGTCTAAACTTTTTATATATTCCACTGTCTAACCCACCTAAGCGACCAAAAATTATTCTCGAAAATTATGCTAATATTTTCTGAATAATTTATTTTGCTTGGAGTTTTCCCATATGTTCTGATTTTTCGATTTTTATTTTAGCATTTTTCTCGCATTACGTTTGCCTTACAGTAACTTATATGGAATATTCAAATTTCATTCGCTTTATTACGAGTCAAATAAAATGAAAAAGACCTTAAAAAGTAATATTTTTCGAATTTCTGCAAGATTTAAATAATTTTATTAGACTTTTATCAAAGCGAATAAATGTATAATATTCCATTTAAATAACTTTCAGGACAGTCTCAACATTTTACAAAAGATGTGCCAGAAATATTTTAAAAAAAATGAAACTTCGAAGTCGCTTATCTCTGTAAATGTCGGAATATTACCCAAGGTGTAAAGAATACCTATTTACTATTCGAAATTAAATAGCAAAGACTCCCTCAAGTTTTTTTCTACTAGCTACTAGACACCCTGAATACAATGTAAATTAATTATCGATTTACTTTAAAAAACTCACAAAGTCACACGGTGCTTTAATTAACACCAAATTTCATAAATCACACATGAAAATCTTCTATACGTATCTAGAAAATCTAATTTACCGGTTTGTATCGCTCTGATTACTATGTAACACTTCTCAGGCGTCGGTAGATACTTTCTTGATTTACTACCGCTGGCACGCACACGCACTAGCAACACACCGAGTCTTCGCTGCACGGTCACAATAAATATATACATGTTCATGTCGCTTTTTCGGTGTTTCCAAAATCCGGTAGACCATCCCAGAACCTTCCAGAAATTTCACGTTTTTGTTCAAAAAATGTAGAGCGCCGCAAAATCATCGATCACTTGTAATTCCTTATGATTCTTCCACCTCATGACTTTATATATTGTTTTTAATATACAGGGTGTAACAGAGCTAGTCCGCAATACTTTACACGTGGATTCCTGCCTTAAATATGAGTCGAAAATGTTCCAGACCACCTAATAATATCAATAGTTATGCAATATCAGTATGAATTTTTTTTTCAATACTTCTGAATTATTTTTTTATAACACGTTAAAGTATCATTACAGTAACTTGTATTAATTACGAAAAAGTCATTCGTTTGAATAAAAATTAAATAAATTAATAAAAACCCTGACAAAAAACAATTGGATTGTTTTCCAATTGGATTTGGAAGGTTTTAATAATTTTATTTGACCTGTATTAATAGGAATGAATTTTTCATATAAGATATAAGTTACTGTAATGATAGTCCAATGTTTTACAAAAAATCAGTCAGAAATATTGAAAAAAATAATGCAAACTTTGATGTCGCATATCTGCTTAACCATTGATATTAGGTCATGGTTGCTTGAACATTTTCAACTTCTAATCAAGGCAGGAATCCACCTGTTAAGTATTGTGGACAAGCTCTGTTACACCCTGTATAGCCGGCAATAGAATGCCCTCAGTTTATGGCACAGCTAACAAACTGCTGGTATTATATATATAGCTTCTAGCAAAAATGTTTAACATTCAAAGGAGTACTGTGTGAAAAATATTCTATCGGCAATGTGAACAAATGTATATTTTTTATTTGGTCTTTTAACCATTGACTCGCTTTGGACTACCGTATCTGTAAAAGCCTGTTTATATTAAATATAATACATAAATTAATGACAAGAAGATACCATATCTTCCACGCAAATTTAACTTCATAAAATTATCTGAATTTAAGACGTTGGTTTCTCGTCTTCTTAGTTTTCCAAGCATCTAATTTGAGAAGTTTCCTTTGAATTCTTGGAACGAACTGAACATTTAATGATCAAATTTTACAGCCTCCTGTTCCATGATTAATGATAAGCGATAAAAGTTTTTTCTCAAGGTGTAATTTAAACGCTTTATGAAGATGCGTGAAATTGTTGTTCGAGTTGGCTAGATTTCCCTATGTAATGACCTACTTGAAAATCAGCCAAAATGTTTATACTCCGGTCGTATGATATAAGCCCACTGCTGTATAATGTCTCGCAAAACAAGTTTAATTTCGATACATATTGAAAATGTACGAATAATTCCAGCATATATAAAATGAAAAATGATTCAATATTATGAAATTTCGTATTGTTTTATGTGATTCTGTCTCACGGTGGATTTTTCTTTTTTTAGAAACTGAAATGAAAAACTGTCACAGAACAAAAAACGAGAAAAAGTCTGATAGTTCTTTTCTTACATACTTGTCAAATGGAAAAGAAAGCGTGAATTTATTTGAATAAATCTATCTCTAATGGGTAGCAACTATATATCACATGTTGTTGATGGTTTGGCATATACGTTGTAGAAACTGATCACGATGATCATTAAAATGGATGAAAAATATAAACTTATCTCTACGTGAGATGTTTTCGAGTTTATTTTTATTTTTTTGATTTATTTATTCGAATTGAGGCTTACAATGCATGAAGATGTTTTATAAAGTAAAAGATTGAAGCGTTTGAATAATACATACATCTATTAGTCGCTTACAATAATTTCTATAAAATTACTTACTTAAAGGTTATGTTTATGTGTGTGTGTGTATCAACATTTTTCATCGACAGGTGAAATATTAAACTGACTACATTCAAACAAAGAAAAAATACATGAATTAGATGGAAATAAAAATAATTATTTGATCAGCTACAGATAAAATATAATGTCAGTACCTAATTAATAAATTATTGAAATTAATTAATTTATTAGGTACTGATATCTTTATATTTACTGTGTGTAGTTTTTTATATTAAAATATGATGAATTTAATATTTCACCTGTAAATGAGAGATCCTGATACCCTCGGAGCTCAACTAGTAGAATATAATTTAAGTCAATTATATATCATTGCCAATTTTTTTATCCAATATAACAATCATAAATCGCACATAATTTGAAATGGCAACAGATAATGATTATTTTGAGATTAAAAAATGCATAATTCAAAGCAGTAAAAAAATAACGAAAAATCTAATGTTACAATTTAATGGAAAAGTATAGACATAAAATTTATTTATTTATTTATAGTTTAAATAGGTTAGAAAAAATGTAACAAACTGTATGTAAAATAAAATAATAAGAACATTGTTTATTTTAAAATGACAACAAAATAATGTCAATTTTTGAGATTCAATAAAATACAATTGAATACAAAGCTTTTATAACTTTTCACAAGAAGTAAATTATTAGCAATTTTTATAGATATTTTTTATAATTTTTATTTCAGGGTTAAACTGAATTTGAATACCCGTATAAAGATTTGATGTTCAAAACGATTTCTATATAGGTACGATTTCGATTCTAAAATAGGTACCATATTGAATTCCCAGTATTTCTACTTCCGTTACGTTCATTATGGTCTCAGGCTTTAGAATATTAATATTGTGTAGCATGAACAAATTGGGAGTAAATATGATACTGATGATTAGTATCTGCGTATATTTATATACCAAAGGGATATAAATTACTGTATTGAATTTAGTAAAATCTTCAATAATAATAATTTAAAATGTTCATAGCTTTTTCAAAAGTATCTAGAATGATTTTAAAATTATTATTCAATAAAATAAAATGCTTGATGCTTTTTAAATAAATTATAACTATATCTATACTAATATATAAAGAGGTAAAGTTTGTGAGTTTGTTTGTTTGGATATGGGAGGTAATCTCCGAAACTACTCATCCGATTTCAATAATTCTTTCATTAATATTTAGAATGTATTTTTAGGGTGGTTATAAGTTATATATTATTAAGTTTAAATAAAAGGTCTTTTTGTGGTGATCTTTTTTACAACTAAAGTCAAAGAAAAAACGGCGAGTGAATGCGTTTCTTACGAACGCTGCCTTAATAGTAAGAGATAAATGAATTCTTTGTACAGAAAAGTTGTACAACTCAAAAAGGCGTACAAAAAAGTATCAAAAATTTTATGCGGATAAAATTGCCTTTTACTCAATATTGTTTGGACGAGTAGTTAAGATTATATTGATTTTTCACTGATATTATGATAGTCTCAAACTGAATTCCACGCGGGCGAAGGTGCGGGCACAGATAGTATTTTATAAAAATATTTTGATTTTTTTTTAATATTCCTGTTTATTTAAAATTAAAACAAATAATTGCATCCACCACTACACCGCAAACGTCATTGGTAATAAAATAAAAGTTTAATAAGTTTCAAATGCTTCATTTGGTCCCACAACCATGTTCCCGTGACAAATGATTACTTTTTTATCTTCATTTATGTTCTTAAGTGCACTATTAATATTATTTGAGGGATTTGAAAACAAACACAATAATATGCAATTAACGAAATTGAGTTACAGTATTCGTAACTGTCTTTATAGCAAGAGCAGAGATTTTAAAATTAATATGCTCCGAATAAAATGCTTCTCCCGCATAAAAAAAGGCTTTCAGAAATAGGTTTATTTTAAGCCATTTATTGTATATAGATAGATTATTAATTTCATTAAAAACATTTGTTTTTATATACCCCTTGATTGATTTTCTGTCTTTCAATAAAACATATAATGTTAATTTTTAATTAATTTTATATGAGGCATGATGTTTTATTTACACTATCAAATAGTAAATAATATCAATGGCGTGTTGCTCAGAATAATATTTCACCCTTAATTGGGTTGAAATAATCCCCAGTCACCCGCGGGGTGACTAACGTCACGCTGGGCGTAACACTGGTTAAGAAAGTGCTTTGCTTTGTCTACTTATATGTTTAATTATGGTAATTATCTTAATAAATTTCAATTTTTAATTTATAAAAAAATAATTTCTTTTTAATTTATCAAATTTTAAATTAACTTTGTAACACCACATTTAAGTTTATTACAATTAATTCAACTTTATCAGAGTAATTAAATAATAAATGTTTTATTCCAAAATCATGGATCATGGTCTAGATAGGCCTTGATCTGAGTGGGCCAATCAAACAATTGGCAGGCTCCATCCTGCTCGCGTCATATTTTTCCTGTCATTCCATCTTTGGCATTTCGATCGAGCAGAAGCGTTTTATCGTAAGAGAAGGAAATGTAATATCACTGGTAATCTCAATTCATCTACAGTTAATTTAGTGTAAATACTGTGAGTCATATTTAATTATACATTTTTTTAAATTATATTATTTGTATGAATCTACTTATATTATTTGATTAATTACATCTACATGTTTCGGAAATACCTTTCCATCGTCAGGGTGTTATATATATGTCAAAATATCAAAATGAGGAATAAGTCAAGAATACAACCGAACTTGAATTTTGATGAAAGAAAAATTGTTCCTGGTGTAATAAAGGGTCCTGATTACATAAATGAAGTCAAATTTTCCCGCTTGCTGGTTTAAAAGCAGTTATTTCAAGTTTAAAAATGATACATTTTGACACTTCGCGCCATAGATGCCCATATAATAAAACAACAAACCATAGAAAATTAATGTTAAGTTTAGATGTTGTATTAGGTAGGGAAAAGGCCAATTTTATATTAAAAATGGAAATAAGTCTAGATGACGTATCCGGTAGGGAAAAGGCAATTTTTTTGTTAAAAACGGATTCAAATTCGCAATGATATTTTCTTAGGTAATGTGGGGCACACATTATATTGCATGGGGCGCGGCGCAGCGAGCCGCGCGCCGCCGTAATGCAGGATCGTATAGTTGACATGTTTAATAATGAATGGGCCCACTTATGATAAACGTGATTTTGTCAATTTCTATGAATAAAACAGCAAAAACATATATTTTTTATATGCGTCTATGGCGTGAGGTGTCAAAATTTATCATTTTTAAGCTTAAAATAACTGTTTTTAAACCAGCAAGCGGGAAAATTTGACTTCATTTATGTAATCAGGACCCTTATTACACCAGGAACAACTTTCTTTCATCAAAATTCAAGTTCGGTTATATTCTTGACTATAGCCTCAAAATGAATAATGTCTTTTGTTTTTTGATTTTCTAAATTATTTGAAAATTTATTTTTAAATATTATAGCTGAAGTTCTTGATCACTCGCAATTATTGGAAAAAAAATTAAAATTGGGCTAGTAGTTAAATTTAATTGATTATTAATAATATTTTGTTTACTATTACATGCTTTACTAATTTCTAGTGATTCTAAATTATTAAACTTCAGACAAAAATTATTTATGAGTAAAATGGAAAGTCCTAAATTTTTATCAAAACCGTGATCATTTTCTAATAAATAATTTTCAAATTCAGAAAAACTAATAATTGCGAGTAATCAAAGTACTTCAGCAAATTCTAATTAAAAATTCTTATATAATTATCATCACTTATAAGAATTGCTATTGATTAAATCATAATTCAAAAAACGGCCATCATAAAAATAGACTTTTTTTATTATTTTTATTTTATTTATTTATTAGAGTCACTAACAGGATAATAGATACATGATACTCTGATAATAAACTTTATAGTGAAGACTATCCCCATTATCCCAATTACAAGTGTCTTCGGCACGCTCTAATAACATGTATTTTTGCAATTAATTATATTTTACATGAACATTTATGTGTATTGTATATTTTGTGTTTGAATGTAGTGCGATTAGTATTTAATGAATGATTGATTTAATGATAGACTTATAACAACCATTCAATTGTTGGTGCTTTTAAGAAAATATATTAAGAACATCGCGAAAACATCAGCTCGGGGAAGACGGCCATCAATTACAGTCGCTGCAAGCGGGTAAATTTTAAGTGGCAACGCAAATATAATTTAATGTTCTACCACTACTGTTTTCGCTTGATTAATAATCGCGCGTCATATTTACAGATGAATAATTATTATCGTCGTCAGATTTGCCGTGCTGCGAGAAAGACGTGATAATTTAAAACACACGGCAATGTTTTGTTGTGTACGAGCGGGTTGCGGTTAAAGTGATTCATGTTACCGTTAAAGTGATTTATATTATCGCTAAAGTGATTCATGAAACCGCTTCAATGATTAAAGGCAATGTTCATTAATATTCTCTAACGTGTTATTTAAAAGAATAATGAGTATTTTTTCATCAACAGTCAGTTTTATACAGTAATTAACTGTTAATTAGTATTAATTGTAAATTGAATATCCCTGTTGTACTTACCACAAATGCTCAGCATCACTATACATTTAGAGGTGTGAAATTGTTCAACGATTTACCTGTTAAAATGAGGATTGAAAAAAATAAAAATAAAAATATTTTAAAAATAACATCAGAATTAATTAAATTTTTATTTTATAGTATGTTAACTACTTACTTAATACTAAATTGTGTAAAAATTTTATTACATAATTCTTTAGAATATTTCTTTAATAATAGACAGTTTTAAATTTAATATTATTTATACTGTACACTGTTATAATCTTTGCTTAAAATTTTATTCTATTTTTACTCCCTTTATATTAACTCGTGGCGTCTGCTTGTCTTCTTGTCTTCTTGTCTGACGAAAAAACTTTGGATCCATTTTGAACCCCTTTCTCGTGATCCAATTGAGCTGAAACTTTGCAAGCAGACTCGTGGCGACGATCAAGAAGATCTATCAAATTTTCGTTAAAAAATTAATAATTTTTTTAAATTTTGAATAGTTTTTTCATACAACTAAATAAGTTGTATGAAAATATTTCTACGCGTCTGGTAGACGCGAAACCTGATTATAGTATAATTTTGGATTTTTGGAAATTTTTTATTACTCCCTTTCGTAACGTCGCCCGACCGAAGCCCGACGCGTAGGTTAAGCGAAAAAAAATGTTTCAACTAGTAAATGAGAAAGGGAGTATAATAAAAACTTGGTTTTTGTGGGTTACTTTTTTCGCTTAAGTATATTAATTTATTAATTGTTTGCTTATTGTTAGTTTTTTATGGTTGTCCCACATCAATGCATTATTTCTTCTTATATACATTTATGTACCACTTACTATGTATTTAGTACATTATAATGATACTCTTCTTTAACCCACGAGTTGTATTACTCACGTAGAAGAGAAATACCATTGCAAAAACTCTCGCTATCTTTACTGTAAAAAAATGTATTTATAAAAATAAATAAATAAATAAATATTAAAAGGAAATATATTAACATCCATAGCTAAGAACCTCCCTATCCAGCGGGTGCATATACGTGATATGGGGTAGGATGTATGCTTATTGAAAAGTGATCCTTATCGATATGAGGTATACAATATATAAATCATTGAAGACCTGGCATCCTCGTAACGAAGGACTGTCAAAGGAGAAGACGATTGGAGCGATTCTCTATTTTGAATTCTTTATTCAGTCTATGCACAATTCTTTATGCAAAACTAAAGGAAAATGTTCCTCTTACATTATTTTTTTACAAGATAATAATAATAATGAAGAAGATTCCTCCTTCACTTCGTTATGTTAACTCAATTACAAAATTTATAAAAAAATTAAGGTTATAGGAAGATTTTTACGCAGCTTTTATCCAGCTTCACTATTCGTCAGCTATAAATCTTGTAATCAATATTTGACTAACTTTCTGATCAAAAATCTCTTTGAAATTTGGCAGAAAGGCGAATAATTTATTAATTCATTTTAATAAATCGGTTGAATTATTTTTAACTATTTAAAATACTGAGTGAATTTCAACTAAATAAATCTAATAAAAATCATTTTCCTAGGAAAACAATAATTTCAATCATCAAAAATTACCATAAATTAAAATGAATTAAAAAATTTTCCGTATAATTTGGTAGAAATTTTCAAGGCTTCGCAAATTTCATCTGATTGACGAGGGCGAATGAGGGTGGGCTTTAAGAGGGTACGTTTTGCGTCCGAGCGAACCTCTGAGAAATTTGCCGGAAATTATCACGCAAATGTCTTGAAAGCGGATATTAATAATTCCATCTTTTGCAGAGTTGACATATTTAAATATTTTTTAAATCGATAAGTATCTCATGTTTATTTTGAAATTCTGAAATAAAATGCCAACCAGATTTTGCTGTGTATAAAATACAAAATGTTTGTAAGAAAATTTTTAACCTGTGTTAATTGAATTTTATTTTATATAAATTATTTTTCTTTCTTTTCAGGTAGCATGAATATATTATTGATTAATATGGCAGTTACTTTGTGGTACAATATGATTATGACGTGAAAGGAATGGACAAATGGCTGTAGTGTGGTAGATAGAATAAAGAAAGGAGTGCTGAAATGGTTTGGTCATGTTGAAGGCATGAGTGAGAGAAGGATGGTTAGGAATATATATGGGGCGAGTGTTGAAGGCAAAAGTTTTACGATCTATGGAGAACCAGGAACTCTTCAAGAAGAGCCTAAAAACTCATTTTTTCGGGATGTCGCACTTGTAAAGGACCCTTGAAGCGTCTCTTACGCAAAAACGACGCTATATAAATTTATTAACATGAACATGAACATGAGAAGGAATAGAGAGCGTTGGAGAGAGCTGGCATGATCAGATACTACAAGTATTGGAGGATGACCCTGTTAAAAGCTTCAACAACCGTAGAACATGTATGAGAAAATGTATAAATGTGGCGGAAGCAAAAGTGATGTATCAAGATAGAAGAATATGGCTTTCTATCCTTTCTGCCTACTTTGCAAGGAAACGGCGTGATGGTTAGTTAGTTAGTTAGTTGGTTAGCTAGAAGTTTGTTATGTAATGCACACGTTGAAAACCGTCGAAATCGAGTTGCGAACCTGCGTCGACTTATTCCGTAGATTATGATTGGGCGACGGGATCAAAATATTTTAATTAAAAAAATATTCTATTTTGTAGGTTTCCCTTTACATAATTAGTTACCGACTAGTCAATTTTAAGCGTTTTTTGTATAACTAACCCACGAATGTTATATTAAAACTATTTACAAAAAAAAAATTAGTTCCTTCTACCTATGTTAATGCGCTGGTACGGAAAGGTTAAAGAAACTCTTTATTTCATCAGTAATAGAGTACCTTTATTTCCAAGATCGTTTGGGAGTAGCTCCTGTAGTTCAATATTATTTTTATTTTTTATTCTGCGAAACTGTGCTTTTATAAATGTTGTGTGTTAATTTGTTTTTTTAATCGAAGAAATATTAAAGGAAGAATTACTGTGAGCCCACCCGAAGCGTTCCTTTGAATATTTATGAGAAAACAGGGAGTTGAATATAATCGCGATGCGGGAAATGGTAGGCACCTCCAGTATTCGTTTTGCTTGCAATTTAGTAGGTACAGAGTGATTCAAATAATAACACAGAGTAATTTTTAAATATTTGGGTATAAAAGCAAAGGCAGCAATATCAAAAAAAAATTTTGAATGCAGTCGTCGAGAATGCTAATGGGCATCAGAATACGACGTATACTAAACATTTTGTTTGTTTGATTGATTGCCCCCAGATTATTAGTCTGATCATCTTATATGCTCCATCGAGGTCATCAAGACACAGTGCGTTGTTATATTATAGTGGAAATGTCAGAACTAATGCATTAGCAAACTCTGTAATTCCCAGATTACACTCATTAGGGAATGAGCATGCAGAGGCGGCTGACATTTTTGCTGATAGTATAACTGTTTATAGGACACAAAGCTGATACAATTGTTTACATCCCAACGAAATGGAAATGGACAATAAATCTTTCTATTTTACCTTTAAATATTATTATTTGTACCTTTAACTTTATTATTATTTTATCTTATGTTTTTATGTTTTTCTTATGTTTTTCTGTATTATTATTATTATTATTATTATTATTACCTTTTAACTATTATTATTGTTACTTTTAACTGTATTATTATTGTATTTTAACTGTCTTATGTCTGTATATTGTAAAAGCCCATAAGGGCGTTAAATAAATAAATAAATAAATAAATTATTTGGCTTCTATGGCTAAATACTGATCAAGTCTGTAAGAAGATGCTTTCCCTCAGACGTAGCACATCTTGCGGCTGGACTACTGTAATTCAATATATGCGGCAACAGCCAGGACTCAACAGAGGTCAGTCAGTGAAGAATGGTGCAGCAAGACTTATAATTAAGACATTAAAGTTCTCGTGGATATCCTCAATGCTGAAGCAGCTACATTGCCTTTGCCTGCAGAAGCCTATAAATTTCAAACTCTCTCTGATGGTGTTCAAAAGTCTTGAAAGAAATGCACCACAATATTTGATGGATCTCTGTATCCCGGACAATATTACTGGAAGGCGGCTAAATCTGAGGTTTTCTGCAAGCTGGTAGTACCAATGAGTCCTGGAGCCACCAAATTTGCGAAACTTGCCTTCAGTATTGCGGCCCCAGCTATGTGGAATCAGCTGCCTCCAGTGTAGCGATCCATGGAAAGTCAAGGATCTTTCAAGAACAGGCTAAAAACTCACTTCTTTAAAATGTCACATCTGTGAAGCCCCCTGAAGAGTCTTTCACGCTAAAATGGCGCTATATTATCATAAAATTATCACAAACATAACATAAAAATAATTTTTGTATAAGAAATTGGTGAAAAATCAAACATTTGTTTGCCCAGCAAGGCAGAATCCTCCCATAAGACTGGTGATCACTTTGAAAATTCGGTTACCAACTAATAATATTTTCATAATTAGTTTTGACAATTTGGTTTTTACAAACACCGAGTTGGGTTACATTGAAAAATGTGCAGGGGCGGCGCAGCGTACAATTCCAGTATTATTTACTCCAAACACATGGAAAATCAAGGATCTTTCAAGAATACGCTAGAAACTCACTTCTTTAAAATGTCACATCTGTGAATCCCCCTTGAAGAGTCTTTCATGCTAAAATGGCGCTATATTATCATAAAATTATCACAAACATAACATAACAATAATTTTTGTATAAAAAATTGGTGAAAAATCAAACATTTGTTTGCCCAGCAAGGCAGAATCCTCCCATAAGACTGGTGATCACTTTGAAAATTCGGTTACCTACTAATAATTTTTTTCATAATTAGTTTTGACAATTAGGTTTTTCCAAACACCGAGTTGGGTTACATTGAAAAAAGAGCAGGGGCGGCGCAGCGTACAATTCCAGTATTATTTACCCCAAACGCCACAGTGGTGCAGTGGCGTAGCACGACGCCGTTTATTTTGCATAATAAAGTGCATTTTCCCGGAATGCATTTTAGTTTTATTTTAGCGGCGTTTTAAATGTTCTCCGCACGAGGCCGTTTCGCTCGCTGCATGCACCGGGCCATTGGAGAGCGGCGAAATGCGCTTTCTATGCACATTCCAGAAACGCTGCGTATGGCGGCATAAAGCCTTTGAATTTTGCATTGAAATTTAATGGATGTCGTATGAAAGGGCGTGTTCTCGTATAAATGAAAAATTTTATATTTATCCTCGTTGAAAAAATATTTTTAATATTTATCCACGTTGGTAAGAATATTTTTAGAGGAAGGGACAAACCAATTTTAAAATACTTTAAAAATTTTATGACGTTTTAACAACTTAATATTTACGCAGCCTGATATAACTCAATCTTAATAAAAGTATTTTTTTTTTTTTCTTCTTATGGTGCCATCTCCTATCGGAGGTCGACGATCATTTTGGAGATTACTATTTTATTTATCTCGGAATAACTCAGTTAAGTTACACTTATACCAATCCCTCAAGTTATGTAGTCATGAGATGCGGCGTCTTCGTACGTTTCTTTTACCATTTATTTTCCCCAGGATGATGGGTTGGTTTAGACTGTATTTTGGTCCTCTCGTAATATGGCCGAGATACCTCAGTTTTCTTATTTTGAGCTCGCAGTACTTCTCGGTCTTTCTCCATACGTTGGAAGACTTAATCATTCGTCACTCTATACACCTTTCTTTATTATTTTATGTTTTAAGTGTTTATGGGTCATTCTCTTTTTTGTTGAAGTTAAACTGTCCCTGTCGATTTTCGTGACGTAGTGGTATTTAAAAAACTTAAATGTTTTCTTAAATAATATGGGTTTGATGATACCTTATCATAAAAAAACCATCTCTGAAGTTTTAGAAACCGTAAAGAAATTAGGTTTTAATTGTTTTTATTAAAAAATAAAAATAGATTTATGTTGTGACAGAGCTGTCTATTATTGTTGGGATTTTGAATCAAACAAGACAATAAAAAAGAGATTGACCATTATACTTATAATTGCTTATTTGAGTTTATTTAAAAAAAAATCTCCTTAATATACATACCGTTGGTTGTGTATGAACTATATAAATGTGTTTGTACTGTGTATGTTAAACTCAACTAAGACGCTGATGATAAATAAATATATAAAAATTAATTTCCCGTAATTTAATCTGTCTCTCGCGGCCACGACAAGTGACAATATTTAGAGAATTTTCTAATTTCACTATTCTTTCCAGTTCCAAACTATATAAATGTGTTTGTACTGTGTATGTAAAACTCAACTAAGACGCTGATGATAAATAAATATATAAAAATTAATTTCCCGTAATTTAATCTGTCTCTCGCGGCCACGACACGTGACAATATTTAGAGAATTTTCTAATTTCACTATTCTTTCCAGTTCCAAAAACTTACTTTCGGAACCAGATTGATTTACTTTCGCCGACAAATTGAAATAATTACTCCGAATTCTTTCAACTTAGTCGACTAAATAAGCTGACTCTTTATCGCTGGAAATGATGTTTATCTGTTTCAAAATGTTCCGAGAGAATTCACAAAGGCAAACAAAGCTTATAAAATTTCACTTTCACTGGCGATTTGTTGGTTAGAAATATACTTATATTAAATAAAAACACGAAAGAAATTTGATTATACATAGCCCAAGAGAACATTTTTCGAGCCTTCCAAACAAAAGAACACGACATTCCGTATCTGTCTACAACTCATTCTAAAATAATGCTTCTTTTTTTGAAATTCTCCCCTCTTTGCAGCCGTTTGACGTTAATTCTTTAAAAAATATATAAAAAATACAAATATCGTATGTGTCCCAAAAACTTCAAAATTCACATTGTTTCATAAATAAAATTAATGTTTGCAAGTTTTTACTCGCATAAATAATAAAAATCTTATTTTTATTAAATAAATTAACAAGCATATAATATAAGAACAGAATCGATTTCGAAGACATTTTCATTATGTACAGCATTTGCCAAATTCTTTGTAAATGTTTTAAAACCAAATTAATTAATCAATTAGAAAGACATACAGAAAAATATAATCCACGAAAAAATATTTTGGCTACCACCGGGATTCGAACCCGGGTCACCTCCTTTCGGGGCCGGTGCTCTAAAAAATTTGAAAAAAAAAAAGTTGAAGTTTCAAAAATTGACTTATGAATAAAATATTTTGGAAGAAATATTTACATTATAAAGCCCAGAATCGAGTGTTTTTGCTAGTTTTTGTTTAATCGATGTTTTTGCCTAGACAGCGATGTACCAAACTATTCAAATGTAATTGACAACCTTAAGGCAGGGTTTTCCATCAAAGCTTTGAAGAATTCTCAGTGGACGAGTGATGTGTCCGACTGCTGTTGCTATTAAGGTATAAGGAGAGATAGTAATAGTAGAGAAGTTAGAAACAAACTTTCCCTGAACATCGTGACCATTGAAGGCTCTGGGATTCAAACCTATTTACGCCAAAGCTCAAAGTCCCAGCGAGCCAACAAGTCAACTCACTTTTAACAAAACTATTTCTTACGTTATTTGACATGGATTGGAAACTAAATTGAATAAAAGAAACCCACAAAAAAACAAGTTTTTATTATACTCCCTTTCTTTGTAAAATATAACAACAATTAAAGACGAATTAAAACATATAACATAACACTAAACTTACAGTAATTTAATATATTTCTAAAATTTCAGATGTTTTGAGCTTTGATAAGACACTTCATGCTTTGAAGATTAAATTCTAAAAACATTTGTCAGTCAATTTAGATTTTCGACATTCGTAGTGAAGTACCTATTATGCATACCGATGGAGTAATTCAAATTTATAAAATATTTCGAGACGATATCGGGCCGCCGTAATCAAACTTTTCTAATGATTCCAATTTGAAAAAACTAATAAAATTTCTAAAAATCCGAAATTATACTATAATTATTATTTTTTTTAACAAAAATTTGATAGATCTTCTTGATCGTCGTCATGAGTCTACTTGCCAAGTTTCAGCACGATTGGATAACGGAAAAAGGGTCAAAAATCGATCCAAAGTTTTTGTTGACGGCAAGCCGGCAAGCAAGCAAGCAAGTAGACGCCACGAGTTAATATAAAGGGAGTAATTACGTACCTGTGGTAATGTAACAAAAATTTTCAACGATTATGTGACTATTCAGACAAACGTCGTACCCATTAACAAGCTGTCAACAAATTTTCATTTAGTACCTTAAAATATAAAACTATACGTGTTCGAAAAGTCACAACACTCGCATGTTGAAAATTTGAAATATTTCCCTTCGTGTTTCTGTAGATAGGTTAAGAAATAATTTTTAAATACAGTAGGTATTTTATTTTTTTAGAAAATGTATTTATTTATCCCCGATAATAATAATTTCGAATAAACGTTCGTAACTTCCCATCCAATAGCTGATCTCATTCCATTTTCAGAATAAGTATAATTTCAAAATGAGTAGCTTGTTGGTCTTGTGGTTAGGACACTGGCCTCGTGATCCAAAGGTTGCGGGTTCGATCCTCACTCCAGACTAGCAAGTTAGTCCTATTTTCATAGTACAAGCGCTTAGCTTAGTTTGAAAATAGTAAGAATATTGATGTGACACGTATTCCGTGTTCACATCTCTATTTTTAAAAAAAAAAAAAAAAAAATACTTATTAAAAAGAAAATGAAAATATTGACTAAATGGTTTTTTAATAAAATACTCTGATTTAGATTGTTTTTTATGTAATATTTTTTTTTAATTTTTCAGATTAATGAAAATTAAAACGAATAAGTCCATCCATTACTATGATGCAATTTTTTTATTTACAATTTTTCAATATCTTCTTCAGTACTCGAGTACAAAAATAGTAGAACAGTATTGAAAATTAGAATCAATTACAGATTCATTTTTTAAATTCAATTTATAACTCTATGACACGTCGTGAGGTCTAATTATTAATGTAACAAAATTCGTCACAAAAACTTGAGAAAATCACATAGATGTAATGTGACCACATGAGAGATCGACTCTGAGACCTCTGATATGAGGAGCTATTGTCATTTCCACTAAACTGCCGATTTGTAAATTATTATAGGTCACTAAATTTTTGTTTATTCTTTCCAAGAATTTTCCTTTTTTGTGACATTTTCTATTTATGTAAGTGTTAATTAGAGTTATGTATTTAAGGTGTTTTTTGAAGTTGTACATTTTAAGGTACGTTTAAGGTGAAATTTAGTTAAGCAAAGAAATGCGCGCGCAATATTTATTTATTTATTTACTTGTATACGCCCATTACAGGCTTTTATGATAATATGTAATGTAAGTTTTCTCACCATGAAGTTATTTAATACAAACGTGTTTTTAACTTTATTACCGGTATCTGGCGAGTCCTCCTGATAGTGTTAGATCTCCGTCACTTTCCTGACGCGCAACAGGAATCTATAATCTGCGGATATCTCTTTAGTTGTCAGTTCTTGCGGATTTTTTGTTTCGCGTGGTTTACATGAATTTTAATTTTCTATATTATGACAGAAAATAGCAATTTAATTAAAAAGAAATATGTCGCGAAAAAACAGGGCATCATTAAGCATCAAACTAGTTAGTTTTTTTTGGCAAATTTTAATTTCCTTACCCTAATAAAGCATTGTATTGTGAAAAAATATAAATTAAACCTCAAATTAAAAAAGAAATATGTTGGAAAAATAACAGGGGATAATTAACCGTCAAACTCATTAAAAAAAATAACCCATAACAACCAAGTTTTTTCAATACTCCCTTTCTCATTTCCGGGTTTCGTGTCTAACATATGCGTCGGAATCTCCATACAACTTGTACGAAAAAACCATTAAAAATTTGATAAATCCAAAATAATACTATAATTATTATTATTTTTTAACGAAAATTTGACAGACCTTCTTGATCGTCGCCACAAGTATGCTTGCAAAGTTTCAGCTCGATCGGATCACGGAAAAGGGTTAAAAATCGATCCAAAGTTTTTTCGTCACGTCAAGCAAACAGACGCCACGAGTTAAAAGAAAGGAAGTAATAAACGTAAAATTTTAAACATAATTTCAAATGCATAAAATAATTTATTAAACAACCGTTTCCATCAAAGATATGCGCTTCATCTATTCTCTCTTGCCAGGGGGCCTTCACCACAACAAAGCACCTCCAGGTGTCCCTGCCCCCCAATGGTTCAATGATTGCAACCCTTTGTTCCTTTGTTGGCCAACACTCTCTTCTCTTCACGCAGGTTCTCCATTTGTTTACCCTGCATCTGCCTGGAGAGACCCTCTGGGAGCCTTCCTCCCTGCATCTTTCAGAATTTTCCTTAATTTTTCATTTGCGTTATGATAAAACTTCTTAGCACTAACATTTTTTTTTTAAATAAAGATTTGAACACAGAATACGTGTCACATCAATATTCTTACTATTTTCAAACTAAGCTAAACGCTTGTGCTATGAAAATAGGACTAACTTGCTAGTCTGAAGTGAGGTTCGAACCCGCGACCTTTGGATCACGAGGCAAGTGTCCTAACCACAAGACCAACAAGCTACTCATGGAACTAGCACACTAACGAACCTGTATCTTAATAAACTGAGGAAAAAGTGTAATATTTTACAAAAATGCATTATCACTGTTTAATTTTTTTTTTATGAATAAACATTTTATTTTAAAATTAAATTAAATATCAAAAGAACCTGTATCTTAATAAACTGAGGAAAAAACGCAATATTTTACAAAAATGTATTATCACTATTTAATTTTTTTTTAATGAATGTTCATTTTATTTTAAAATTAAATTTTGGAATAGAGTTACTTAAAAAATATTTAATTAATCCAAAGATATTAAAAAAAAAACAGACGAATCAATTAATAATTGATTACCACCGGGATGCCAACACGGAATAATTCCAACACATACAGAAATATTCGCCATTTAAAATTATAAGAATTTGAGACATAAATATACAGGATATCGCATAACGAATTCATAATAATCCTATTTAAATTGGAAGTAGTTATGCAGAAAGCGACCATCCCAAAAAAACAGAATTGAAAAAATGGCTTCTAAAAATTTTAACTTACAAAAACCTAATACATGGACATTTAATTCATTGTTGCATATTTTTTTGAAAAAAGTTCATTGTAAAGATATTTAAATGATTTTTGGTGTAATTATAAGAAAAAAGGTTTTATTTATTAAAAAGTTGCACAAAACAAATTTCAAGAAAGAAACTTTTCAAAATATGTACATAATAATAATATACATAAATTTCATTTGCCTTATAAATAATGATATTGGCTTATATTATGGCGTTTATAATAAAATGTTTAGAATGAAATAATTTAAGCGTAATTTATTTTATATAAATAACTAGCTGTGCCCGCGCGGCTTCGCACGCGTAAATTTTTAGTATACTGTTTGGATCGTCGTAGAACTTTCGGAGAACTTTCAAGAAATTTATCGAATGTACAGGAACCTTTCAGACACACCGACACATTCCGCCACTCAGTTTAGGGCCTTATAGAATTTTCGGGAATTTTCTAGAACCTTCTCCTTCCGGAACTTTCTAGAGCAGGTTTTCCGGAACCTTCTGGACTCACCGACTCAGTCGGCGCGCCTATTTTGAAACAATCTGAAGCATTTTAGACCTTCCCATAACAAAACAATGTGCTAGAAAGCACATTTTCGTCACCCACTCCCACCCACGCACAGCCACCCCCACGAAACTCGCATATTTTGTGACACCAAAGGCTTTCCACCACCATAATCACCGGTGGGTGGTTGTAGCTGGTTGTGGAGAAAACTTGGCGGGTAGGGAAACACGGCTTCCTTTATATATATATGAAGGATTATTTTCTAGGATAACCCGCGTATTGTAGTCTTGAGAAAGACTGTTATATTGTACCCAACGTTTCGGACACATAGCATTTGCACTTTGTATTTCGAGTTCTGTTTTGAATGAAGCACACCCGTTCACTCCAGAAGTCGAGCCACAAGTGAAGCCTAAAGCGAGGCTAATTGCTGAATTTACTTTGTGACCTGTATTAATAATGGTAATTCTTCTATTATTGTTGGAAATTCTGTTATTGTTAGTTATATTAATATGGTCATTTACTGCGTCTGTACTTGGAATCGGGTTATTAGGGGCTGATTTTGAAAAGATTTTACAGTCATTAAGAATGGGTTTCCAAGTATAAGGAATTCGGATCGCGTTGTCGCGGCGAACCACGATTCTTGTGTGTTTAATTTCATTTTCTTCTTCTTTTCCTTTAAAAAAACACCTCTTATAAATTTCGAAGAGTGAATTCATTGAAATGAAAATGATCGAAAACATGATAAATTTCTATATGAAATATTTTTTTTTTCTTGTTAAAACTTATACCTATACATACTTGTTTTCTCTTTTCTTTTATATGATAATTTAATGTCTGTTTTCTCTTTTATTTAATACTATAATTAAATGTATGTACCTATTCTAATATGGAACGTGTGGGGCTGTACAAACCTCCCCACAAACTGGAATAAGGTTTTATTTATTTTTTGTATATAAAAACGCAAAAGAAATTTCACGCATTTTTTATAACGTCTTTTCAATAATTTCGGAAAATCACCGCTAGAGCGTAGCGAGAATGTTTACGGTCCGAGAGACACTCTCAAAGGATTTCCACCAATGGGAGCGCTACAAGTAGCCGGGAACTTTTTGTGAAAACAACTGACAGTCGGCTTTTTCCCACAGAGCTCCGGCCAACTGAGGCGGACAGCTAAAGCGGACACTTAAATAGTTGAAAGTTCAAAGCCGGAACTTTCAGAATGGAGCTTTTGTGTCAAAGCGGGGTATTATTGGAAAAAAATAGCATTGCGCGGGAGAATATCAAACGTGACGAGTGAAATGTTTTGCGGGAAAACTATTACAAAATTGTAAATGGTCACGGATATTTTAAACGAACTTCCGAGAAAAAATTCTCGACGTTTCGTTGAAGTCGTATTCAACGTCATCAGGAGAACGATCCGTACCGCGGAGGTATAGGGCGGACTGAGGTAACGTCGAGAATTGTCTCTCGGAAAAATAAACGGTTCGTTTAAAATATCCGTAACCATTTAGGTACAGTTAAATATGTCTAACGACCGTAATAATAACCTTTACTCTTTATTAAAAAATATTAGTATTATTATTCCAAAAAGCATGATAAGCTAACAATGTGCTTAAGACAATTAATTACATAGTAACTGAAACAAATAATTCTTTAATTATATAGCGTCTCTTTTCAATATTTTTCATATAAATACAAGTTCCAGAATGTAAAATACGAATATTTAGATTGATAGGTAAAACGCGTCTCATAAAAATTAAAAATGTAGCACTAAAAACAAGTGTTTTTTTCTATACGTTTGTATTGGAGTTTTATTTACGGCGGCCCGGAATAACTCTACAATAGACTTATCAGACGTATTCTTACAAATGCGGCTGATTAGTGATTTTATTTTAACCGGTGACACACTAACCGTTATTTGAGATTTGCATCTGATTGCGTCGATGATTGGCAACTGTTTTTTTGCATTTCGACCGGCAACCATCGGTATTATACACCGATTATATCATATTTATCAATCATCGATACAATCTGATACAAATCCCAAATAACTGTACCGAAAATAACCGGTTAAAATAACGATTTAATGATCACAACAACTGACACATGACTATCCTATAAATGATTATAAAGCAAACATTAAATCGTGTTAAGGATATAATCGCTAAGAATTTTTTTTATCAGACGTATGATTAAATAGAATGTTATTATTAATATTAAATAGAATGCAACAAACCTAACCTTATCGTAATATATTCCCATTGTTACAATTTCCGCCACTAACGCTACCAAAATGTTAGATGGTGTTTTTCTAACAGCCTTAACTTATGCCCTCTACAAAGTGGCGCTGTTTGCATGCTACACAACACAACACAAACATACGATTGTTTTGAAAGTTTAACTGGCATTTTGTAAAAATTAAAATTTTAGCAATAAGGGATCATAGGTTATTTGAATTAAGAGAAAAGGCGATTCATATTTTTATGTATGTTGATGAGAAATTCGTTTCTACGGCACGGCAGTTAATAGAGTCGTAATCACCAATATGATTTCCAAGACAAGAGATGGAACTATAAGAATAAGAAGAAGTAGATGTAAAAATATTTTATTTAAATTTTAAATCGTTATTGCAATATGTTTTGGCTGTTATGAAATTTAAAATAACTAACGAATGTAATGCTTAAACTGACAAATAATTCATTCGTTCTTGGCTTTCATTTTTCACTGGTTACGGCTAGTTTAATCTTATTAACCTAATTGCTATGTCAACCAATATTTAGGCGCTGTAAATTATACTTTGAAGTAAATTTACCCTACCGTCCCAATTTCCGGAGTAACTCCATTTTACTGTCACCAAACCGGAAATGGAGATACGCACCTGCCGCGTTCAAATACAAGGTGAAATGTCAGAAATTACCATTTCCGTTATTGAAATTTCGCGAATTTAAAAATTTTATTGAACAAAGTTAAACATTTCTCCAATAGTTATGTATCGCAATTAATAAAGCACTATTTACACTTATCTAAGTAAAATTTGCGGAAAAGAAAGTGAATTTGGACAACGCGGATTAACTTTATTGCCCCACGTGTCTTCACAAATGAAATGAAGGAAATTGTTAAACACAGTCATTTTAAATACCTCTTAACTAGTTGACCAAAAAAATCAGGTAGAAGGAAACCTGAAGAAGTGATTGTTATCTTTGGTTTTTGTGATTTCATCTATCTTAATATATTTTATTATTAAATATATTTTGCTGCTTATCTGCCTCTTTAGTTTTGTAACTTGATTATTATTTTTTATATTTTTGAATTTTAACTTATTTTCTTCAATTGTATAAAATAATTTATGATTTAACGAAGAATGAGAAAACTTTTAAATTAAAAAATAATTCGCCCCAAAACAAGTTTCACCTAGTTATATAATTAATTTAAAAAAGTGTAATTGTATGTGCATTTTAAGATGTTTCATGAAGAATTGTAAATAACCGGTTAAAAATGATGGTACTTTTACTTGCCGGTTCCGAAAGAATAAGTATTTATTTATTTGTAGCCGACAACCATGAAATATTTGAACATTTTTTCTTGGTACTATTTTACACCCTGGCGATTATGCTGAACGGAACATTAAATGGTTCGCGTCTTTGCTATATCCTAGTTTATATTTAAAGTATATTTTTATCGGTCCACGGAGAGCGTTAAGCGGTCGGTTCGGGTTTGCTGGCCCGGATTTCAAGCCCCATCTCCGGCCGTTAAGTTTTTTTTTAGCCGTGAATTCAAACGAAGTTACGGATGGACAGAGAGACAGACAGACGGACGGACATAAAAGAAAATTATTAAGTTTGATGATATAAAAAACCAGGTAATGTATATGAAGGCAGACTAACATATTATTCCATTTATAGTGTGTTCAAAAAGTATTAAATCTTTCATCCGTTGAAACACATTTATGTATAATATATACTTTACTTACTTTTATCTACTTCAAAAAAGTTTTGGAATATTCTTCAACTGGGTCGTCGCGTTCCGCACGTCTTCTCTTGATGCAAATCTGGTCCCTTTTTTATGATGGGGAATAGCCAAAATTTGCGCGGAGCCATGTCGGGAGAGTGGGTAACCTGACAACCAGTAAAATGCTGGTTTGGCTATGAAAACCTGAATCAGGTACGAAGAATGGGTAAGTATCGGGATGGAGTTGCCACATAGCAAATTAGGCACGAATTTTGCGAATCATATGTATTTTCCCTACTCTACCTATAATGTCTATGGTGTTGGTAATTTTCAAAGTAATATAAAATTACGATTTAAATGTAATAATTACGGATATCAATTTCGAAACAATGCACAATGCAATGCAAACGCGTAGTGCAGTAGGCATGACAGTGGTTTCTCATACCATGAGTTTTGGTTCAGTTGACGGTAAGATCACAATGCGATTATCTCAAAACAAGGTATATTTTATGAATTTTGCTGCAGTGATTAGGCCTTATAAACAAAAAACCTTAAAAAATTAATAATAAAAATGATCATTAAGCATATGGGCGGTGTATTGGGATGATTATGTTAAACCAAAACTAAAAATTGGATTATTTTTATTTACACAAAATTGAGCTTTATTATGCACCAACGTTGAGTTATATTTAACACTAATAGTTTTGAGAGGAGCATTCGCTCTCATCATCAGTTTTAAATAAATCCTCTATAAATCAGGGTAATCCATAATATTATCTAATAAATTACAAAGAAATTTCATATATAGGCATTTAAGTCTAGTAGTTAGAGATAGATATAGTAGAGAAGTGCAACAATATTATCGCAGGTTCAACATTAAAAATTTAGCTGAATACATTTAATACTAAACTTTGTATTGATGGCTCCAAATAAGGAAGTAAAACTACTTATAGTGTACTTATGATTATTGAACAAAATAAAAATCTTCAAAAATTACATATTCTAAATATAAATCCCAGTTTTTTATAACAATTTTCAAGATACTTACCCATTCTTCGTACCTGATTCAGGTTTTCTTAGCCAAACTAGCATTTTACTGGTTTGTCAGGTTACTCACTCTCCCGACATGGCTGCGCGCAAATTTTGGCTATTCCTCATTATAAAAAAGGGACCAGATTTGCATCAAGAGAAGACATGCGGAACGCGACGACCCAGTTGAATAATATTCCAAAACTTTATTAAAGTTTAGTTTCTTATTCAAATATACTCCAAGATAACTAAAAATAGATTTCTTAGTTTTTAACAGTAAAAAACTAACCCATATAATCCAAGTTTTTACAATACTCCCTTTCTCATTTTCGGGTTTCGTGTCTACCAGATGCGTCGGAGTACTTTCATACAACTTACTGAGTTATATGAAAAAAACATTAAAAATTTGAAAAATCCAAAATTATACTATAATTATTAATTTTTTTTAACGAAAATTTTCTAGATCTTCTTGATCGTCACCACGAGTCTGCTTGTAAAGTTTCAGCTCGATTGGATCACGGGAAAAGGGTTAAAAATCTATCCAAAGTTTTTTTCATCAGATAAGCAAGCAATCACACGCCACGAGTTAAAAGAAAGGGAGTAATAAAAAAAAAAATATTTCTGGTATACAAAACTGAAAAACATTTTGAAATTTTCAGGTTTAAAAAATTGTATCAATATCAATGACTTTAAGAGCGTTCCGCGAAACGCCAGATGTCAATCCATTTATAAGTATGTAAGGCGCCGCGCACAGCCGGATTGTTTTTATTTTGCCAGAATGCGAAATCCACGAGCGACAGAAGCGATCGATTTATTAAGTGAATTCTCGAATGGACAACTGTGATGATTTATTTTTAAAACCTCGTCGCCGCGACTATGTGATAATATAAAAACGCTAAGAATAGAGGGAACATTAATAGATTCGAACTAATGATCTTGCCTATCAAGACGAACGTCCAGACAGCTCGACTACATAAGCAAGACAACACTCGATCAATAAGTATTATATATATAGTAAGTATTATATTATATTGTAATGAACTGAACGTACGGTCCGAATTCTTTGTAATATGTCATTTTGGAATAACACTTTAATATTCGGTAAACGTCTACAAATTCCTGGAAGCGATTGGAACATCCTCGAAAATACAAGAAATGTAAAGAATGTTCTGGAAGATTTGAAAGCGGACCCGTATCGCTGCCACGTATGTTTATTTTGACGTTTCTCAGTAGCGAAGCGAAAACAGTGTTACCATCGCGCGTAGTAAACCAGGCGACAGATAATAAAGTGGAGTGCCTACTTTTGGGGCGATGGTGAACAGAATTTTCTCGGAAGTGTTACCCAGCGATAATAAAGTGATTAATTGCGAAATAGTGTGAATTGAAGAAAAGTGTTGAAATTAAATTCGAGTCCAGTGTCTTTGTCAATTTATTAAATTAATAAATCGATAATTGATTTCCAATGTTAACATTAGTCTTTCAGTCACGTCCCGTGACATATACCAATCTTTTCTTAGTATGTCTCACGAAAATTCATTACTCAGTGTCTTGTGTTTAATTTACAGACTCTCAAATTAAATCTGCAATAAGTGTCCTAAAATTTACGGTACACCTATTTATTATATAAGTATGGTTAATAGCGGTACGGGAACATTAATCAGATTTCAAACTTTTTCGATTAAGATTCGTAAATTAAGTTTCATCTTTTCATTTACGGATTCGGCAAAAAGTTTTTGGTCATTTATTATAATTTATAGAAAATAACTGCTTTTCACAATGGTGGAATGTGAAATGATATTTTTTATCGAATCTTAACAGCTTTTTTTGAATGTTAAAACCGTTATCCGTTTTACCTTAAGAGGGTGTTATCAATATCATAAGGCTCTCGTAAGACGAAACGCGTGTCATATGCGTAAAATATTTAAGTGTATCGAAATAAAAACATTTTTTTTGATTTCTTGAGATGCGTTTCGCCTTATGAAGGAACTAACAATCCAAATATTTTACATTTAAAAACTTGTATTAATATGAAAAGTATTGAAAAGAGATGCTGTAGCTAGACCGCATTCAAAAGAATGTGCGCAAAAAATATGTTTGTTGTTACGATGCAAAAAATGAACACAAAATAAGTTTTTCTAGTAAGTAAGTAAGTAACCTTTTTTAAACTAAAAAATATTTGTTAGTTGGAATGTCATATCGAGGCTTGTAATAGGGCTTGCCAGGCAACTTTTTCCCGCTTTTTTCTTACCGGATAAAGCTAGGGAATAGTCTTTTGATTGTGGTCGACCTATAGGTATATAATTTTAAGAATTAATTAAGGTTTTTTTAAGAAAAAATTCAAACATTTTTTCTTAGATTCGTGCAGAAATACAAAAAAACTCAAAAAATGTAGAACTTTAACAATTTTTTTTAGTACCATATGTGTGACTGTATAGTTCTATAAACTTTCCTCTGAAACGTTAAAAAAATATTTTAGCGTCAGTGAAAATCTATATATACTATAATAGGTGGAAACAATATAAAAGATATTTAATAAAATATAAAATATAATAGATATATAATATATACTCGCCCTCGTAGCCCAGTGGTTATGATACTGGCTTCTCACACCTAGGGTTGCGGGTTCGTTTACCGATGAAGTCATAATTAATTTATAATATTTATTTAAGCTTGGGTGTTTTGTGATGAGTTTCGCTTCTGGAATTTGGCTTTTTAGCCTGTTGAAGCGTAAATAAAATAAATAAATAGTTAGATATATAACATAGTTTGTATAAGTATAAAACTATTCACTATTTTATCACAATAAAGAATTAAGGCTTCTCAAATCTCCAATAATGTTTTTTAAAAAATCTGAAGGGACGCAGAATGACCCGAAGTTTTTAAAGGCGTCAGCTATATACTCGTACATAGCGCGTTACGGATGGCCTGAAAGTTCCAAGAAAAAACTGCTATTAGCGAGCAATATATACGGGCAATATTTCAAGTTATTGTTTTCGGGCGCGAACATTCTACTGAGTTCAGTTATGTAAAGTGTTATTCAATATTTCTAATATTTTATGTAAAGTTATAAAATAGACAGGTATGTAAAATGATATTCAATATTTCTAATATTCTGAACATTTACCAAAGCGTTTAATCAATCTCCATAGCGAGGAATACGTGAGAATCTATAAAGTCTTTTTTTGGGTATTTGCTGCGTATGTAGATTTTTAAATAGTAAAAATCTGTAAAGGCGGTATGTGTTTATTATAAAATATATGTAATGACGAAAAATTAATAATTCTATTACACTGTTATTTTAGAACACTCTTGGAACAATACACCATATATATTTAAAAGTCTTTAATCTCGGTATCGGATTATACCTAACTATAGCTTATATTTCGTCACTCTGGCATGCCTTTCTGGCACTTCTGGCACTTTCCTGGCCGCCATTCATAATCGCGCGTGCAGATATTCTCAGGAGTGAGAGAGACGGCTACGTACCCGTCTCAAATTACCTTAATTTATTTCTAAAATACCCACATACAATACAGGCAGAATTACGACATGGGCATATTAAATATAAGATCTGGGCGGTGCAAATGTTTCGTAATGTGTAATTTAACCGAAAACGTGCGTTTTACGTACGTTTTCGGTTATACGTACGATTAAAATAAACCTTTTACCTTCGACACCGTTCTTTATTGAGCCATTTGCACTCAGCCTCCGATTGGTCACGAAACCACATTTCCGTTTCGGCAGCAGGCTCCCATTAGTCTAGCCAGGCTTCCGTGCAAGACGAGGATGAGCCGAGAGAATGTTACGCACCTCGGCTGAATACGTAAGGCTCCAGCGCCGGTGGGACAGAACCTTTTACAGCCCCCGAGAGCGGAGGGCGCCTTGTGTATTTATTATCGGGAGACATTTGCTGAAGGGAGGTCGTAAATAATTCATGGGGCGAATCTCTTCTCCCGGTTTAAATATTCCCGCGTTACGTTTATTGGTTCAATGTAAAAATAATTTGTAACCGATACCGAAAGCTTTTACAACCCTAAAAGTCGTGTGTTTTCTCCTTATCACATCGGTATTCAGTGTATCGGACAGGTAGAATTATGATGGCAACATCATAAGACGACGTGATGATGATGATGATGATGACCCATCTGAAGTCGTGAATGTTGGTCCTTTCTGGGGCCCAGGTCCGTTGTATGGGCGAATGCCGTACGTGGGGACCCACCTCGCCTCCAAGCAGATAGTCGGCACGGGCAGCGAGCCGGCGTTGCGATCCTAGCTGAGAGGATACTGCACCGACGCGATGTGTTGACATCTCCGACGGAGGGCGTTGGAAAAGTTCCACGAAGAAATTGCATTTTTGGTCTTATCTTGTAAAGTGTTGAAATATTTGAAATACTTAAGAAAATGAAATATTTAAGTCTGATGAAATATTTAATGAAATATCTTAAGAATGAAATATTTAGGAATTAGATAAGACACTTGTAAATGTAATATTGAATAAAATATATGTTTCGTGGTCTTGATATACAGGGAAAGCTCGCGCGATGGGAATAAAATCATTTTTAAATCGCGCGGAGCGCCGCGGACTATCATAGAATGGCCGCTATTTTGATGGAATTTATGTAAATGTCCTGCCTCGAAGAGGCGAGGAAGTAAAAAATACATAAGTAATTTTAAGTGTGCCAAATGAGTCCTTTGTGTGGTATTGTAAAGTAGAAATTAAAATAGAACATGTTTAATTGAGAGTAAAATATCTCGCGTGGGCCCTGATAAACTCGCCTGACCGCGCCGCCTGTACGCAGCCCGCGCGGGTAATGGAAAAAACCCGACGCCACGATGGCGCCGTGCGGCTGGAGTGGGGCCGCCAGCGAATATTTTTGAATTCTGATTACCTGACTTCCCCGAAGCTCCTCGCCGAGATGGTCGAGAAGATGCCGATGCCGCTGCGCTTCATTTGGGTGCAGGCCCGGCACGGGTGCCCCACATCAACCGTCCGGGACTTCGGAGAATGGCTCGCTCGGTCGCTTTCAGCGGCCCCCACCGCCGGCCTACACATAAAGAAGCCGGTCACACCCCGCAGCGGAAAGGTGCACCACACGACCGAGCGACAGGAGGAGAGCCGACCATCAACCAGTCGGCAGGAAGCGGACCCGCCGGCGCGCAGCGATGTCTACTGCACCCTGTGCAGGACGTCCACGCACGAGATGCCGAGCTGCAAGGCATACCTGGGGAAGTCGGTGCCCCGCCGGTGGAAGGTTGTGAGGAACCTGAAGGTATGCTACATTTGCCTGCAGCACGGCCACATGGTCGGCCGGTGCAGGAGCCGACGGTGCGGCGAGGCGGGGTGTCACCAGCCCCACCACCAGACGCTGCACATCGCGGCCCACTACGAGGGAGGCGCGGTCCGCTCCAAGGATGCAGCACGACGCGCCCCGAAGACCTCCACCACTGGCGCGGCATCCGCCGCGGCGTCCGCCGCGGCATCGACATCTACGCCGGCGCCTGCGAACGAGTGCTCGGAATAATGTGGGAGCCCGCCTCGGACAAATTTATATTCAAGTTTGTCAATCTACCAGAGATTACTGCGGAGGACCACCCGACGAAGAGGAATTTATTGAGCGCCGTTATGCAGATTTTCGACCCAGTGGGATTTCTAGCATGCTTGCTGATCCGATCGAAGATTCTTCTGCAGGATGTATGGCGGTCCAAGGTCGGGTGGGATGAGCGGATACATCCCGAGCACGCCGAGAAGTGGCGGTTATGGTACGCACTGGTACGAGACAGCCAGTGCAGGATAGAACGCCAGAGCATATCACGGCGTTGTAGCAGAGTGACATTGCATTTATTTTGCGATGCTTCTGAGAAGGCGTGCTGTGCAATTGCGTACTTCGTTGAGGAGGAAGAGGGCGGCATTAACGTAGCCTTCGTCTCAGCGAAGTGCAAAGTAGCACCATTGAAGCCTCTCTCAATTCCGCGGATGGAACTACAGGCGGCGCTCATTGCCGCGCGATTGGCGGAGACCATCAGGAAGGAGCACCGCTGCGACATCTCCAGGACGGTATATTGGACCGACTCCACGACGGTCCTGTGTTGGCTGAGGACCGATCCACGGACATATTCGGTATTTGTCGCCAACAGACTGGGCGACATCGACGAGCTGACGGACACCACGGCCTGGAGATGGGTACCTACTCGACATAATCCCGCTGATATTGGCACGCGGGACGGAGAGCCGCCGGATTTGACCGCCGGTGGCATGTGGTTCAGCGGCCCGAGCTTCCTGAGGAGGGGTGAGTCAGCCTGGCCGAAGGAAAGGAATCATCCGCCACCTGAAGTGGCTCAGATGGAAAGGCGCCCGGAGACAGTACTAGTGACCCGGCAGCCGGCCACGGGGGGAGCGCTACCAGACATACAGCGCTTCTCGTCCTGGACCCGCTTACTACGAGCCACTGCATGGGTACGGCGCTTCGCTGCGAACTGTCGCCGCCCGGTCGCCGCGCGCGTCCGCCAAGACATCACGGCCGACGAGTGGGCCGCGGCCGAACGCGCCTGGATTTTACACGCTCAGGCAGAGACATTTTGGCCTGAGATGAAATCTCTCCGCGATGGGACATCAGTACCGCGGACCAGTCGCTTGCACCACACGACGCCCCATTTGGATGCACATGGCGTCATCAGGATGAGCTCGCGACTAGAGGGCACGACGACAGAAGGGATACCGCCGGGACTACGGGCGCCCGTCATACTAGACGGTGGCCACCCGTACACGCGGCCAATGGTGCGTCACTACCATGAGCGCGCGAATCACCCGGGCACAGAAAGGACCGTAGCAGATGTACGGGAGAACTTTTTTGTGCTCAGATTGAGACCTGTTGTGCGCCGGGTGAAATTTGAGTGCCAGCGATGCCGTATTGAGAAGAGCCAGCCGGCCCCGCCGATGATGGAGATGAAGAGCCAGCTTCCGGACTGCCGGCTGGCACAACACACACCCGCATTCCACCACTGCGGATTGGATTACTTCGGGCCGATGCAGATAACCATCGGGCGCCGGAAGGAGAAGCGATACGGCGCGCTGTTCACCTGTCTCACGACGCGCGCTGTGCATATGGAGCTAGCCGAATCATTGTCAGCTGATTCAGCCATACTTGCCATCAGGAGGATGGCCGCGCGCAGAGGCCACCCGCGCTTCCTGTACTCGGACAATGGAACGAACTTCAGGGGCGCGGAGAAGGAGATGGCGGTAGCCCTCGTCGAGCTGAAGGAGGACTCGCGGATGAAGGATCATCTCGCTGAGAGCGGGGTTGAATGGCACTTCAACCCCCCACTTGCCCCGCACATGGGCGGCGCATGGGAGAGCCTGGTGCGGTCTATCAAGCGCGCACTGGAGGCTACATTGAAGGAGCGGGCTCCACGGGAGGAAACATTGAGGACCGTGCTGGCTGAGGCGGAGTTCACGGTCAACAGCAGACCGCTCACACATGTTTCGGTGGACCCGAAGGACGACGCACCTCTCACCCCCAACCATCTGCTACTAGGGGCGGCTGGCAGAAATTCGCATCTCGCGATTTACAGCGCACTGAATGAAAATGTTTGTCTGCGGAAGCAGTGGCAGATGGCTCAACAGATGGCTGATCTGTTTTGGAGAAGATGGATGCGGGAGTATCTGCCGACTTTGGCGCGCCGGCGCAAGTGGCAGGATGCGGCGCCCGCGATCCGAGAGGGAGAGGTGGCGATCATCATGGACCCCGCTCTACCCAGAAACACGTGGCCAAGGGGACGGGTGATTGAAGCGAAGGCTGCGGTGGACGGACACGTACGTGTTGTCCGCGTGAGAACGGCAGCAGGAGATTACACCAGACCCGCTACCCGGATCATCACCATGTCACAAGGGCCGCGGATGGACCTGTCCTCCTAGCATCAGTATAGGCAAGCTATACGGGGGGAGTGTATCGGACAGGTAGAATTATGAAGATGATGATGACGATGACCCGTCTGATATGACGACGGGATGATGATGACCCGTCTGAAGTCGTGAATGTTGGCCCTTTCGGGGGCCCAGGTCCGTTGTATGGGCGAATGCCGTACGCGGGACCCACCTCGCCTGCAAGCGGATAGTCGGCGCGGGCAGCGAGCCGGCTTTGCGATCCTAGCTGAGAGGATACTGCACCGACGCGATGTGTTGACATCTCCGACGGAGGGCGTTGGAAAAGTTCCACGAAGAAATTGCATTTTTGGTCTTATCTTGTAAAGTGTTGAAATATTTGAAATACTTAAGAAAATTAAATATTTAAGTTTGATGAAATATTTAATGAAATATCTTAAGAATGAAATATTTAAGAATTAGATAAGACATTTGTAAATGTAATATTGAATAAAATTGATGTTTCGTGGTCTTGATATACAGGGAAAGCTCGCGCGATGGGAATAAAATCATTTTTAAATCGCGCGGAGCGCCGCGGACTATCATAGAATGGCCGCTATTTTGATGGAATTTATGTAAATGTCCTGCCTCGAAGAGGCGAGGAAGTAAAAATACATAAGTATTTTAAATGTGCCAAATGAGTCCTTTGTGTGGTATTGTAAAGTAGAAATTAAAATAAAAAATGTTTAATTGAGAGTAAAATATCTCGCGTGGGCCCTGATAAACTCGCCTGACCGCGCCGCCTGTACGCAGCCCGCGCGGGTAATGGAAAAAACCCGGCGCCACGATGGCGCCGTGCGGCTGGAGTGGGGCCGCCAGCGAATATTTTTGAACTCTGATTACGGACGTTACAGACGTCCTAGCGAGCTGAAACATTTTTTATTGTGTTCCTCATGTGAACATCTATGGGAGTGATATGTTTTTGCGTGTCTGAAAGTTAGCTAGTGCGCTTTATTTGTGGTGACATACTTTGTCTGCCTATTACGCAATTAATATCTATCCGACATACTTGAAAATATCACCAAAGGATGCGCTTGGTTGAGATCTATCTAATGGTATAACTTAGAATCTCGTAAAATCATGTTTACTATTTTTAACCGAATTAAATGTAAATTAATTCTTGAAAATGCCGCGGTAAATCGGCATATTTTGTTGAATAACTAGGTAAATTCACTCTTGCGGTTCCAGTAAACGACATCATCCTATGGGCAAGACATAGATTGGTATAGATGATGTGTTAAAATCCCCGGGGGGGTGGCGTTTAATTTGCTATCGATTAAAATATTCAATTTTAATCCGCGAATCGGCACGGGAGGCCGTTATTTTGCGCTCGAAGCGCCCGGTGAGTCGAGCGCGCTGATTGGTCGGCGGCGCGAGTCAGGGGGAAGCTTTCCGCACTGTATAAATACTGCGCCGGGCGGGCGAGAGCCTCATTCTGCTGGGAGCCTCTGCCGAGTACGCCTACTGGAACATTTTATTCTGCGTTTTACTTCACACCCTGCTTTTCTTCTTTGGATTTGGACTCTGGATTTTCTACTGACTTCTGCATTTGGACTTGGCTACGATTTTGGATTTATTGGACTTGTTTTACCACCTGAGGCGACGACTTGGCACGGATTCTGGACTTGAAGAATTTTCTGCGCTCTACACTCCCGGCCTGCGAGTACATCGGCGGCTTCGGAAGCGAACTCAGCGGACCGCACCTGCTATTTAATTGTTTCCGTGGGGAACACTACTAATATATATTTGACTGCTTTCTTGTCCCATTTTAATCTTTTATTTTTAGGAACATGCATCATTACTGGGCTCCCAAATATTCTGACATGACTGAGATCAGGCTTTTGTCCTGTCCATACTTCAATCGGTGTCTTTTGGTCCAAACCTGAAGCTAGCGATCTATTCTTTAAGTATACTGCTGTGTTAACTGCTTCCGCCCAAAAACTTTTATCTAGTCCTGCCTCAAACAAAAGACATCTTGAACGTTCAACTATAGTCCTGTTGAAACGCTCACTGAGACCATTCTGCTCCGGAGTATATGGATTAGTCTTCTGATGGATAATTCCACTATCTTTCAGATAATTTTCCATCAAATCTGAACAAAACTCCCCTCCATTGTCAGTCCTCAATGTTTTTATCTTTGTTCCTGTTTGATTTTCAGCCATTCTTTGAAATTCCTTGAAATACTGTAGAGTCTGATTCTTCTCCTTTAAAAAATATACAAATGCCATCCTGCTAGCATCGTCAACAAACAATAGAAAATACCTTGCATGTCCAATCGATCGAACCTCCATAGGCCCACACAGATCCGAGTGAACTAAATCTAGCACTTTTGTAGTTCTATGTTTTCCTGATTGGAAGGGCAAACGGCTCTGTTTTCCTTCACAACACACTTGACAGTTGGATTTCTGAATATCAGCCTTCATATCGAAGGATATTCCTTCTACAGCACCATTTTTCATTTTCTGCAAATCATTACTATTTATGTGTCCTAATCTTCTATGCCACTGTTGTGCATCTGTAGTTTGAACTGCTGCCGCTAACACTTTCTCTGACTTCATAGTTTTCAACTTATACACACCATTCTGCAAAGCTGCTATTCCAATTAGATCATTTTGTTGGTTATGTATATAACATACATCACTTTTAAAGGTAACTTTGTTTCCTCTTGCTATTAACTGGCTTACTGATAACAAGTTAGTAGTTAGGTTAGGTATGTATAAAATGTTGTTTACTTTAATGTCAAACTGAGAATTATTCCCCAGCGTAGTGATCTGTGTATCACCGGCACACACAACTTGCACACTCATATTATTTGCAACAATGATTTCCTTCGTATCGTGCACTTTTCTCACTTGTATCAAATTTTCTTTTGCTTTTCTGTCTTCGGCGTCACTTAAATCGACAGGAATGGCGTCGATATCTATACCTTCCAAGATGAGAAAATTTCTTGCCGCAAACGCCCAGTCATTGTAATTTTCGCGTCCCGTCAACTTGGGCACGTTAACTAAATAACTTCCTGACGACATTATTTGCTGTTCACGATACGATTCCACTATTATATTAAATCTTAGTTTTGCACTGGGCCCATAACCTAATAAAACGAATGAAAATGGCTGAACAATAGACAATTATTTATTTACTTTTTTTTCATAGACTATATATATTCTAGTACACATTTAAATCACTACGTGGCGCTGGTATCGAGTTAATTAATATTATTTTGATATAATTAAACATATTTTAACATGCCAGAAGTCAACGCCAAAAAGATGCCAATCCAAAGCGATGTCCATGTCAGAAAGCAGGGGTTCAAAATTCCAGAAGATGCAGAAAGTCCAAAAACATGCAAGATCCGCGTGAAGAAATAAAAGTCAGCGAAAAGATTGTCCAACGGGCATATACAGAACCACACGAAAAATCATGTATCAGATACTCGCCAAAACAAATGCATTCTTTATTATACTTTTTTAAAATTTATAATATAGAATAGAATATATATCATAGCACATTGTTTAATCCAATAAAAACGTCGAATTCCTGGGTGGCGACGCCACGCACCTAGCAACCATATAGATAACCTCGCCAGACGCGACGTCTCAGCCCAGAGAATGGCAGATCTCACATAACAGATAAAAAATAATTTGTAATAATTGCATTGCAGCTCTCCTGGGGTTTTAAATTGTATTATTTAACAGTACTAGACCTAGCAGATGGTAATAACACAATCGTTGGACATGCTGCATCCTACAAAAACCAAATAAATTGAAAAATAAATTTGCCAGTATGGGCTCAGATTTTCATAAAAAATCGTAAACAGTATTTTCACAAGTTTTTGCTATGACAAAGGTAAAGAGCGCATGTAAGCGCGTGTTTTGACAGTAATTTCAGCTATGTCAGATTAATATTTACTGAGTTATAGGCATTTCATGTAAGGAATGCAATGGCACTACAATTGTAGTTCTGTGTCCCCGGTAGCGGCCACACTTGTCGATCAAAATATCAACCTCATAAATAACTGTTACAATATCGCCAGCTACCGTGACGTATTGCTTCGTACGGAGCAAGCCCCGGCAAGCATTCACCGCTTCCAGAAGGAAATCACACACAATATTTCCTCGCGGTCTTCCAGTACTCATTAAGCTCATTCAAGTTCAGCCATCTCCGCGATGGTGTCCGGTCAGACCTTCAGGCCCCCGTGAGAGGTATTTACCAGACATACTCATCTTATAGTACGGGAGCCCAGAATATGAGTACTGGGCCAGTACTCAGTAAGTTCAAGTTCAGCCATCTCCACGATGGCGTCCGGTGCAGACCTTCAAGCTCCCGCAGAAGGTAACCCCATAAGCATTTCATACGGGAGCTCGGAATGTGAGTACTGGGCGTTAGAAGTTGATAGCCGGTCAGGTGAGCTTACCAATTCGCTCGTATTCAAAAATTCATTGCCCGTCGGCGGATTCAACGACGAAAAGGAACCGAGGCCCTCTGCAGCGAGACTCGGCTCCCGTGCGCCACACTCATGCCCTTCTCAAACATTTGCGGATACCGCGTGCCACGCACATACTTTATTTGGGCGTTACTCGCCCCCCCCTAGAATCCCCTCGTCTCAAAACTTCTAACTTATTCCACGCACCCGCAGGTACGAATAAAATTCCTTATTTCAATTTTTATTTCACAAAACATTCCAATACATTTTCTCATAATAAAATACAATATGATGCACATACATACACTGCATACACTAATTCGCCCTGTCCGTTACAATATGTATTAAATAAACATGTTAGATTGTTCTTAGAATTTTGACACGGAACTTTATATGGTCCATTATATTTGTGTTCATTTTACGCCAATTTTTTTACAACGGAACGGACCCCGGCGTAAAATGACATATTAAGCTGTTCTTTTTTTGGAAAAATTTTGAAAAAAATTAAAATGGACGCATCATATCCATTCCCGTGGAGCTCTGTACATTACAGACATTTCATTTCTAAATACAACATCACCTTATTTTCCGTCTCGGGCAAACATGCACTGGGGAATGTTGCAAATCGGTCATGGCAGAGGAGCTCCGCGGTAATGACGGGGGCATTTTGTTTTTTTTTTTCTAATAAAAATAATAGTTTAATGTATATTAAATATTTTAATAAGTGCTAATAATTTTTTTTTTATTAGTTAATCATCTCCTTGTTAAAAATCCCCCAATTTTCATCTAAATTTTAATCTCCCGGGGTTATGTGATCTCTTAATGGTTTTTCAAAATCTTTAACAATTTTTTTTTATTATTTTGGATATAAACATAATTTTCAATAATTCGTAAAGTTTGGAACGGAAGTAATAACTCTATCAAACGTACAATCTTATATTGAGATATTTATTATTAGAGCCTTAATTAATAACTATTTGTTATCGAAAACCTACATATATAAAAATCAATATGTACACTACTTATTTTGTTTTGTTAAAAATTTCATCAAGAAGACTTAGAGCATCTTATCGCAAAACTATGCCAATACAATAGCGCATCCGGTAATCATCATAATAGAAAATCAGTCTGAGCATCGTTCAAATGTTCATAACTTCATCAATTTTGCTCTGATTAACTTGAAATTTCAACACAATATTCTTGCGATGTTATACATTCGTTTAAAAAAATAAAATTAAAATGCAAAAAAAAAATTAAATATCTTACTCCCCCTTAAAGAGACTCAAATATATACAGTAGGTACTTACCTAAGTTACATAGATAGTAAATATTTTTTTAGATAAATTTATACTGTTACCAAAGTGGAATTGCAGTGGTACAGCATTTTGGTACATCACTAATATTGCGCACAAATCGTATACAAATGTGCGTCAGAATCTCAATTGGTGTGATACTTTGAATTGTGAAAATTTTTATAATCTCGTGTGATGATATTTATAATTATGATTTTTATAATCTCGGAAGCGATACAAAATTATTTTTGTGCATCGCAAGACTGAATCAATGTTTAGTCACTTTATAATCTAACATAGAATATCTTTGATGATCGGTATGTATTCTTTTGAAATCAGTTACTGGAAAAAAAAACATGATGTCACATTTAAAATTATAGATTGTATGTATACCGTTTTTATTTTAACAAAATTGAAAAATGGCCGGAAAGCCAGTCATCAAACATATTCTACGCAGGGTTGATGTTAACTATTTTTTTGAATAGTTAATTTACAAAATATTAACAAACTATTTTCAGAATGTAAATGCCTTCATCACACTTTTATGTATATTAAAGTGTTTGTTTTATACATTAATAATAATAAATAAAAATATGTATATTAAAAGTCCAAGACTGTAAATCTGAAAATATAATTTTTTTTTTTTTTAGCGAAATTTAAAATAAATTAAATTTTAATAAATATTATTATTAAGTTCTACGGGTTAAGTATTTTTATGTGTTACAGCTGTTTCGGCTTGTAAGGCCATTATCAAACAGTGGATATACCACGTACAAACGACTTATTTATACAATTTTAAGTTACCCCTTCCCCTTTATAGTAATTAGATATTTGTGGTGAAGCCCTGTAGTAATGTATGTTTTTTCCTGGGCACTTATCATTAAAGGTGCCTCGGTTAACGTTATGCTTAATTATCAAAATTCCCCGTTTTCTGCAAGTGTTATTTATAAATATTATTTTAATTTATGTCCTTGATTATTGGTTTTTTAGAAACATTTAGAAGTGGAGAGAAGATCATTTTTTGTTGATTATTTAAAAGTTTAATATTTGGATCCTTTTTATATTTATTTATTTCTAGTTGCTCAAGTAAATTCATCCTAAAACCTTTTGTTTCTATATGTAAAGGTTTTGGTTCGTTATATATCACCTTGCGGGTCGTGGTTTTCATTTAATAAATGGGCCGCAAATTTTGACTCTAAATTTTTATTTTTATAGCAGCGCATGTGTTCCGCGAATCTAGTTAAAAAAAGACCTTCCCGTTTGTCCTATATATGTGGCATTGCAATCTTTATGATTACATGTTAATTTGTATATGCCACTGTTTTCTAATTTAGGTGTTTTGCTTTTAGAGTTTTTGAGGTTTGTTCCTATATTGTTATTGTTTCTAAAGGCTATTAAATCACACTTTTTAATTTCATTAGCTATTTTTACTGAAGTTGGGCCGAAAAATTCTATGCATGCGTATTTATTATTATTATATTTCTGATTAGGGTATATAAGATTAATTTTATTTTTGTATTTTTTGTTTCTTATCATTTTCTCTATGTCACTTATTCTATAGCCGTTATTAGTTGCAATTTTTTTGATAATTTCTATTTCGTCTGTATATGCTTTTTTACTTAGGGGAATACTGACGAGTCTATGCGCCATAGAGTGGTAAGCGGATAATTTATGCGACCATGGGTGTGCTGATTTTACATTAATTGTTGTATCAGTGAACGTTGGTTTCCTAAATATTTCGAAAGTATGTTTATTATTGTATTTACCGATTGTTAGATCCAGAAAATTTATTTTAGATTCAATTTCATGTTCTACCGTGAAGCTAATCTTTTTGTTAATAGTATTAATCCATTTAGTAAATATGTCTAGTTGTCTGTTGGTGCCCTTCCAACATAAAAGAATATCATCTACATATCTGACATAATATATAATATGTTTAGCTGATGGAGATTCGAGGATTATGTTTTCTACGTGGTCCATAAATATTTCCGCTAGAAGTGGGCTCAGCGGTGATCCCATGGGAAGACCATCCTTTTGTTGAAAGTAAGTTCCATTAAAAAGGAAATAATTTGTTTCAACGCAGATTTTAATGAATTCTAATAATTCTTTTCTAATTACAGGATTGATATTGGATTTTTCAAGAATATTTTCAATGATTGTAAGGCATTCTTTAATAGGTATATTACTAAAAAGGCTTTTAACATCTAAAGAGAGAAATTGACAATTATGTGGAAGATTAATGTTTTTAATTTTATTTACGAGTTCTATAGAATTTTTGACGCTGTATCGTGGTGAAAATTTGGTATGTTTTTTAAAAAGGAAGTTCAGGTGTTTCGCTAATTTGGCTGTAGGAGCATTAATAAATGAAACGACGGGTCTAATGGGTATATTGTCTTTGTGTATTTTGGGTTGACCATATAGAGCTGGTGCTCTCGGATTCATAACCCTGACTTTTTGTCTAGACCATTTAGTCGGATATATAGTTTTACAATTATTTATTAAGTTGTTAACTCTATTTGTAATTTTAGTTGTTGGGTCATTTTTAAGAATTTGAAAATCGTCTGGCAACAAGAAGTCTTCTACCTTTTTAATGTAATCTAATCTATTAAGGATCACAATTGAGTTGCCTTTATCGGCTTTTGTTATAGTTAAATCATTATTATTAATTTTGTTTTTAATATCGTTTAGAGTTTTTGTTTCTGTACCCGTGATATATTTATTTTTAATGTTTATCGTTTGAAGTTTCTTCTTTAAGATATCTGCGGTAACGTGTTTTATTAAATTATTATTTTTAACTTTATACGGAGAAATTTCGGTGTCAATAGCTAATGATTCTATTTGTTTAGGTGTTATTTCAGTGGGAATTTTATACTTAAAACCTTTATCTAGTAGGTTATTTTCTTGCGTTTCAAATGTTGTGTTAGACAGATTCACGGTTTTATTATAAAATGTAATATTTTTGTTAGGGGGCAATTCGGTTACTTTCGCGATTTTATTTTTATTATCAATAAGGTTTTTAAGCTTTTTCTGTTGAATTTTAAATTTCTCAAATATTATTTCATTAATATGTTCGCGTGTATCAAAATCTAGGGTATCAAATTCACATGGATGAAGTTTAAATGATAATTCTGAATGGATAACCTTAATGTAGTGCAGCAGTGTGTCCCGTTTCCGACAGCATTCCTTAGTCTCTTCCTTCAGCCATATCCTCTGTGCTCTGGTCATAGTGGCGATGGCTGCCGTAGATGTACTTTTAGTGGAGATCTGCACGTACTTGGGGATCACTTTGCACTTTAAACACTCTTGGTTGAACCACAGATTTTGCACTACTTTACGATGTTTAAGTTTAAGTCGTTTATATAAGATCACAAGGGTGGCTATATCAGCCACCTTTAATTTATTTATGGTTTTTGTGTTTAATTTGTAGAACTCCATATTTATTTTTAGCGAAATTTAAAATAAATTAAATTTTAATAAATATTATTATTAAGTTCTACGGGTTAAGTATTTTTATGTGTTACAGCTGTTTCGGCTTGTAAGGCCATTATCAAACAGTGGATATACCACGTACAAACGACTTATTTATGCAATTTTAAGTTACACCTTCCCATTTAGAGTAATTAGATATTTGTGGTGAAGCCCTGTAGTAATGTACGTTTTTTCCCGGGCACTTATCATTAAAGGTGCCTAGGTTAACGTTATGCTTAATTATCAAAATTCCCCGTTTTCTGCAAGTGTTATTTATAAATATTATTTTAATTTATGTCCTTGATTATTGGTTTTTTAAAAATATTTAGAAGTGGAGAGAAGATCATTTTTTGTTGATTATTTAAAAGTTTAATATTTGGATCCTTTTTATATTTATTTATTTCTAGTTGCTCAAGTAAATTCATCCTAAAACCTTTTGTTTCTATATTTAAAGGTTTTGGTTCGTTATCACCTTGCGGGACGTGGTTTTCATTTAATAAATGGGCCGCAAATTTTGACTCTAAATTTTTATTTTTATAGCAGCGCATGTGTTCCGCGAATCTAGTTAAAAAAAGACCTTCCCGTTTGTCCTATATATGTGGCATTGCAATCTTTATGATTACATGTTAATTTGTATATGCCACTGTTTTCTAATTTAGGTATTTTGCTTTTAGAGTTTTTGAGGTTTGTTCCTATATTGTTATTGGTTCTAAAGGCTATTTTTAAATCACACTTTTTAATTTCATTAGCTATTTTTACTGAAGTTGGGCCGAAAAATTCTATGCATGCGTATTTATTATTATTATTTTTCTGATTAGGGTATATGAGATTAATTTTATTTTTGTATTTTTTGTTTCTTATCATTTTTTCTATGTCACTTATTCTATAGCCGTTATTAGTTGCAATTTTTTTGATAATTTCTATTTCGTCTGTATATGCTTTTTTACTTAGGGGAATACTGACGAGTCTATGCACCATAGAGTGGTAAGCGGATAATTTATGCGACCATGGGTGTGCTGATTTTACATTAATTGTTGTATCAGTGCCCGGTGCCCGGGAAAAAACGTACATTACTACAGGGCTTCACCACAAATATCTAATTACTCTAAATGGGAAGGGGTAACTTAAAATTGCATAAATAAGTCGTTTGTACGTGGTATATCCACTGTTTGATAATGGCCTTACAAGCCGAAACAGCTGTAACACATAAAAATACTTAACCCGTAGAACTTAATAATAATATTTATTAAAATTTAATTTATTTTAAATTTCGCTAAAAATAAATATGGAGTTCTACAAATTAAACACAAAAACCATAAATAAATATCTAATTCCGGTATCTCGAGGAATATAAATTTAAGGAAAAGAAAATAATGTCTAGTTTCGGTTTGATTAAAGTATATACACCGTATAGTTGCAGAGGCTGGATACTAAGCCCCAGCTACGGAAACTTATAAGCGCGTAATGGCAGGATCAAAGGTTAGGTCGCGAACTAAAGTTAATTAGGGGCCTGTGAATCGTATGCGCGTGCAAGGCAAGTGTCCGCAATCCTTAGGTATAAAGTGAGGTACATGAAGTGAAACTACGATGCACTGGACTGGATATAACCGGCGGCAGATGGGTAAGTCATGTCATCCTCTTTCCGTTTTGAGATTATAACGATATATAAAGGTGGCGCACGATTAAGAAGAATGGTCTCGGGTTCGACACCCTAGACAGAGACGGAAGAAGCGCCGACAGTGAAAGCTAACCCCTGTACCGCAAACTTTACATATGTTTTTCCACAGGTGTTGTTTGCATGTTGAATCCGTACTGATCATAATAGGGGCGAATTAATTTGCCAAATTAACCCTTCTCTGCATGTGTGTGAACTTCCAGGGATCGGGCGGCTCGTGTGCTTGACGCCGAACTTATTTATTTACTTGTATTTTTTTATTTAATTGATTGAGTGATTGAATAATTAATTAATTAATTAGGTATTTATTTGTCTATTCATATATATATATTTATTTATTTGTGTATTTATTTATTTTTCATTCAGTCATTCATTCATTAATTTATTCATCTATTTATAAATTATTTATTTATCTATTTATTTATTTAATTGATTGATTGATTGATTAGTTAGTTAATTATATATTTATTTATTCATTTATTTGTTTGATTGACTGATTTATTAATTAATTAATAATATATTTATTTATTTATTCATTTGTTTAATTACTTATTAATTTATTAATTGATTAATTAATTAATTAATTAATTAATTAATTTATCAATTTATTTATTTATTTACGTACTCATACGTCTGTGCATCGTCGGGGGGGGGGAGGATAGTCAGATCAGCATCGCCACCGTCATCATCACCGAATGCCGTGTCCCAACTATATACCACGCGCCAAATTACATCACCGTCACTGAACGCCGCGTTCCGATTACACACTACTCGCTATGTTACGTCGTCGCCACCGATCGCCGCGTTCCAGATATATATCGTCGGGAGACGTTGCGATAGTATCATCATCATCATCATCATCACTAGCGGTGGTTCAGCTTTATATCGTCAGGAGGCGTTTCATCAACATCATCATCATTAGCAGTGTCCCAGTTATATATTGTCAGGAGACGTTTCAATAGCATCATCATCATCACCATCATTAGCAGTGTCCCAGTTGTATATAGTCAGGAGGCGTTTCAATAGTATCATCATCATCATCATCATTAGCAGTGTCCCAGTTATATATACAGTCAGGAGGCGTTTCGATAGTATCATCATCATCATCATTAGCGGCGTTTCAGCTATATACCGTCAGGAGGCGTTTCGATAGCATCATCATCATCACCATCATTAGCAGTGTCCCAGTTATATATCGTCAGGAAACGTTTCGATAGTATCATCAACATCATCAACGTTAGCAGTGTCCCAATTATATATCGTCAGGAGGCGTTTCGGTAGTATCTTCATCACCATTAGCGGTGGTTCAGCTATATACCGTCAGGAGGCGTTTCGATAGCATCATCATCATCACCATCATTAGCAGTGTCCCAGTTATATATTGGCAGAGACGTTTCAATAGTTATCGTCATCGTCATTTCCATTAGCGGGTTTGTCCCATCTATATAGTCAGGAAGGCGTTCGATAGTATTCATCATCTTCTTACGGTGTCTCAGAGATATATCGGCAGGAGGAGGAAACGTCGATAGTATCATCATCATCATCATCATCACTAGCGGTGGTTCAGCTATATATCATCAGGTGATGTTTCGATAGTGACAACATCATCTTCATCAGTGATGGCAGGGTTCCAGTTACACATCAGTCGGAGAAAATTAGGCAGATCCCATCATCATCGATGGCAGGATTCTAGCTGTACACCATTTGGAGAAAATACACCGACATCCCTGGCCAGGGGCTAGGCATATCCCTACTGTCCAGATCCACCTTTCCATCTACTAATACGAGGGGTCATGGCCTCGTGAAACCACATGGCAACCAACCATTACAAGTATTTATTTATGTATTGTATATGTAAGTATATGTATGTATATTATATTTTATTAGTATGTATCTATTCGTACGTAGTGTATGAGGGGGCTCTTCACGGGTGGCACAACACCCGTGCGGATGTCTTCCCTCGTCTGGAATGGATTGAACGTATTGATGCATACCAGATTATAATAAGTACTACCTGGGAGGGTGATTGCAGTCACTGTAGTGTCGCGAATGGCCAATGGGCTGCAGTTGCTCACAGGCGAGGGTTGGGGAGCCTAGGAAACTCCCCTTCCCCACTCGCATATTTTTGACTTGACAGGTGGCCCGGGACCATCTTTACAGTAGCTTCAGTATATATACCGTAGTTTAACTTAGTTTAACCTGGAGGAGTTGGAATTCGGGGGGCAAACTGGCTCTGAGCCCGGACGCCAGACACTGACGCGAGGGATGGTGCGGTACTTTGCACAGAAGAGGCCCAACATGAAAAGGCGCATCCAGGCTCAGGTCAACGTATCCGGAACTCGTGTCGGGAGAAGGAAGATGGGATCAGTCACCGATGAGCCTTTGGGTATGGAGGGGCCGAATTTAAAGCAAACACATGTTTCGCGTACACATACATTCATACATGCCTCCCACACCCCCTTTATCCCTTAGAACCCACCGTACCACTAGAATGAGACATAGGGCCAGATACAGGTGACGGAACTTAGGCCGGCTAGTAAATAAACGTAACAATGTAATTGATATAAAGATAATGCAGAGTAAATATAAAAGGATCGTAAGGAATAAGCACAGCGAGATAACGGCGGAAGATAAAATTATTAATCAGCGAGGGCGTCGAAGACGGAATCACCATAGGAGCGGCTACGAAGGACTCGAGGGCTTTCAGGGGATCTATGTACTCTATATGTGCATGCGCATGTGATAACGGCACGTCACTAACCTTTCCAGTGGATGGCGGTCGATACCATACAGGTAGGACAATGGGGGATCGAGCGGAGAGGGCGTGGGAGCAGAGGATCGCGCACTCTGGAAGCGCAGCTACACCAGATGCAGTGGTTTCAGTCCGTAGGAATGATAGGTAAATAATATAGGGCCACGGAACATAGTATGTTTAGCAATTGCACCGTAGGGCTTAATTGACGTGCTAGGTAGTATTGTTTGCGTTTTCCATGAACATTCACGAACTTCATACCCCAGTATTTAATTTAGCTTGCGTTAGGGTTACCACAAAACCAATTCATCCCCTATAGTTCGAAACAAAAAATTACACAACGTGAACTGGGGAGGTCTTGAATAAAGCGAGGGTGTTTGTAAATACTACGTTAAAAACCGTAGAGCCTTCATCCGACGTAGATAGATAGCTTGTTTGCCTCTAAAAGGCGTAAACTCAGATTAGGAGTAGATCGAGCTGAAAGGCGAAGAAAGGAGCCATCAGCAACTAAAGTTGACAAATAATACAGATCTATTTATTTATGCATAATGTCACCCCAAAAGTGAAATCTACTTTGAACATGTTATTCTTGCAAATAAATTTCTGATAACAATCTCAATGTAAGTCTTATTTAAACTTATGTAGTTATTTATAAATTTTACTTAGACTAATCATAATGTAAAGGTTTTTATAATTTTATTTAACTTGTATTGAAACGAATGAATTTTTCGTAATCGATTTGAGTTAGTGTAGTGATAGTCCAACGTTTTACAAAAAATAATACTCATAATCAAGGCAGGAATATTATAGTCCTGCTAGGTTATTATTGTTTTACAAATAACCCTGTACACATGTAATAATGTGTATATAATATATTTTTTTATACACACATTGCTTTGTACTTTGTATTTTTAATTTTTATACTCATATTTTAATGCTTATACCCGATACTTTCACTGGTTATATATGTAGTTTATATTTATATTTTACTGCTTACACCTGATATTGTTGTGTATACCTACTTCTTTCTTTATTATATATAGAAAGAATTATATAAAACAATATGTAAAAGCCTATAAACAAATAAATAATAAAATATTTCTTTTTACATATAAGCACAAGTAGCGGTTTTACTTTCCCCGAAACTATATTCCTTCGAACTTCTTTAAATTTTAAAAATTAACGTAATAAAAATAACCAACGGTTGTGCCGTCGAGCAGCGTCGCGTCAAACCGTAGACAGTTGACTATCGTCCCGATGTTTAGATAAACGTCCGCGACGTCCGCGTAACGAAGTTGACGCGTCAACTAGTTGACGAATTCAACTAGTTGATCGTCTCGTCGATGGATGGACGTGGACGGTCTCGTTTCGTCGACGGTAAATACGTCGACGACCCATCCCTAATGGAAAGCTCGAAAGCTAATAATTGAAACTCTCAAAAGATAAGCTGTGGAGATTTCGAAAGATAAGCTACGGAAAGTTCGAAAGTAAGTTGTGGAAATCTCAAAAGGTACGCTGTGGAAAGCCGTAAAAGTAAGCTATAGGAAACTCGAAATATACGCTGTGGAAATCTCGAAAGGTAAGCAGTGAGAATCTCGAAAGTAAGCTGTGGCAAGCTTGCAAGGTTAGCTATAGAAAACTCGAAAGATAAGCTATGGAAAGCTCGAAAGTGAGCTGCGAAAAGCTTGTAATGTAAGCTATACCTCAAAAGCTAACTATTAAAACTCTCAAAAGATAAACTGTGGAGAGTTCGAAAGATAGGAAAGCTCGAAATATAAGCTGTGGAAGGTCGAAAGATAGCAACAAGAAAGAGGCCTATGTTCCACTATAGACGCAAATCGACGATGAAATTAACGAAATTTAACAATGAAAAATCGGGATTAAAGCAGTACGTTGGTCTTCGGACTCGTAATTATTTTATGACTACATGTTAACAATATTTCAGAGATTAGTCTGTTAACACATTTTCAAATGCACTAAGCATGATCGTTCATAGCATTTACATTATTAAATTACTCGACACAGTACTTGTAAAAAATACCCATAACAGTTCACAATATGTAGAAGTAATTCATTTATTTTAAGCAATTAAAGTCCAAATTACATTTTAATTTTAAAATTGACACGATAACTGTATTTTTTATTTATTCATTTTTTATCAAATGAGAATTTTCTTCAAAAATGATATAGTAAATATCTCAATTAAGTTTGTTAAACGCTCCCTAATCGCCGCTTCAAAGCTTTTCATAAAATGTTGTAATTAATAAATTTGGTCCTTGAGAAAAATGTTAAAAATATATATGGTAAATTATCTACACTGGGAGCATAATAATAGGTGTACCCATAAGTAATCAATTATTTTTGGTGTGGAATGTTTGCTTCAGTCAAGCTCAGTAAAGTGAACGTGTAAAGACGTGTTTTATACGCAATATTATAATCCGTGGTCTTGTGACTTGTGACAATTAAATTTAAATTGTTTTATTACTCTGTTGTAAAATGGCGAACAATCAACTAACTTACAAAATTTACGTTATTGCATGCTGTTTCATTTTCTATCGGGTGTTAATGCAACGGTTGCAACAAAGAACATTTGTGATATGTATGGAGACGTATTGAAAGTAAATAAGTGCCAACGTTGGTTTAGAAAATTTTCCGATGGTGATTTTGACTTTTCTGATAGCGATCGAAGTGGGCGCCCGGTAGGGTTTAATAATGACGCTTTAAAAACATCTAGAAGTATATTTTTCTTAAAAGTGTACCAACAAGATGGCAAAAGGTCCTAGAAACGATGGAGATTAAATCGATTAAAAATAAAACTAAATGTAGTTAAATTCTTCTTTTTTTTTGTTGACACTAAAATAATTGATTACTTATACACCTAATATTTATAAGAAAGTTTGGGAGCCCTCGACGGCGCCGCGGACCGGTCGAGCTATTGAAAAGTGAAATGACTCGACCGCTCCGTAGGAAATATTACGACAACTTACGTGTTTGTGTTTTCAGTCGGGTTTTTTCAGCAAACGATTCGTGCACTCTTTGAAGTCTGGATTTTCGTACATCCGTATCATCGGCTCTGGAAAATGGGCCCGATAGTATTATGCGAAAGAGAAATTTTTAAGCACTGCTTGAATGGAAAAGCGCCTCTCTAATAACTACCTCCAGCTGTCACGCTGCGACGGTCTCTGGTTCGCGAACAATGCGACAATGGCCAACATCTCCGATATTGTTTCCATCGAAACAAATACGCCCGAAATGCAATTAAAACGAGAAACCTCCGAACAATGCAAGACGTCTTGAGTATCTAGTAACTCTCCAACTTACATGGACCGATTTCGTTCATAAGGCCGGCGCCCCACTAGGCGTATCTTCCGTCGCGTCAAATCCGTAACCGAACTTAGCAGTCACATACAATATTCCGCGGCGGATTCAACCTGCAACAAACGCACGTACGGACGAACCGTCGAATGTGGCGCTTTGCATTTAAAAACATGAGACGCGACGTCACCGATTTTACGTTGACGCCGAAGCGAGCGTTCCGCCAGGGGATCGACCGATGGTCCGCTCAGTGTATTCGATAAGCGCATGTCGTATGGAAAGAAACGTAGACGTCAAAGACGCGACGGGAGAAACGCGTAGTGTGGCGCCGGCTTAAAAGTGTTCGAAACCACGCTGACGAACTGACATCTGGATACGTCCGGAACTAGTCGCAAAAATAAAAAATTACCTATAGTCGGGCCCACACAAACCGACGACTTCAGCCATAAATCATAATCGGCAAAAAAATCAATATTGGGTATCTTAAGATTGTTATCCCGACACTTAAGAGACGACAATAAAAATAAAAAATAAACGTACTCAAATAAGGAGATTTGTATATTTTCACATATCTCTCTCAAACCTTCTTATCCAGGCGGTCTGGTCTGACAGGATTACCGAAGTAGGTACTTATCGCATACGTAACCTTACAATTCTCATGTTTCGACTAAGATTACATTCGACTAAAAGTACAAATATTGTATTTAAAGCTTATAGAAAAAGATTATTTCATATGCACTTAGTAATTTCTTCTCCCACAGGGTCCTGATGTAAAATTATGAATAAATTGTCATTTTCGCGATGGACTCGTATTTATATTTTGACGTTTGACGGATAACCGTCATGCATTTCTTTCTCAATCTCTCTCTCTCTCAAGTAGAAACTGAAAGAAACAAACACCGACGTCTACCTACGTCTCGTTTATTTTATTTTTATTCTCGTCTATTCAATGTTGGGATAACAATCTTAAGATACCAACATTTTTAATTTCAGAATACGGCCAAATATCATTAGGAATTCGCAAAAATGCAAATGCTTTGTCGATCAAATTTGCTATCTGCATGTGCGCTGTCGATGAGTCGCTTTGTGGAGAGTTTGTTTCGAACACTCTGTTTGGTCAACGTTCTTTTTTTGAATTTTTTTATTTTATATACAGAATACTGGTCAGAAATACATAAAAACAATACATTACATATTTCGAACTCAGTCTACTGTTCCGATAACGAGTGTTTTCTCTAGCAACATGCATAATATATTAATGTATCAATACAGTGCCAACATGTACGAATGAATATGTAAATAAAGAATTGATGTTATGTATGCTAGGGGTTCAGGTTATTGGCAAGAAAATGGATGTTGTGCTGGATTTCTTAGGTGATGAAAATGCAAATAAATATATATCGAGGGTAGAATACCAAAAGGGCGTTAGTGATTATTTCTAACTTTACAGGAGAGCAAAATAATGTTTTGTCAATCTGATTTTGTTAATTTTTTTTATTTATCTTAATTATTGAGTTCCTTATTATTTATTGTTTATTGTACAATTACATAGTTTCACGTTTAAAAAGTTTAAAAGTTTTTACAATAAAATTTTTGCACTCCTGTTTTTAAACCTCCTTATATTCACCGTGTTTTGAATTTCCTTTGGCAGGCTATTGAAGATTTTTAGACCTTTGTACATCATACAATTTTGTGAGGTGTTTTTAGTTTTCTTCGGTAGATTTATTTTATTATTAAACGATTTCGTGTTTTAGATAAACATACATGAAAATCGTTTAATAAAACATTGACAAAATCAGATTGACAGAACTTTATTTTGCTCTCCTGTAAAGTTCGAAATAATCACTGACGCCCTTTTGGCTTTCAACCCTCGATATCATTTAGACCTTTGTTATTTGCTAAGCAATGAATATTTATATGAATATTTTCAAGCTTAGTTTGAGGTAAAATGGAGGCTTCGTTTTAAAACGTTAATTTGATCAAATTAAATGGCGGATTAACGCCCAAACTCGCTTTGGACCAAAGCCAAAACCGATTTTTTTCCATGGTTCAGTAATCAAAGTCAATTTGTATGGATATAATATATCTACACAGCAGTTCATTATGTAAAAACGGCCTGCGCTTACTATTATTCGTATTTGTAATCTATAAGAACACTCACTTCAGTTATTTGTCTTCCACAGTCGATTTGCTAATTTCCAAATGTTGCGTGGAAATTGGAAATTGTTATCATACTCGTACATACCTTATGCATTCTAATATGAATATATTTTAAAAAAGTGTTACGCGTATCACAACAAACGAACCCTTTAAAGAATGTGTTTTTTTTATTCGTCTCGCCTTATACAAATCATTGGATTTTCTTTTGGTCTCTTCGAACAAATATTAATTTGAATTTGAATCTTAATTTTATTCAAGTTCACGTTTGTTGTTTTGTTACTCATTTATTTTATTTTTTAAGTGTTTTTCTATAAAAATATTATTTTTTAACTTCGTTTCGTGGTAAATTTTACCCGTCAAGCCTCCAAAAACAGATTCTTTGTTAAAGCAAACAACACGATAATGGTAATTGATTAAAATACTTTACCTAATAATAAAAAATGTAGCATATTTTTTATCATCCCTGGAAAACTCATCGTTATTTTTCAAACTCACAGAGACACAATAATATCACAAATATTTCACATTAATGTCACACAAGATAACATTGTAATAAATAATAACAGATATTTAATAATTAATATAATATTAAACACGACTGTTTTAAATATTGAGTTAATGATGCACAAAATAAAGTTCAACAAACGAAAATGCAATAAATTTTCCCGCCGACTGTGACAGCGAAGCAGTGTTGCCAGGCTCGCGGTCGCACGCGATCTGAGATCAATGGTAACTACACGACGGTACAATTTTTCGGTCATGATGGCGCCGGCCGGAGACAGTCACTCTCTAACCGCAGCGATATGGGAAATTTCGATGTCTCGTAATATTTCGTTTAATTTCTTCGCTTTCGGTGGAGATGGGTGTTGGCACATCGGTGCTGGAGAGATTGTGTAATGTCGCTTGTCTCTCTGTGAGCTATTTATGTATTGTATCATTTTCTACACCGCAAGTCTACGGGTATTATCAAATACTTATATTCGTCTTTGCAATTTACACCGGATCTCACAGATGGCAACGACTTGTACGTGTACAGAGATTCTTTAAGAAATGAAAACGAGTTTAATTGAATAATATCGAGTCTTCTAAAGTCAACTTAATGTTGTTGCAATTAAGATAAATTATAGAAATTGTAGAAACACAGAGAAGAAGCTGTTTACGGCCCAGAGCTCACAACCTGTATGAGCTGGCTTGCAACATTAACTAACTCCATCGTAAGAACATCTACACATTATCAAATTTTTTAATGTTCTATATATATTCCAAATCTGAGAATCTATCGTTTATTTGAATGGAATATGCTAGAGACATTTAGTCTTTTCTCATTTATAATTAATCATCCCTCTGGGAAAAAAATCCAGAGACTATGTTCTTACCTACATACATGTATTGTTAATGTTGTTGTTTTAAATATTTGAACAAGAATGGTTACAATACTTCGCGGAAAATGCTATCGTAAGGTTTTCCGTGGTAGAATCTAAAGATTAATCTGTATACAACGCGCGTACATTCGATTGTTCTAGGGTATGTGGGTGGGAAACTGGGCAGCTCGATCTCTGACTTTCCAACCGGGTTTCAGGTCTTGAATTATTGATTAACTTTTATCCCGAAATGACAAACTAAACGGAGAACGAATTTATTTTATTTTTATTTTATTTATTCATGGGAACAGTACATATAAAATCAGATTACACATGATTATTGAACAGTATAGAGACCATCTTACAAATTTCCACAGAATGAACATATTATGCATTAACATATAGCAACAATAACTTGAGTTATACAAAGAAAAACAAAATATTGAAAGTTTTGAGTTACGACAAACTATGAGAGTCAAAGAATTAAAGGTAAAAGGAGAATAAGGAATGGGTAGGAAAGGACAAATCTACCTACTTAGTAAAAAGGAGAAGAGATAAGAATAAAAAGAAGTGCAAAAGATATATGTATAGCATAAGGATATCTGATCAATACATCTGCATATATATATACGAGGTCTGTACAAAAGAAAAAATGTGTTAAAGAAAGATACAAGATAAAAATTACAAATACGAAGTCTGTTCAAAAGAAAGAAGATGGATTAAGGAAGAGGAAAAAAAAGGTTTATGACTGAGGTTTTTAAATTCCAAGAGTTTTAAATTCATAAATTGATGAATTGAAAAGATCCAAGTCGCTGAATATAGAAAATAAAAGAGTTTTGCCGGGAGTTGGTATTACAGTGTGAAAGGCTCAAGGTCTCGAGCGATCTAGTGGATCTTCCGGGTACTCTCAGGGAGATGCGCTGCAGCAATGCCGGTCAGTCAATCTTAAAGATATCTAATTTGTGAAGAAATGTAACATCAGCAGTATTTCTGCGATTGACCAGGGATGTTAAAGAAGGTCGTGGAATCTACATTACTAATGTGAATACGATGGGAATGAAAGTCGAGATATTTTATGAATCTGTTCTGAACACTTTCGATTCTATTTATATGAACTTGATATCTGGGGCTCCACACCTGAGATGTGTACTCAAGGATACTCCTAACAAAGGAGTTATCCCGAGATCCTGAGACGTTATCCCCAGATCCTGAGAAAGGTGAAAGCCGCAATAGAGAGCCCTCGTACACAAGCCAACAGGACAACCGGAATGAAGAGGGCGGTAGTGTCTTGGGACGGGTTGCGCTTTATAGTGACTGCGGTCGTGGAGCGGAATAAGGCCGCTAAAGAAGAAGAGATTAACTCTCAAACAATGAACAATAAATATTTAATGAATGGATGCCGATGAAAGAAAATTTTCTTACTCGTTAAAATAATTGGGCTTCAATATATGAAAGTGGCAACAAAAAAGAATTCATAAGCACCAAATAATGGAAAATTGACATCAGCTCAGTGAATATAATAAAATGCAATTTGCCATCTCTGTTATTATAAAAACTTTTGACTTTTGAAAATTAGTAAAAATATATCTTATCATTTTGAAGTTTTTATTCAATGTGTTCTGCATTTTTATGTTCATGTATCCGGTTCAATGGCAATATATAAATTACTACTAAGCTTTTAGAGCCATGTGGGCAGCTATAGTTGGCTACAGTCGCTATAGTGCGCGGAGGATCTATAGAAAAATGTACTCTGTTTGGCGTTTGTATTGCAGTGTAGAAGACCAGGGAATGCAATCCCGATCCCGCGAGATCTCGAGGCATTTTACAAGATCAATCCCGAACCGAAAAATCGGACGGGATTATCGGGATTGATCAACATTTTTTATGTTTTGTATGTTTAATCATATCATATTCTCACCATTAATCATGTTTGATGCAAGCTGCTATAAAAAAAAGATCTAATTATCTAGCTAGTGTACGCCGATTTATCGGCACTGAAACTGAATTGTGCATGTCTATAGAGCTTTTAGTAAGAGATACTTAAAAATTATGTTCATGTCACATTCAAATAATGAAAATTGCTGTATTTTATCAACTTAACATAGTAATAAAAACTTCTACTAACTCTACCTACTAAATTGACTGATTGAAGCTTGGAAAAACGCCTACAAAAACTTTAATGCAATGATTAATAATGAATATTTTATTAAAATTGCTGATATAAAAATGCAAGGCGTTGTCTTTAGTTGCTATTCAGCTCTATAAACAAACAAAAAAACACAAAAGCATTCGGGATCCCGATCCCTACGGATCCCGCGGGATTGGAAATTCTAATCTCGAGGGATCTCGACTCGGGATTGCATTCCCTATAGAAGACTAAGCGTGAGATCAGTTCTAGTAAAGTTAATCTGGATGGTACTCGGATGGATATTCTGCTGAGTAGGTCTGGATCTCTACTTTAGAGTTGTCTATTTTACGTTTAAAAATGATGTCGCCTATGACTCTTCGAGGATGTAAGGGTGGGATTTTAAGGAAAATAGAAGATTCCGAAATGCTGGTTGGGATTCGATAGCTTCGGAAACTTAGATATTTTAGGAATCATTTCTGTATTTTTTTCGATCCTAACGATATTATTGCCACGTTTTGGACATCTATCATCACCTCATCCGAAGTACCTACTTCAATATTCGCCTGCAAGCGGCGCCAGCACTACGTCTCGAACGCACCCAGCCATATTTCCCATTATTTTTCTCAGGGTCTGCGTGACTACAAGGGAGTTTACCAAATGCCTCGTTCTCGGCGTTGTCATTGGGCAATCTTGCCGCACGTGGTTTGTTTAAGTGATTTTAAAAAGCCGGCAAACGACGTAGTTTTTATTTCTTCAATATGTTTTAAAATTATGAATTATAAGAACTCGGAATCTCGGGTGATCTATGTGATCGTAATATAGTTTCAAATTAAAAATTACATTATTTTTATCAATATTATAGAAAACGTACAGTAACAGATACAAGACGCTTTCAGAAAACAATTGAACTCTTTTCTTTCTTTCTTTTAGATCTCCACACATATAATATTATGCTCCACAAAAGCTTTATCTTGTTTTAAAATGTTCCATTTTTCAAACTTCAAATAATTTAAAAATAATAAAGTAGGTACCTACCTACATTCTATCACTTCCAGTTTATCCGATGTTTAAAAAATGGAACATTTTAAATGTGCTGATTTTCCTCATTTTATAACATTAAACATTATCTTATATCTATATAGATAAGGTAAAGCATCATATTTCAGCTGCTAGGCATGTTTATAAATATGATTTTGATAACATTATACATTATCTTATATCTATATAGATAAGGTAAAGCATCATATTTCAGCTGCTAGGCATGTTTATAAATATGATTTTGGCTGTAACAGCTTACAAATAATATTTTTTATAGATGCAGTAAATAATATTGACACAAAACTAAACATATAATTGAATCTAAAAATGGCAGCCATTGGGAAGAAATGTTTTTAAAATCAAATAAATTAATCAATTAGAAAGACATACAAAAAAATCTAATTCACGAAAAAATATTAGGCTACTACTGGGATTCGAACCCAGGTCACCTCCTTTCCGGGGCCGGTGCTCTGACCACTATGCTATAGTAGCCCTCTATGTTTCCGTGAATATATCGACCTTACATGTAATTCTCATTTTTATTAATTGATTAATCATTATTTTTGTCTATAGAACAATCCACTTTTTTGATACGGTAGTTCAAAGTACTTTGCAATGCTACCGCTAGATAGACGGCAGAATTAACCGATTAATTAATTTTATTTGGATATACATTTATACAACCAAGAACACATTCATATTTGTGAAGTTGTAATTTTTCAGAACAAAGTTCTGTGAAATTTTAAAACCAAATTACTTAATCAATTAGAAAGACATACAGCAAATCTAATTCACGAAAAAGGGAGGTGAACTGGGTTCGAATCCCAGTAGTATTTTTTGTATGGCCTAATATTTTTTCGTGAATTAGATTTTTCTGTATGTCTTTCTAATAGATTAATTAATTTGGTTTTAAAATTTCACAGAACTTTGATCTGAAAAATTACAACTTCACAAATATGAATGCGTTCTTGAATATATAAAATATTTTATACTCTTTTAGGAAGCTCGACTGTGTGGTCCACCGCTAGCTGACGACGTCCTCTCAACACATGAGGTCACCAGAGTGATCTGAGCGCAACTCCTCGTCGCGGAGCGGGGAGAAGCGGAATATTCACTTTCTTCTTAACGACTCCCGCGCGTGATCAAGAGACTTTATATGTTTATATAATCTTCCTTCTCAGACGTGACTGTTGTATAAAGAACTAAAAGAATGACATTTCATATCGTAATTAGGTACCTACTTTAAATTTCGATGATGAATTGTCCATATTACCATATTAACAAAAGTCTCCCGGTCGGTACCGCGGACAATTTAATTATTTATCTAATTGTTCGCCTTTCATACCGTTTACAAAGGCGCAACTATATTTAATTTATTTCAGAAATGATTTTCTAAACTTGTATTTTTTTGATCGCTTGACCTCATGCCCAGTGTTTCCGGAATCTATAAAACAGAAAAAAAACTAACCCATAAAAACCAAGTTTTTATTACACTCCCTTTCTCATTGGATCAGGTTTCGTGCCTACTGCACGCGTTCTGGTCATTACTCATTTGTATTATTCCAATTTGAAAAAAAACATTAAAATTTCGAAAAATCCAAAATTATACTATAATTGCTTAAAAAATTTAAACGAAAATTTGTTAGATCATTTTTATCGTCGCCACGAGTCTGCCTGCAAAGTTTCAGCTCTATTTGATCACGGGAAAAGGGTTAAAAATCGATCTAAAGTTTTTTCGTCAGACAAGCAAACAATCAGACACCACGAGTTAAAAGAAAGGGAGTAAGAACAGTATTTATTCAAATTGTTTCTTGTTCCTGTGAAAAAAAATAGCCAAAATAAGCTCAAATACACATTTTTGGACAACAGTAAATTAAAATACTGCAATGCTTTAAATGAATTTAATATTCAATAAAATCTTTGAATCAAAAACATAATTAATTATCGAACAAAAGGAATTGGTCTGCCAAAATAATGCACAATAATGTAAATGGAAAGATACTTTTCATATTGAAAATACGAACCTAAACGTAAAACTAGGGAATGCAATCCCTAGTCGGGATTACCCTTTCGAAATCCCTCGAGATTAGAATTTCCATTCCTGCGGGATCCCTAGGGATCGGGATCCCGAATACTTTTGTGGTTTTTTTTGTTTATAGAGCTGAATAGCAATTAAAGACAAACGCCTTGCATTTTTATATCAGCATATTTTTATATCAGCATAGTTAATCATCGCTTTCAAGTTTTTGTAGGCGTTTTTACATGCATCAATCAGTCAATGAGAGTTAGGTACCTATTTAAAAAAGCTTTACTTTATAATGTACCTATTTAAAAAAGCTTTACTTCGTCTGGTCTTTAACCCGATATTAACGGGGTACATGGATAATATTTTCATAATACATGTTTAATTTTTTTTTATCATTTTATTTCTTGAAGTGATGTGAAAAGAAAGTCGACGCTTATTGACAAACACAACCAGCTTTTCCGGAAGGAAATCCCTCCGGATCTTGAAATTGTCAAGGATTTTGATTATCTCGCATCTATAATTACTAACGACGGTAGCTACCGACTTCTAACGAGTAAAACGACGGATAAGTATGGCGAAAAGTTGTATGTCTAGACTTGGGTGATATGGGAAGACCGCGGTTTATCTAAAACAATCAGTTAGGCTTGTGAGGTGTCTGGTGCACACAATATTCCTTTTTGGTGTGGAATCGTGAACTTAGAAAGTAGTAGGCGGATCGCTGCCTTTGAGATGTGATGTTGGAGACACATGTTGGTGTACCATGGACAGCGAAACGCACAAATGTCTCTATATTACAAGAACTTAAAATCAATAAGAGACCCTGAAACACTTGTCTTAGATGAATCCTCAATTTTTTGGACATCTTGCTAGAAGAGAAGATAGCCTGGAGACGCTTGTTGGGGTTGGTCATGTCGAGAGTCTAAGAGGAAGAGGAAAATCTCCCATTCGTTGGACCGGCAGAGTGGAAAAATCTACAGGCACTTCACTGGTTACAACGCCAATATCTGGAGGATGCCGCGAAAGATGGATGAGAATAGTCAAGAGGGCGTGAAGATCACGACCTTTGGTCATGCGGGACCGACTTGGATGATGGTTTTTTGATGTGGTGGATTTTAAAAATGATAAGCTCGTCTTAGTGCTGGGAAAAGTATCAGCACCGAGTTCCGCAGGTCGCGGGCGCGGGCCCGCTGTTGCCGGGTTTTACACTACTTTTGAAACAACATTGAATGAATGCGTGGGTTATTCTAGTGATTCAGCAGTCAAAAAAACATTATTCTAGGTTATGTAAACATTTCGCTTTCAGGTAAGTTTGTCGTTTCGTAACGTGTGTTCAATCGTGGCGGGACACGAAAAACCGATGAGTCAAAGTTCCGGCAAGAGTGGAAGGGCGAGTGTCGCGTCGTCGGAATGGATTGACGGAAGATCGTTAACCCGGAAACGAGAGTTACGTCGGTATGCGTCGACTTAGGCCCGGTTGCGCCATCAGAAGTAAGAGTAAGAGTTAAGAAAAAAGCATAGATTTTTGCATTCTCCACCAATCAAAACACCCGTTTTCGTAAAAATCTATGCTTTTTGCTTAACTCTTACTCTTACTTCTGATGGCGCAACCGGGCCTTAATAGTTTCAAAAGGCTCACGGGATGAATAAAACCTTCTAGTTTCAACACTTTAATGTCCGTGTTCTCTGTGGTTGGTCGGGCTTTACCGAACGCGAGTAACGATTACTCTTTACAAAAAATACATTTGATTGAAAACTAACTCGCCATTTAAATTTGCATCACCCTCCCTTAGTCTCCCAGAAGTAGTGGTATTCCTGGGCTGACCTATTCTAGGTCAGTCGGCCACCTGTCGTGATGTATTCTTATTGACAATTTTTCGAACTCCTTGGTTAATTTCAAAGATACGTATGACCTACTTTACTTTAGGATAAATATTTTTTTGTCTTCTACACCGACGTGCCACAATTATCTCTTACTATACCTCTTGCACGCTCGTCGTTTGTTGATGCTTTATTTTTTCCGACGATCCTTTTTTAATTCTACCGACTTCAGTACAAACAGATCTGCAAAGGTTTTCCACACATCGATCATATTTCCAAATCATTCGTTTTTCTTTTGCCAATTCCGGGCCTTATTTTTTAACACCTCAGTGTTGACACTAGGATTAATTATACATCACTAGTCATGTTGTGGATGACAAATTCCTATTGTCATTGGTTTCATTCAGTGCATCATTTACTTTATTTCTCGCAGCCACCTCCTTTCGACACCTTTCTCAAGGTTCCCGCCCTCGGTGAACACATCCAAATGTATAAACATGCTCACTTGTCCTAAGAATGGCCCACGTTTAGTCACTACAATAACAATCACATTTAGACACACTTTCTCCTCTCGGGAACACTGTCACATCGTACTTGCTAACATTCATTAGGAGTTCTCTCCATGACTTGCATACATTGGACATCCTGGTCACCAGGCGCTGGTAATGGCGTCGGTAGCTATTCAGATGAGCTAAGAGTCACATTACTATTTGAAAATTACATAATTTATATTTTATAAGATATTCTTCAAAGCACGAAGATTTAATTTACATTTGCCAGAAGCTCGCGTATGTCAATATGAGAATGGAGGTCATTTACAATATGCTACAGGTAAAATATCTCCGTGAGATATAGGATACCACATAGTAAAATAATAAAAACAATTATTTAATTATAATTATAATAATGGTAAACTTATCTATAGTCGACTCTGTAGTAGGAATCATGTATACTTAAAATGTTGAAATATTTTCATATATATAATTTGACTAATGGATAATTTAGCTTATAATAACATTGTATTACTGTATTGCTTACTTGTCTGTCGAAAAAAAATGGATCGATTTTTAACCCTTTTCCCGTGATTCAATCAAGCTGAAACTTTGCAGGCAGACTCTTGGCGACGATAAAAATGATCTAACAAATTTTCGTTAAAAAAAATAAATTATAGTATAATTTTCGATTTTTCGAAATTTTTATTACTCCCTTTCGTAGCGTCGCCCGACTCGAGCCCAAGGCGTGGGGTAAGCGCCAAACCTGTTTCAACTAGTAAATGAGAAAGAGAGTATAATAAAAACTTGGTTTTTATGGGTTAGTTTTTCTTAGGATGAAATTGTGCATTACATTGAATGTAAGGTGGGTGTAGTGCAAAGTTTAGTTTATTAAAATTTTTGACAGCTCAGACGTGTGCGTGCTCTGTAAGATATGCTATTGTTTTGCTGATAAATTTTCAGATATTTATTGAGAGATCCAAAATTGATACCGTTTGTCTAGAATTTAAGCATGGTCTTACATAATTATAATAATGTTCGTTAATATGTCTGTATCACCATCCTTGAAACATTCTTCACCAACTCGGGATTTTCATTTACAGTATCACAAAATTCTGTTGTTGCTGCAGTTCATTGAAGTCATAATCGCCAGTCGCCAAACGTAGTTTTACGTAGGGAATGCAATCCCGATCCCGCGAGATCTCGAGTCATTTTACGAGATCAATCCCGAACCGAAAAATCGGACGAGATTATCGGGATTGATCAACATTTTTTATATTTTGTATGTTTACTTGTGTATGTCTATAGAGCTTTTAGTAAATACTTAAAACTTTTGTTCATGTCACATTCAAATAATGAAAATAGCTTTGAATAATATGTTGTATTTTATCAACTTAACATAGTAATATAATAATAATAATAAAACTACTACTAGGTATATTTTAAGTACACTAATTCCTCGAGTCGTCTGCTTTAGAAACATTAAAAATTAACAAAAAGTTGAAATGAATAGTCAACAAAATAATAGCACCTTGTAAATCATCCTTATTAATGATGTTCCCTTATTTTGACCCTTCTCACCTCCCATCTTCCCCCAGTCTCCTCTACCACCTCCACCTCATAACTACTCCACTAGTATATTTTAATAATGATAATTTAATAATTTATATAGCGCCATTTTCGTGAGAAATCACCTCAAGCGCTTTACATGTTCAAATTATAACTTATTGGAAAAAAAATATTTACTATTACTATGACTTTAACCCTGAATGCATGCAAAAAAAAATGGAATTGACGGTTGAAAGTATAGTTGAAAGGGCCAGGAAGAATTAGGTGTTTTCACGGAGTGCATACTTGGAGTACAATACCCACATTTCCAACATTAGGTACTTACTATTGTAACAGTCTAATTCTACAGATTTTTTTATAAATGTCTAAATAAGTGGGTCTTTAGTTGTTTTTATCTGTGGCCAGCTGTCTGTTTGTCTTTCCTTTATTTGGTAGTTTATTTCATTACTTTGGTCCAGCCACCGCGAAAGCACGGTCGCCGAAGTTAGTTTTGTGGGCGCGACTTACTTCAACTAACCTACTTGTAGTGGATGATAAAAATCAGTTTAAACAACGCTCATAAATGACACGGACGCGTGGAAACCGGTAGCGAATTTTCATAAAAATGAGTAACAAATATACATTATGTTTCTTCAAGCCAGAAAAACTTCTTCTATTCGGGGATGGTACGATATACGCTTCTGAGATATGTAAAGTTTTTTTTTCAATTGCCAGTATCTACATCACATAAACGCGTTTGTACCGTATTTGTAGAGTGCGCTATCAAAACCGATGAATATTATAGAAAACAAGGGACTGATTCCAACTATTTTACGGATAAAACCGCATGGTACCTACCTACATACCTACCTACGTGATGTCGCTCATGATAAAACAATACCTCGTAAGCCATTTAATACATATTTTACAGGGAAGCTAAAAATTGCGTAATGCCTAAATTCTTTACAATAAATAGAATACCTAGGGACGAATTTCTTTAATGGAATTAGAGATACAAATGATTGTTTTTAAGATACAAGTTTTTGCCTGATTACATATCCACACATTTTAAAGACAAAACTTACAAAAAAACTTGATTTTGACAAAAGTGTGGTACACGATATGTTTTTATCTTATGTACTAAACAAATACAGAGGGCCCTTTTCCTATTTTGTATTGGAGCCCAATTTTCAGATCATTCTTAAGTCCTAGCGAGGAGGAAATACGTAGGTGTATTAGACATAATTTAAATATGTAATTACATATAAATTCTTATATATTATGAAAAGTAATTACTTTTCTTAATGAATAAGAATCCTTCTACTTCTTCGAGTGCTATCCATTAGCTGATGTTTGCGATTATGTTGGCTATTAAAAAACAGTGAGGATTTATCGGTCGTTTTGAAGGTATAAGCTAAAATTCATCAAAGTTACAATATCCATATGCTTGACAGCCGCTCAGCAAATAATATACAAAATCAGAAGCGATGGCCGTCGGAAGTGTGCGTCTTCGCTGTTTGCTGGACATTGATCGCACTTAACCGAGTAAATTCGTATTTTTAGCCTTTTTATTATTTTTAAATATTGTTACGGGATTGTCTGTAATTAAATAAAAATAAATATTATTTAAATTATTTTTATGATTTTTCACGAGTGTATGTAAGATATGTATGTATAATATGTTTTTGACGGTCTAAGTAAAACCGAAGATAGCTAAGTCAGTTAGTCACTGCGTTGCTTTACTGCGCGACCACTTTGAATTCAAACGAAATTATTATATTTAGATATTGCTGGTACAGTAAATAATAAATAATCCAGTGCATTCCGTGGCCTCTCATTTTCACTACATTCCACGCTACATTCCTCCACTGCATGCGCACGCTGCGCATGCGCAACTTCCGTTACAATGAAAAATTTACCCTGAATGCGCCAAAAGAAGACACTTCCAAAATATAAAAGATATTACAAGGCGGCCTCACTAGAAGTTTCAACAGTCATCGAGCGCGCATGAGAAAATGTATGAAAGTGAACAAGGCAGAGTTGTATGCCAGGACAGAAGAAGATGGCATTCTATCCTACCTGCGTACCCCTAGAACAAATATTGGAGAAAGGCCCTGTTAGACTAATGGACGAGCATACTTGAGAAGATGTGAGAAAGTTTTAGTATAGTGCGCTGGGACAGAAGAGTGTGATATTCTATTATTTCTGCGTACCCATATGGCAGTATAGACTTACCAATATAAATTGGCGTGCGAGGGAGGGCGTCCTTGTCGCGTAACAGAAGTTGTCAGGGTGTAAATTTATTACACAATACATAATGTACAGATTGTCCGGTGACCGGTGTCGGAGCCTTTAATAGAAATTTGGTCAGACAACACTAAAGAAACAAACCAGTAATGGCGGCCGCTCTATCTGTCAACCTGTTGAACGGTAATATCGGTCCATTATTTGATTTTTCAGCTTTGCAAAACTTTAATACTTCATTGGCAATTGTTCTTGCACCACCCCGGATTGTCTTGAATGTTTTGGACATAATAATTCAGTGTATATTGGAAATCAAGATGTCACAGCTCACGCTCAAATACGAGAATGAACTGAATGACAGGGCGAGGGGTTTCCGCCGTGTGCGGGCGGGGCGGGTTTTAGTTCGAAAGTCGCCGCACGCCAATTTATGTTAGGAAAGCTTTTAAAATAGTTAACACCTTGATATACCAGAGTAGGGGGGGGTAAGGTCTGATCTGAAGGGTCAGGGGGGATATAAAATCACGGTGTAGTAAACCGGCCGGGAGATCTCAGATCTACGTTTGCCGGCGGTTACGCCCTCCCCTAGGTACAATCAAAACGTCAGGTGACTGACTAGGACACTGATATCTCGAGGCGGGTGAAGGGATAGAAAAATAATGAAATCGAAACAATTTTACAAGTTTCTATATTGGACACTGTAGCAAACTAATTTACATGAAGCATTAATCCTAACTTACATACGACGCAGCAAAGTGGTTACTAAATTAAAAATTACATGAACCCTAATTTAGAGGGAGAGGACAAAATTATAAACAAAGAAAGAAAAAGGCAAAACACATAAAAAATCTGATCTTACTGCTAAAATGAATGGTGACGAGATTAAATTAACACTTCGGTAGAACCAGGTGGGCGGAGAAAAAGTCTTTAGATCGGGGTAACCTGTTTCGGAGAGTTCGGCAAGTGTCTTCTTCGTGCTGCTTCGTGGTGGGCGGCGGCTTCTGGCGTCGGCGTCGTCCTCTGACTGTGTAGGCTACGTCGGCGGCTTCTGACGTCGGCGTCGTGGCGGTCGGTAGCGAGACGTCGCTTCTTTTGTCACTGGGCGTCGCGGCGGTACACTGTGCGTCGCGGTTTCTGATACGTCGTTTCTGGCGTCGCGATGCCGATTCGGTGGTCGCTACCGTTCGGACTTACTTTCTTCGAGAGTTACCAGGGTATTCGGCCGGACCGATTTTACGGGTCAGGCTAGAGTTCCTGGTCTCTCCACCTTCAGCTTCTAACTTCAACTCCTAACTCCAACTTCAACTTCAACTCAACTGACTCAACTCGACTGGTTTCTTGGCGGCTGGCTTCGCCTTATATTCTCTCTCCGGCGACCCAGGGTGTGGTCGCGGGGGCTCGAGGGGAAGCCTCCAGCTGGTCTTCCGCCGATTGGCTCCTTTGATGCCCGCCTCCATCGTCCATTCGTCTCTCACGATCCCTCCTAGGTCCCGATTGACGCTATTGGTTACTGAACCCAATGTTGCCTCCGTTCCGCCCCCTATTGTTCTCCCAGTTTGCGGCTAATCTCGATGCTTTTCTGGTATGTAGGCCTAAACACTTTGTTATTTCACGAACGCTTTGTTCACTGTTCATATCCCTATCCCGTCACCAAAACACATTGCAAAATGAATTAAACTTAAGGAAAATACTACAGTACAAATTGGCAAAGGCGGAAAATTGAAAACACAAATCCGCATCAACACTTTACCCAACATTACCCAAAAATAAAACTGCTTACATATACATACTTAATTAAATCGACACGCCAGACATATTTTTATCGAGCAGTTATTTCTACCATTATTGACTAATTACATGGGATTGACGCAGGGTTTCATTAGATCACAGTAAAATTCCTTGAGTATGCATTACAATATTAATCTTATTATTAAGTCGTCGGTTTGATTCTTACAGTAGGCCTCTCAATATTTAACGTTACTTATACATTACATCGTTACAGGTCAATCCTTATCATTAACATTGATTTAACGCTATTTATACATTACATCATTACAGGTCAATCCTTATCATTAACATTGATTCAACGTTATTTATACATTACATCATTACAGGTCAATCCTTATCATTTACATTTAAAATTTACCACTCCGCATATTCTCTTCCTTTCTTTTTCTTTTTAATTTTTTTTCTTTAACAATGACAACATGTACTTGATACTTAGTTTTCTTTTTTTAATTTTAGCTTAAATAAAACAAGCTATCGTACTTCTTAGTTGGACCAAACATATTTGTCAATATGTGACATAGAGATACAAAACAAAGGGCTAAAATTATACAGACATCGTGGCATTTCTTAGTGAATCAATTAACATAAAAACTTATTTACATGGGATACATGCTTCAAGCGGGTCCCCTAATGTTAATGTTCTGTATACATCTTTGTAATTTCTTTTGGGATTACAAAGTACATGAATTTGCATCAACGCCACTTTCCCGAAAGGAATGCTTACATATACTAACATAATCAAATTCGATAGACACTTTTTTTTTTCAAGAAATTATGTTAAACCTTATTACTAGAAGAAAAATTAAGAAAACTTGGCGTAAATTAATTAATGTAACATTATTTACACCTAAATAATGAAAATTCTTACTTCAATATGTAGGCTGGATTGAATGCAAAACGTTTTTTTTAGGACTTTCATTATACTAATCATTATCTTATCAAATCAGCTTTCTTCCACCCCTGGTATAAGAATATAGGAAAAGAATAAAAATAGAGAACACTAAAAAATTATATAAGCCACATTCCACCCGGCAGACAATTGAAAATTTTCCAAACAAGAATTATTTTGAGCTTTATTATTACTAGATTAAAACAACTATTTTAAAATAGACCGACAAATTATATTGCTTAAACGAGTAATCAAAACAATAATTGCATGTTTACAGATAGGTTATATACCTACAACCTACAATTTGTATAAAAAAAACACAATATTGGGAGCTTGAATAACTAATGACAAATTAACATTATTCTTAAAAATAATTAAAACTCACAAATTAACATTATTCAACTAGGTGTATGTAATATATGAAAACATAAGACATGAAAGCCTCGATCTAAAGTAATATTAATGTTTATTCCAACACGGCATTTACTTATTTGCAATTAATTAAACTATTTTGTTACAACCCCGTGTGCTAAAATTCATTCTGCAGACAGATTTCAAAAACTAAAAAGTCGGAATCTTATATCTCTTCAACCGTGTTACATCTTTTCACGAGATAATATTCTATTACGTTATATATTATATATTACATCAATATCAAACATCGTCGGCAATAATACAATCAAATTTTTTCCTTTTGTTACGATCAATACATTTTCTATTATTTGCTACAAGTTAGATTAATTCGGGATGATCTCGTTATTATTTCAAATTGCAATGTCCCGTTCATTTCGATACTTAACAATAGAATACAGAATAAATGAGGAAACTACATATAAAACGAGTAACATCCACCTGCAGAGGTGGCCTGGGTTACCTAAACAATCATTACCTTACTTAAATTAAACATATCAGTTGCTCATTAATTAGGTACATATTACATTGATATTATGATTCACCACTTTGCCTCAATTTCTAATTCGGCCTCTACCTTCTTAATTGATTGACCCCTGTTATCTTTATTGATAATGACCGCCTGGTCGTGCGTTGCGGGATCTTCGCGCCCTTATATTAATAATTATACGATCCTACATCTCGCGGATCGCGTCGCCATGTGGCGGATCGGTATGTCAGCGCTTTCTAAAACATCTCTATTGTCTGTCGAGGACAATAGTAAGTTTACTGCGACGACTTTCGGAATTATTATCTTGTTTTTCTAAAAAATGTCTTTCCCAAAACAATGGCGACTTCTCTAACAAACGCAGCTTTCTAAACCGTTGTCCCATGTGTTCGCATTTGGCCAAGATGTTCTTTCTATTGTTTAATCGGGGTTAGAGATATACGTCCCGCTGCAAGAAAAGGTTTACCGTTTTTACCCTTCCAAGATGTTACTTAAGAACAAAAGGTTGCGAACGTATTGCCCATCCTAACAAAAGGCCGTGCGCTCTTAATGTCTTCGGCAACCCTAACTTTCTAATTCATTGTTTCATATGTTTTATGGCGGGCTATCCTAAGACGATCGTCCGTCGCAATGTTATTTTTTTTGAACAATAGGTCACATATTTCGACCTCGAACAAAAGATCGAACATGCCGGGGCTGTGACCACATGGCGCGTGATCTTCGAAACATGGGCGCTTTGATTTCGGTATTGCCCTAGGACAAAATTAATAACCTGGTTCGCGTCATATTCCGGTGCATCAACCTGATTAAATACAATCTGTATTACACGTACGTAAGTACCTGCTTACTGATAGAGAGGAAACATTTTCACACTGAACAACACTGTAAACGTCAAAAATCCAGTTGTCAGTTGTCATATTCTGTGGTTGTCATTTGCGATCGTTTGCGGTTAAGTGTGGGTTAAGTACATTGTTGACATTCTAATTCCCACTTGCATCCCGCATTTAAATTGTATTGTCCGACTTCTACCGATTTAAACAAAGTGCCGGAATGTTTCCGATAAACCGATGATTTATCATCAAAGTGTCGTAAAAATTGTGCGTTTTGTTGAACACCGTCTTCACGATGAAGTACCCAACGTCTCCTGCTCCGAGTACGAGTTCAAATTTCCCTAGAACCTCTTCTCCTCTCCCCGCTCCGGCCAACTACCAGCCCAGCTGCCCCACGGCGGCCTCCAAGCGGTACAAATACCTCCGAAGAATATTCAAATTCCAGCAAATGGACTTTGAATATGGGCTCTGGCAAATGCTGTACCTGTTTATAGCGCCGCAAAAAGTCTACCGAAATTTTCAATATAGAAAACGTAAGTTAGACATAACTGGATTTGTATTACCTTCCTCCTCTTTCCTCCAGAATTGACATATAGTGGCCCCAGCCAAATGAGACGCTCATAATACAAGTCTGGGTCGTCCTAATGTTGCGCTTGGGATAATTTCCTTTTCTGGGCTGTCGTATTGTCATTACATAATGTGGCTGAAGTTGTACTAAAGTAGATAGAGAGATTGCCATGCTTATAATTGTTACAGAAGCAGCCTCACAAATCTTATGGCATGTACTTTTGATATTGTATATTTATTTTCTTATACATATACATACATGTCTTTTCTGTTTCTCTTTTGCTTCTTCAGTTGTGTGCACTATTTTATTGTATACACATATTATGTATACATAATTAAATTAACGTTTTATTGTGTATGTAATCTAAAACTGAAGAGATATTGCCGTATTATGAGTGAGTTTTTATTTAAATACTTAAAGAACAAAAAAAGAACCAAAATTGAAGCACCCACTCACAAAACAATTCTGAGTAAGCAGTATACATAACATTGTAGTCCAGCAGTACATGTCAAAGGCATCTAATTTCCACTCGTAATTATTGCGAATTTCTCTAGTCTCTGCTACATTCATTAAGATTGAATGTAGCAGAGACTAGTTGGTTGCCTTTTTGATGCTTCTGCCCTCCCATTTTCTCTACAGTTGATGTCAGCTTAACAAGTTGGCTACCTCCAAATTCAATCACCGGTGTTGGTAATCAGCGATTCTTTGACAATATTATATTTTGCCTTATTTTAAACTAAATTATCTCTAGAAAGCTGTCGCTTATAACACCTAGTTATTGATTTAAGAAACTGTTCTTGATACAACTAAATGCTTTACGCGGGCATTAAGCTTAGTCTCTCAACGTGCCATGAGAAATCTCCTTCAAAATCTTCAAAAGTAACTTGGCTACCTGCCTACTATGATGTTATAGTAGTATGCGATGGCATAACTAGAAATATTAGGCTTCATTGCAAAATAGAAGGAAAAGTGTATGTTTTGTATATGGGATACAAAGTACTATAACACCCTCGAGCAGACGGCGGTCTATCCGCTCAAGCAATTTACACACACTTCCAGGGTATGGGTACAAATGATGGGTAATCCTCACTGATAAGCTGGGTAAGCACCTAGAGGGCGCCTTGCGGTATTACAACCAACCCCAGTATCCTCTGCCGGGTCCCCAGACCAGGTCCTCCGTGGGCTGTTGTCCTCTTGTCGCTACTGAAGTAACTACAGATTCCTCTGCTGGGTTCCCTGACTAGATCATCTATAGAATTGTTCGAGAAAAAAATATTTTGGCATTACAGTACTACATTTGTGGGGTATAAAAGCAAAGGCAGCACTATCCAAAAAATTTAAAAAATGTTTTGAATTACTGTTATTGTTTTATCGTCTCCTTTAATTCTACATTTATATTGTTATTGATTATGTTTCTAAATAATTTATGTTCACATTTGTATTTTTTTAAATATATTATTTCTACTGTGTATTGTTTATCAACTTGGTACAAATTATAAAGTAAAAGGCGCGAGGCTCCAACATCAATTAAATCTAAAATATTAAAACATTCACGTTTTTATGAAACAGTGAGTTTTTATTGTAACACAAAACAAGTAAAGTATTATGGTATAAAAAAATATATTTTCCATTTTGTTTCAGAAACGAAGCTTCAGTTTGCCCGGGACGACCCGGCTTTCTTAGTATTGCTTAGCATTTGGCTGTTCTGTGAGTATCCGGCACACATCATCCATATAAAGAACTAAGTGTTTGAATTGAGATTTATTTATTTATTTAATTAAGGAATCTTAACAGTTTCAATCATTAAAATGTTAGAGCACAGTGTACATTGCATAAACCAGTTACAAAGATTCTCAGATGTTTAAGGCGTAGTAAATTAAGTACTATCTTAGATAACAGAATATTTAAAAACTAAAAAATATATATTATAGTAATCAATAAACAATATTTAAATAAAATAATGGTAATAATGAAGAAATTAGAAACAAACAATATTAAAGTAAATGGGAGGTAAAGGGTGAAGAGGTGGAGGAAGAGAGGATTAGATGTAATGAATGATTGGTCACAGTCTATTTTTACATAGAATCTAAAGCATTCTTTTAAATGCCGTAAGACCAATATTGAAGAGGTCAATATCGATACAATCACTGTTGAAGGTTTTGCATGTGCGATATAAGAATGCGTTTTGTGTATGGGATGTTCTATTTCTCGGAACATGGAAGAGCACGTTTTGACGGGTACGTCTGCAGGTAACATGAAAAGAGATTAAGTCCAGCTGATTGGGACAGTCGAGATATTCTCCCAGCAGTTTAAGTAGTAGTGTTAGATCAGCACGTGCTATATGAACACTAATTTCAATTAGATATTCACTACCTCTTCTTTTAATAAACTTTATGTGAGCATGACCAGGAGTCCCCGAAACCACATTCTGTTAAACAGTTTATCTGTGTATGGGATATGATGGGTGTTGTGAACATGAACATGAAACTTTTCTAAAAAATGACCCTCATTATCCACTTGCAAACCTTCTATAAAACGTTTGAAGTCTGGTCTCCTATTCTATTTTTAAAATAATATAAATTTTTTCTTCTAATTTCAGTGTCCTCAATTGGATTTGCCATTGTACTTGGTCTCGGCTTTGGCCAATTCATCCTCTTTTTACTATATGTTATTTTCGTTGATTTCATTGGGGTCGGCATGCTAGTTGCCACATTGTTTTGGTGAGTACTGACGCAATGTGACTACCTGCAAGATGTCAAATATATTGAGTGCGCACAGTTTAATATTTTTTCCTTTTTTCAGGTACTTTTGCAATAAGTATCTGCGTAAAGATGTCCTCAACTCGGATGTGGAGTGGGGATACGCATTTGATGTACATTTGAATGCATTTTTTCCACCGTTAACAATTTTACATTGTTTCCAGCTGTTTTTTTTCCACAGTGAGTTTTTTTTTATTTAATTTAATATAAGGTACAAATACAAAACTGACATATTAAATGACTTTTTTTTTTGGACTTTGTTACTCATTTAGACCTCATCAGTGAAGAGAAGCTCTTGAGTCTGATAAGGGAGCCTCAGTTCTTATTTTGTGTATAAGTACATATGTGAATCATTTAATAATACGGGTGGTAATAGAAGATAATTAGCATGTGCGTGCAGTGGGAACAAGAAGCATGACTTTTATTTAACCGTATATTTGGGAAAAAATATTGAAAATAAATTTTTATCTGGCAGAGTATTATAAAATATTAAAATAAAATGAATGTATAATGAATACCTGAATGAAAATTTAATTATTGTGGTTTCAATAAATCGCGTCCACAAAACTAATTTCAGCGATCGTGCTTTCGCAGTGGCTGGACCAAAGTTATGGAACAAACTACCTAATAAACTGAGACAAACAATCAGCTTACCACAGTTCAAAAACAACTTTTAATTATTTATATACAATCCTATAAAAACTATAGAATCTGACCACAACACTAGCTTATGTTTTCCACTCCTAGTGTGCTCTCCGCAAAAACACCTAATTCTTTCAGGCACTCCCAACTATTATAGTATTAAACAATAATTCCATTTCTTGCATGCCACCCAGTGAATAAGTAATAGTAAATAAGTTTTTTTTAGCAGTAAGTTGTTTTGTAAGATAATTTTTTGTGTAAAGCGCCCTTGAGTATTCGCGAAAACGGCGCTAATAAATTATCCAAATATTATTATTATTATTGGATAATAGGAGATATACCTCTTATTTTGGTTTCTTTTCAAAATATATACTTAGGAAAAATTAATGCTTTTTGCTCCCACTGCACGCCCCTGATAATTAGATAATGAATAATAGTTAAGAATTTTTAAAAAAGCTGTAAGTTAAAACGATTTATAAATTTAAGTTTTAATTTTTTTAATTTATTTTGAAAGGTTATTAATGCGGCGTATCTTGATAGGAAGATTATTGTAATAGTTAATGGCTTTATAAATATAAGTTATATTATATTTTATTCTAATGTGGAATATTTTAAAAGTACATATATCCACTGAAGCATGCACTTGGGATGTGTCATAAAATTGATGAATTTTTAAAAGTTACTAGAGATTTTTTCCTGGCATTGCGCAGAATCCATATTTAGTTATATTTAAAAATAGAAATTAATAGTATTTTCTAGAAATTCATCAGTTAATGTTAATTTGTATTTAATTTTAATGAATAAATAAATCGTCATAGTTTATGTTTTAAATTAGTGTACAAAATTTACACTTCTATTTCATGGTAACGCTAATTCAATGAATTATTAAAAATTATTTCTAGGTTTTTTAATTGAAGGCGGATACATATCGACTACCTTAGGAAACTTCTTTTGGCTCATATCGGTCTGCTACTATGTCTATATTACTTTTCTAGGATACAGCTGTGAGTATACATTATTTTCAATAGTAATTTCAAAGTTAAATATCGTGGATGTTACAATATATCACCATCCGCCTGCACTTATGGCTCCCAGCGATTATCTGTTTGTAAATTAAAAATGGTTATTTATGGTTAAATATGTGAGGCGAGTGTTGAAGGCAACAGGAATAGAGGGCGTCTTAGAAGTATACCTGGCACGATCAGATACTACAAGTATTTGAGGATGGCCCTGTTAAAAGCCTCAACAACCGTAGAACTTGTGTGAGAAGATGTATGAATGTAGCCCAAACTAAAGTGGTGTGCCAAGATAGAAGAATATGGCGTTCTATCCGCTCCGCCTACCTCTGTGGAGAAACGGCGTAATGGTTAGTTAGTTAAATATAAAATCTGACTTGCAGACTGATGTTTTAACTCATTTTTAGGGCAAATCTTCAGAATATTTTTATTAAAAAATATTGTTGCTTAGTCAAAGATCTGATAAATGTATTATAATCAATGTATTATTACAATCTGTCATACTTGCAACCTATTCAGGCCAATTCAATATAGGACTGCCCTCTTTACATCTTATAGATTACTAGCTGTTCGTACCCGGCGTTGCACGAATTACAGATTAAGTTGAAAATAGATTTGTGGAGAGAAACAAAGGTTCCATTGTTTTGCAAAGCCTCTAATTAAAACAATGTTTTCATTTAATCAAAGCTAAGGTGGATAGGGTGTTCAGGGAATAAATGTGGCCTATTTCTCAATCGGGTCCTCAGTAATATGTATGCAAAATTTGGGTCAAATCGGTCAAACCGTGTAGATTTGTATAGAAAATATATCTGGAGGAAGAGGTGAAATAGAGAAGGAAGGGGAAACGTCGCTTTTATAACCCACATTGTCCAAAAGAATAATTTGGGTCAGATCGGACAAACAGTACAGATTTTCATGGAAATTATGTCTGGGGAAGGGGGGGTAAATGTGGAGAGGGGAGAAATGTCACCCATGTTACTCACCGGGTTTCTAAGAATACATGTGCAAAATTTGAGTCACATTGGTCAAACGGTGTAGATTTGTACAGAAAATATATCAGTGGGAGAGGGTGGGGTGAAGGGGAAGAGGGGAAATGTTACCCGCCGGGTCCTAAAGCATGAGTATGAAAATTTTGGGTAAGATCAGACAAACGGTGTAGATTTGTATAATGAACGGATACAGATATTGAGTTTTATTGGTATAGATGGATATCGATGTATTAAATACATCTATAAAAAAATTGCAAAAAACATTCTTGCTATTTATGACCCCTGCCAAGAAAATGATTAATAATGATATTTAAAACATGTTACGTGAGAAAGTACTGATTGTAAGCTTTTGACGTGAATATTCGACCGGGGCAATTTCCAATAGAGCCAAAATTTATTACGTAAGAAAGATAACATTTTAATATTCTTTGAAATTTTTCAGGTTTGACTAATCTTCAGAATACGAGGTGGCTGCTGATTCCTTTACCACTCCTATTCATCACGTACTTCGTCACACTCGGTGTCGGCTGGAACATCAGCATCGGGCTCACCAATTTTTACAAATACAGAGTATTGTAAACCGAGAAACATTAATCGTTGATAATTTTGTTTCAGTTACTAATGATAATATTAATTTGTTTGTTTATGTTAATTCATCAATAATTTTATATCATAAGGAATTCCATTATTAAAGGTTATTTTATAAGAAATTGCATTATTTGTCATAGTACTTATGGCCAATTTCAATATATAATTTTAATTTAATAAATTTATATAAGAATTGGAACATATGTTTAAAATGACCAAAGCTTTTCAACTTGTAAGTTAGAAACCTAAAGCACAGACTGATATTCTCTTCAAGCTGAATGGTTGGAGGAACGTGGGTTTATGAAATATTGTGGAGAAGGAAAGAATTCTCCATATGTACATATCATTCTGATGCAACAAATTGATATTAAAATATCTCCACAAATTTCTCCCAATGATGTGACGCTTAAAATTTTTCCAATAATTTTAAATGCGAGCGTCTTGACTCTGGAATAAATTTCAGGGATTTGGTTTATAATGAGGTCTATTGTTTATTTTAATAATAATATTTTATGGGAAAACACTCCCAAAATAGTTGGTTCATTTTAAAGTAACAGCGCGTGAAAAAAAACTTTATACTGTTCCATTAAAAATATTTTATTCTGTGATATTGCATATCTCCATAACTATTAATATTGGGTCATGGTAACTTGAACGTTTTCGAACGTAATGTTTTTGCTATTAACTTTGAGACACCCTGTATACATATTTATTATGTATTATTCATATAGTACCATATTGCTATCCGCTGCAGGTCCATAATACTCTGAGGGCTCCAAACGCCTCTGAAGATGCATAAAATACACTAAAAAAAATGTCACTCTAAGGAGAGTGGGAGGGGATGGAAGAAATGGTGAATGTAGCCATGACGTGAAGGGTCCTAAAACCTTTAAAACCAAATTAATTCTTCAATTAGAAAGACATACAGAAAAATCTAATTCACGAAAAAATATTTGGCTACTACCGGGATTCGAACCCGGATCACCTCCTATCCGGGGCCGGTGCTCTAACCACTAAGCTATAGAAGCCTTGTATATTCCTGTGAATATATCGACCTTATATGTAATTCTCACTTTATTAATTGATTAATTTTTTTATTTTTGTCCATTTTAGAGCCATACACTTTTTTGATACGGGAGTTCAAATAACTTTGCAATACTATCACTAGATGGACGCCAGAATTAACCGATTAATTCATTTTATTAGGACCCACATTAGATACAATTAGCATTACATACATTAGCACATACATTAACCGGCCCCGGATAAGAGGTGACCCGGGTTCGAATCCCGGTACTAGCCAAATATTTTTTCGTGAATTAGATTTTTCTGTATGTGTTTCTAATTGATGAATTAATTTGGTTTTAAAATTTCACAAAACTTTGTTCTGAAAAATTGCAACTTCACAAAAATGAATGGTCCTAAAACCTGCCGATGACAGATCATAAGCCCTGTGGCTTTCATCGCTTTCTTGCTCTACGTGGCAGGATTTTTTTTGGGATTTGGGGACTCTTCCTTTCTGGTGAGACCGTGGATGCCAATTTTCTCAAATTCTTATTCTATAATATTCATATAATGGGAATTCCTTATTGTAACACAGATGAAAGAAAAATATGTGGATTCAAAAATCCTAAAGTCCTAACTCCTACTCACAATTTTACAAGAGTCATATGTCCATGCCATATCGCAATCGAAATAGATTTAAAAGACAGTATACTCCAATTATCCAGGGCCGCAATAATTGTGTAGAAAAATTTAAGCGACATTTTTTAGTAATGTATTAAAATACTATTTTTAAAAATTATTTAAGGCCGTCTATAGCAGCCTGTGCAGGCTGGATTGAGTGGAAGAAAAAACATTATCTACATCACAGACATCCCGCAGAAAATTATAGTAAATCAAATTATTCTAATTTATGTTTCGTTTCGGAAACATAATTCTCTATGCTCCATGAAACCTGTGTTAATAGTTGCTAGTTGTCTCTTTTTGACAAGACTGCTAATTCATCATTCCCCGCACTATACAGTAGAATTTTCCATTTCTATTTAGTAACATGCGTTGATTCTGTTGCAATATTTATCAATAAAACAAATTAAGGTTCCACGACTTCTTACTACCCCACCACCACCACCAGTTCTTACTAAATATTAAATCATTAATTTTGTTGTTGCTTTTCTGTAAAATTGACTTTATTTGACTCAGCCATTTTTCTACCAATGTATATAGAATATGTTTTTCGCCGCACCACACCTCGTATGCATATTTCAGACAAAATTTACAGAAAATACGAATAAAGAAAGATATACATATATAGGTAAGATAAGAGAAGGAAAATTTAGAGGAAGAAATGAAATGAAATATTAATAACTTTTAATAACTATTAGGTACTTTTTTTTTATGGGTAATGAATTACTTTCTTTTTTATTATTATCCTACTTCCTCCCTCTCTCCGATCTCCCTCCTCTCTCTCCCCACATTCCTCTTTTCCTTCACAAATACAAATCCTCACCTAAAAGTCTAAGCCTATCATAAGGTGACGATATAAACTATGATACAAGCTAATAATTATTATAAAATAATACAATAGATAATATATGTATAATACAATTAAAATAATAAGAAAGTGAAAAGAATAAAGATACAAACTTTGGCTACTTCAAACTAATGTCACGTTTGAAAATTCAAATGTTACATCATTTTACGCTTTGGTAGGTAGTTAAAAAATTTCTTTTTGAATTTTTCTCATACTCATTACCTACCTATAAGCAGTGAGGGGTATGAAAGTAACAGCGGCAATATTCCAGTGAGTTAAAGAATGTTCTTAGGTTTTCACGGCCACTCAGAATCTTCTGGTTTCCAATAAGATGTATCTTTCGTAGATTCCAGATTGTATTTATCGTCAGAAGCACCTCAGTGGAATCTTCTGGTCTGCGTCTTCTGGGGTATTATGCCATGTTATTACGACCTTTCTGGCTGATGTTTCGGATCCCATTGCAGGGTCCATCATCAGAGCTGTGTTATTGTGAGTGTTGGTGGTGTGGTATTGACAGTCGAGTCTATACACTCTGTTTCTAAGCGATCTTTATCCTTTGCTGATCTCAAAAAGTCCTTACTTTTTGAGTTGGTTCCAAAAAAGTTGCTAAAGCTCTAGCATCAACTCAAGACTGCGATAAAGTATACGTAGGACAAACAGCGCGTATAATTTCCAAAAGGGTTGACGAGCAGTAATACAGAAACACCAAGCTTTCGACACAGTATTGCTAGCCAATACTTAAGACAACACTGACAACGTTCTCACCCTGCTTTCGACACGGTATTGCAAGCCAATACTTAACCACAACACCAACATTCACAATAACACATCAGCCCTGACGATGGACCCTGCAGTGGGATCCGAAATGTCGGCCAGAAAGGTCGTAATAACATGGCATAACACCTCACTTCTGAGGTCTGTGTCTTCACACAGACCAGAAGATTCCACTGAGGTGCTTCTGAGGGTTTGCTGCCAAATAGTGGACATTGCTGCTTTTGCTATTTACATAATTGGATATCGCTGTCTTTGCTATGTTGTTTCAATCTGAAATTGATATCAAATCTCACTTTAGGTCGTATCCTTGCTTTTAACAATTATTTAGAAACATGAAAGCTAACATTTCCTATAAAATTTCGAATTCAGTGCAAATTAAGTGCTAAATTAGTAATCCTCTGTGACAGCATTCAAAACATTTTTTTTTTGATATTTAACAAAGGAACTTTTAAAAAACTTATAAATAAATGTACCTAATAAAATTTACTTTCCTTTCTTCCTTCCCAGTACTTATACATAACCATCGAGGTATTGGTTGTACTCATTTGAGTTTAATCAGGGCATTTTTCCCGGATAATGAGGAGTGTACTGTATTTATCAATGTCAAATTAATTATTAATTGATAACAACACTGTTTATAAACAGAAGGTCACTTATGATGGTGGTGACGACTAAATCCACAATTTGACCTCTTGCCAGCGCCTTTGTACATCTCACACATAAAGTTTTGCAAAATTATTTATTTCTAGATTTATTATCACTATAATTAATCTTAATTTAATCATGTAATCCATAAATATATAATTATTTTGTGATGATATTAAACTATTCTATTTTATGTAATTAAATACCAATAAAATGTGTATAATTCATTATTTTATTATTCTGAAATTGGATACAACAACAATACGTTCATTATTTCTAGACCCGTTTTATAAACCATGATCAGGAAACAAAATTATTTTAGTAACATGGGTACGGTGTAATTTTGATATGTATGAAATATACAGAATTACAAGATTCTTTAACGATATACGACATTGATTTAAAACTCTGGCTTGATGGGGTATAAGCAATCTCACTAATAAAAGTACTTATTTCGGAAGATGTCTTCAAAAACATTACAAAATTAATCAACAATATAAAAACAAAATATGCAGATCCTTGAACTAGGGAATGCAATCCCAATCCCACGAGATGTCGAGGCATTTTACAAGATCAATCCCGAACCGAAAAATGGACGAGATTATCGGGATTGATCAGCATTTTTTATGTTTTGTATGTTTAATTGTATACGTCTATAGAGCTTTTAGTAAGTACTTAAATGTACATGTTCATGTCACATTCAAATAATGAAAATAGCTTTGAATAATATTTGCTGTATTTTATCTACCTAACATAGTATTAAAAACAACTACTAGTTAGTAGTTTTTTCTCTACTATATTGACTGATTGATGCTTGGAAAAACGCCTACAAAAACTTTAATACAATGATTAATAACAAACATTTTATAATATGTATATGCTGATATAAAAATGCAAGGCATTGTCGTTAATTGCTATTCAGTTCTATAAACAAACCAAAAAATGCAAAAGTATTCCCGATCTGTAGGGATCCCGCGGGATTGTAAATTCTAATCTCGAGGGATCCCGAAAGGGCAATCCTGACTCGGGATTGCATTCCCTAGTTTGAACTCACTGAATCAAAGAAACGACAAGAATTTAAAAATATTGAAAGCACAAACAAAAATTAAACACTGAAGTTAGGTGGTTGACATTTGAGGGATTCAACTCAACCACCACTATCCCAATTAACGAAAATACCTGGCGACGCTGGCAGTTTTGCAATTAAAAAACAAAAAGGGTATCAATTTTAAAATCTACACTATGACTATAAAATCAGTTTATCCAAATTCTGTCAATTGAATAGTGTCAATTTTGCTTCTGAACCCTAAATGAGATTTAGTAAGAAATATAAAAAATGAAGAGAATAGAAAAAATGTTTTATATTCATATTTTTACAAATGCAAAGTCAGTCTGCATGGATTATGTATTCTGTTTATTTGATTAAGCGATTATTTTTAATAAGCGCTTTTATAATTTCAATATGAAACATGGAAGTAGAAAAGTTATTAACGTGTGTATGTATACATAAATTGTAGCACATAAAATAGATATTATTTGAAAACTTCAAAGGAATAAAGTTAATGCCTTAAAATATGTAGGTATAATTTATTATATACACCGTAATGATGCATGATAATTATTTTTAGCGAAATTTAAAATAAATCTAATTTTATTATTATTAGTGAAATTTAAAATAAATTAAATTTTACTAAGTTCTGCGGGTTAACTATTAGTGTGACAGCTGTTTCGGCTTGCAATGCCATTATCACAGTCAATATTATCAAACAGTCTGTTTAATTTATTATTTTATTAATTAAAGAGTTAAGGATGTTATTATGGTCGTTAGACATATTTAACTGTAAATAGTTTCGGATATTTTATACGAACCGTATGTTTTTCCGAGAAGCGAATCTCGACGTTTTGTTGAATACTTATTCAACGTCATCAAGAGGACGACCTTTACCTGCAGAGGTGGAGGTCAGATCTCCACCTTCGAGATTCGCTTCTCGGAAATACATACGGTTCGTATAAAATATCCGAAACTATTTTACAGTTAAATCTTTATTAATTTTAAATTTCATTAACAATGATTATTAAAATATAATTTATTTTAAATTTCGTTAAAAATAAATATAGAGTTCTACAAATTACACACAAAAACCATAAATAAAAGATACATGATAAGTCTAACCAATATAGTTAATTTTTTATTGATTTATTTTAATAATTCTGACTGGCATTGGTTGATTTAGGTCCCAATTTTGCTACTTAAATTGTATAGATTATATTCTAAGATCGATTAACTAAAGACAATTGCCCGCAGTCTCAAATTAGGCATTGTCGCCACTAAACATAACCATCGCCTTGTGAGTCATTGTGAAGAGAGAGCTACCTACAGCATCAAGTAAGCCTGCAGTCTCAAAATCAGTCATCGTCGAGAACTATAACTTCTGACGAGTCAATCAGTTTTGTAGGCTGAGCGAGCTTTTCCAATTGTCCTCCAAATTGTATAGATTTCTTTGCCTCTCTAGCATTTTTGGACAAAGATTCGCTAGCAGCGGGGCCCTTCCCGGCCGCTGCCGTTTTAGTGATCACTAGAGACGAGGGAATCTTTCCAGAAAAGGCTGCAGCCCCCGCGGTCCTGGGGTTGGTTTCCGCATTCGGTTTAGAAACAGAGGGATTCTGCTTCTGTCTCTCGGCCAACTTTTCTTGCAAAGTCTTCCCTGGACTGACTTGCTGGTGGGGCGCAGGCGGCTTGGTGTGCAACGCCGCATTCACGGTAGAAGTGGACGTCTGGTGGGCCGGCATGGCCGCTCCTCCCGGGGCCGTGCAGGGCACTGGCGACACGGGGGTGGTGTGAGCCGGCTGGGCGCAACTCTGACTCGTGCTGTACAAACTCTGCTGGGCCGACGCTGGCGCAGTACTAGGAAGACTAGTTGTAGAAATTTTTAAGGGGTTTTGCTGTGTTTTTTTAGGAAGAGATTGATGCTGTTGCGCGGTGGTATAACTCGCAAAGTTCTTTGACGAAGGCGCACTTTTTGTCACCGGTTGTGGTTTAATATTTGAGGATGTTGGAACTTTATTAGAAGATTGAACATTTGTCTTAGTTACATTGCTTTTGGGCGGAACGACCGAAGGCTTGGGTTTCGGGACAGAACTTTGATTATAAGTGGGTTTACTTTGTTGCATATACGCCGTATCAATATTGGCGATAATCTGGCGCAGAAAATCCGCTTGATATCCGGGATTGGGAACTCCGGATAGTCCCCCTAGCCCTCTCATGTTGGACATGTACAGAGCGGCAGCCGCGGGGTCAAACTTCCCAAAGGCAGAGAGTAAAGAATTATCCATCATGGGCAAGTACGGTAAGTACGAATTATGAACACTGGGGTAGGACGGCTGTTCCACGTGGGGCAGGAAGCTCGTTGCGGGAATGATGGGAACGATGGGCTTGGATTTCTTCAGTGGAGGAATTGTAACAGGAGGGGGAGGCGGCGGCGGTGCTGGCGTGACAGTTTGGGAAGCATTGCTAAGATTGTTAGCAGACTGAGCTTGCTGCTTCATACTTGAAATGATGGACTGACACTTCTTGATGCTCTTCTCCAAAAAGTTATCACACTCAGATTTACCAGAATATACTTTGTAGGCGTCGACCAAGAGCCCCGAGAATGTTGAAACTTTAGAAGGCGCATGCTTTTGGATCCGTTGATACGCTCTGTACACTTCCAGCATGAGATTGGACAGCTCCTTCCTCCCTAAAACATTCTTGGATAAATCGGACTGTTTACTGAATTTCCCTAGCTGTCCCTTGATGGATCGAATACACAAAGAGAGAGCTTGCTGTGACAATTCGATTCTTTCCGAATCTCTTAAATATTTTTTCTCAGCGTCCGGCGTCCGCTGCAGTTGCAATGACAGATCGAGTAATGTTTTGCTGTCATCTATTTCCTTCAGCACTTCCATGGTAATGAGGACGCACCGACTCATGTGGGAAGCAAAGCTCCCTGGCCGATCCACTTCGCTGGCAGGTATTCGCCAAATACCGTTGAAAAAATTGCTATTTTTTCTTTCGCAAAACAGTCCTTGCAGCTTGACTCCATTTCTGGCTGTAAAGGAGCCCAACATCAGGTCCCTGCACCTGCTGACGTTCCGGTCTCTCTTGTAATAAAAGTGGAAGTGCGCCAATCTGTACAAGGCTTTGTAGTGCTGGGGAAACCTGCTAACGCAGTCTTCGAGGTTCTCCAGGCAGATGGTGACTATATCGCTGATCTGCTCTTGGGTCATCTCGGCCGGTGTCCGTTTTTCATTACCGCTATCGTCGGAAGAACTGCTACTGCTGTCGGAGGAAGAGTCTTCGGAGCTCGAATCCGAGCTGGATTCGCTAGAAGAGTTTTCTTTAGAAGTAGCTGTATTAGAAGCGCTCTCCTGCGAAGTTCTCCTGGCTTCGCTGTCAACATCTTTCAGCGGATTGCTAATTTTATTTTCTACCGCTGTGGTACTTTCTACCACTGCAGTATTTTCTACCACTGCAGTTTCTACCACTGTGGTGTTTTCTACCACCGGGACATTTTCGATCACCACTGTATTTTCTAACTGCGTATTTTCTACCACTGTTGTAGGATTGTGAATTTGTTCCGCGATTCCCACTGTTGCAAGATTTTCAATGGTTTCACTTCTTTCTTCTGTCAATAATTGAGTATCTGACTTGTCACTAGTGGTAATTACATCTGCCGGGGCTTTGGTAATTTGCGATTCACAATTATCTGTTACATTTTCGACTTTAACTGTTAATAAAATTGTATCATCTTTTTTTACTGTATCGGATTCTGTATTTAAAATATCCTTTCCTGATTGGCTCAATTTTAACTTTTTGGATGCATCTTCTTCATCTTCTGAATGTGTTCGCTTTAGAGCCGTACCTTGGTTATCTTTGTTGACTTGGGTAACATTGTTTTCTGATGCAGCGCTAGATTCATTATTTTGATCTTTCTCTGTATTTGCAGTTTTCTTCTTAAGTCCAAAGGGCCCGACTGCAGACTGATCTAAGCAGTCTTTGAAAGATTTTCCGGCTGTTGCATAAATAACTTTGTTTTCATGCTGCTCAATGTACTTCAAAATAGAGGCGTTAATCCGATAGTGAATCTCGAGCGCTTCCACTGACAAGTTTTGTGGATTATTGTAATTAATTTTGGTGGGATACGTCGCGTTATTTTCTTGCAAAAACTTGCTCGCCTTCTGATAATAGTCCAAATATTTTTGTGGCAATTCGTTCTTCTTTTCGGATATTTTGCCGAGCATGTAATAATGAAGCCAGCGTTCATCTTGCGGGCCCTTGTCGTCAGTCTGACACTCGGCCATCCATTGCCTGTGAGCGTTTATAAAGCAGCGATGGGCCGTGTCCAGCATGGCCTCTTTTCGGCTTTCCAGAACTTCGAAACTGTCCATGCTGAGTGACTCGCTCGCTTGCTTCAGCATTCGGGAACAAAAGGAGTGCACTCCATATACAAAGGCTCCGTATTCTATCCACAGCATGGAATGAGAACAGTCAATCTCCAGAGCTTTCTTGAAACACCCTTCCACGGCCGTCGCACGTGTGAGGTATTCCATTTCGGTTTTGAAAGTTTCGCAAGAATTCAACTTGGTTTCCAATAAGCTGCCTCTGGCCAGCGCCATCCCCGCCCAAGAATCAAAGCGATTTTTACTAATTACGATATCGTAACCGTAATATTTCAGTGCTTTGAAAGTTTCGTTATTTTTTAAATAAAAGTCAGCCAACAAATAATATATTTCCCGCATTTTGTACGGCAACTCGATATTTACATCTGGCAGTTTAGTTTTTCTACCCTCGATGTAAGCAATCACATCTCCGCAGTAAGGATGCGGATCCAGCCCCGGAGGAGCGATGGCCAGCATTCCCAGGAACAGCTGTTCCGTTTCAGCTGTGATCGATCCCAATCTGTAGGAGTTAAATTCTGGCATCTCTTCCGGTCTGTAAAGATCAAATATTTTTTGTGACCATTCCCAATCTAATTTGATGGGAGTCACACCGTGGTCTGTCAAGTATCGCAACTTTTTCTTTGCGGGATGTCCGAAGAGACAATAGATGCACTGCTCCAAATACTGACTGACAGTTTCCACGACGGGAAAGAGCGCCGGCGATCGGAGGCGAGGAATGACAGTTTTTAAAATAAAGTAAAGCAACTGTCTGTCGTTTATGCTGCACCACGCTCTCTTACCCAGATTTTCGTGAGCTATGAAAAGTATCATGAGAGAAGAGGGAATTTCGGCATCTTGCAATTCTTCTGAGGAATTTTTCTTTTTCATTCTCCCGCAATCTTCTTCCCTTTGAAAGATGTAATGTAATAAAATCCAAGATGCGGGCGTATTCAGCTGCATCTCTTGGGAAGTGTTGGATTCGTCAAGTTGATGCACGATTATTTGAATAACGTCCTGCACTAAGCGCGCCATCGCCTTCTCTGGCAAAATGTCCAAATATGCACTACCTTCTTGCTTCAGTATGTGCTCTAAACACATCACTACTTTGGTAACAGTGAGAGACCACTTGTCGTAAGCGTCGCTTCCCTGCTCACACAGCATGTACTGTTTCAGGGCCTCGCGGAGGCAGACTGCTGCCCACGTGAAGCACTCTTCCGTGTTGCCAAGAGCCCACAAGGACTCAAGCAGGGTTACCAGCTGAACCGCCCAGTCCATGGCCATACCGTTCCACTCTTGCTTACTAGCTTGATGCTGACAATACTTAAAAGAGTCTTGTAAAATAACTAATACTTCTTCGTATTTGCACGATTCATACAGTTTAGAAACTGTCGATAACTGCTTATTTCGCTCTAGCGACTTTATTAATTCGATGCAGTTGCTTTTGGTGATCACCGGCCATTTGGTGAAATTCGGCACCTTCAGCGTGAATGAGGTACCCTCCTCATCTAAGCAGTTAAGTTCGTAAATGATATAATACAAACAGTCCAAAGCAAATTCAACCTGATCTTTATACAACAGACTGTGACACTTTACCCACAGAAATCTGATAGTTAAATTGAGAGCGCTTTCTCCCAAAGATTCCCTTCGAGAGCATAAAATCTTCAACAAATCAATCAGCTCAGTCTCTACGTTTCCTCTCTTCTCATCTTCATCTTCGAGCAATTTGTTAATGCCAGTCTCTAAATGAATAAGATTGATATTTATAAAAGTTTTCAACACTTCCTCACTCTTGTCATAGCCTAAAGGCGGGTCAGAGTGTTGTCGGGAGCACCAGTTGGCTTCCATGTAGATATCTCCCAACCCCTCGGGCCAAATTGTCTCCCACAAATTGGATAAAGTCTCCACGTAATCATCCAGCATCGTTATAATATCGCACGTGGAATCCACGTACTTCTGTATGAACCCCTGCACATCCGCTTGTTCCTTTTCGGAATTGAAGTATACCCCTTCGATATCCGACTTGCCTTCTTCTTGTAACGCGTTTTCGGAATTTTTTTCCTTTTCCTCAAATAATTTGTACAAATCCATCGTATCCAAGGAGTCTTCCCCTTTGAAATCTTTGACTTTGGTTCTCTCGTGGTGGTTCTCGTCAGTCAACAGATGTTGTGGCAATATTCGCTTTAGTGTATCATAAATTGTTTCATTTTGATCCTGCCTATTGGTGGTTTTCTTCCTGGAAGACCTTCGCTTGTTGCACCACTCCCACTGCTCCAAGAAACTCAGCGAACTTCCTCTCCGTCTCGTGGAGGCTTTCTTACTATCCTTCCCTTCATTACTAGACTTATTTACGTCTTGCACTTGAGTCGAATCCAATTCTACATCTGGTTTATCCGATTCATTTCCGGTTTTGTCAGATCTCTCATCTTGAAGGCGTTCAATGAAAAGTTTATCATCCGCTTGCACAGTTTCCGCAATGTCTTTGGGTTTTACCTCGGGGCAGTCCACCTCCATGGGCTCATCCGGCTGACACCCATTGGAGGACTTCACTTCGGAGGGTTGACTGACTTTAACGATGCAGGCGTGACTTAATAAATTCTCCGAGATGTGCATGTGCATGTCTACCAAGGACTCTCCCAGGCTGATCCAGCTCCAGTTTTCGATGGGTTTATTTAATGTCAAAGTTGGAAGTCTCTCTGCAACCCTGTTTTGGAATACTTGCTCGGTGTACGCATTGTTAATCGCCTTTGCCTCGGACAACAATTTTTCACATTCTTCTCCCTTAACGTCTTCGTCTACTTCGGGACTCCACTTGTAAATAGGATTCATCGACGACAGAAAACGCTGGACATATGGATACTCTTCAAAAATATGCTTACGGTAAACTCTGCCGCGTAAGTAATCTGGATCTAACTCCAAAGCACTGTAAATTGTGAATATGCAATCGTTGTACTCCCCCAGCCCGAGTAGGATGGTGACCAACTTGTCCAGACACAGCCAATGCTTAGCGTTGCAGTTTACTCCACGCTGAAATGCATACAAGGCGAGGTCAAACTTCTCTAGTTGGAGGCTGGTGGTGCCGAGGCGATACCAGAGAGTGATATCCGTGGGGTCATAGGTGGAGGCTTCTAAGTAGGCCTCCACGGCGGCCTCGGAGTCACCCAGCTGCGCAGACACAGAAGCTATATTTCTGTAACACAAGTATTTCAGGTTCAGCAGAGGCCGCGATACGTGTTCCTTCCCCTCGGGCTTGCCCACGGCGTAGAGCAGCTCGGTGTCCAGTAGGTCCCTGAGGAGTTGCAAAGCGTCTTTCAGGTTCCCTTTTTTCTGCAGCTCGAGAGTGCGCGCGTACTGCTGCAGGGCGATCTCCTCCAATGCCTCTCTCGTCACTCCTCCCTCCCCCTCTCCGTCGCTCTCCTCGTCGTCCAACTCTTCATTTAGAGCAGTAATCCGTATCATCCTGCAAAATGTAACATTAGACTTCTACTTTCCGTGACATCTCTCACTCTGTAGTAATTTTTTCAGAAATCTCAGGTAATGCTGCTTCATTATCAGACAACAAATATTACAATATAAAATATCCATTATTAGCAGAAAGATTGCCTGTTACTAAGCCCTGTGGGCCAGTGTTTCAGAATAAGAAATTACCAAACAAACACTTGAGGCAAGGCTGCTGGGATTGGGATGCACATTACGAATTTAATAATCGATTGAACCTATTTTTCAATGTTGTAAACATAATTTATTTTCAAATAATGGGGCACAATATCACAATAACAGCAACCTATCATAACTTCAAGCAGCCCTTTAGCATAAGCAGTTTATAGAATGTTCGTGAAATTTTTATATGTTATCAAAATTAGTAGAAAACAAAATGTAAAGAAAGAAAAATATTACTGTATTAAAAGTTAAACAGTTAGTGCTTTGATTCCAGCTTGGAAAAGACTCGGCGGCCCATTGGAGCACATAAATAAAATAATAATTAAACAGACGGTTAAAATATTGTGTCAAAATAAAACGTATAAAAATGTATTATGGAAAACGATTAATATCAAATTTGAAATAGTTATTAAATAGTTTTGCAAAATCGAACCTAAAACCGGTAGTTTCATATTTATTTGAGTATTATGCGCACCTTTGTAAATATTGAGTTTCAATTTGCAACGCTAACGAACAGATTATCGTCCAGAATACATTTGTTAAAAAATATATCGCCTTCGGATTATAGAAAATTTATAGAATTAGAATATTTGTGCGGAACGCCAGGAAACAAACAAAACAAAATCATAGAAATAGAACTGTCAAAGTTTTCCAGAGAAAAGGTAATAAAAACTTTTATATACACCAAAAATCATATGTGTTGTCATCATCTTTGGCGATCAGTGACATCAAGGGGGCTCCAATGTACTTGATATGCCCGTAATTTATACACATAAAATGTTCTCAGGTTTTCACGGCCGTTCAGAACGTTCTATGTGTAGTTTTCTGGGATATTCTGCCGTGTATATGTGACCTCTCTGGCCGACGTTTTGGATTCCATTGCAGGGTCGTCAAGAGTTTTTGTGTCGGAGTCGTCGATTCAATTGATTAAGCAGCACCAGATAATTTTAATTTAAGATCATCATCCCTATTCACTGAGTGTTTATCTATTTCGAGTGTGCGTGACGATTCTTGGGCGTTCCTTAAATCTTCGTCTCAAATACAAAAAGGTGGCCCGTATCTAGAAAGTGCTCAGCCAATGCTGATTTTCATGAATGGCCAAGTTTCCGTGCTCTTTTATGCTCGTTTTGTAAATATTTTGAGAAGAAGAGGCAGAAAGGATCTGAGACTCATCCTATCCCGGAACTGTTATGAAAGTGTTTACTTCCTCATCAGTTCCTCTCAGCAAATCATCCCGTGAATTTATTATTAATTAAAATTTACAAGCTCCGGTAGTATTTTAGAAGCATAAAATTATAAAAGAAAAAGATAAAGTAGAATCAAAAGAAGAGTATAATATAAAATGCTTCGACATTCCCATCCCTTTCTGCATCTGTTGAGTTTCAAGTTTCAACTCCTTAAGCGCCTCTTAGAAAGAAGACGCTCAAAGAGTTACCACCTCGCCTCGTTGATCTTAAGCGATGGCTGACTCTTCAGCAGAGGCTTTCCAGAAAGGCCAGATGCCTTCATACGATGAAACTAAGGACTATGACGGATGGCAGCTCGCGTCCTAGACCATGTGCCATCCGCGGCTTCCTGCGGCCATATCCACGAGAGGATGCGGATCAAGTGTTGAAAAGTGTTATAAAGTTATGAAGAGTTACATGACTTTATAAACTTAGAGGTCTGGACTTTCTCTGTTAACTATTTTACGTTTGGGCTAAGATCTATACCTATAAAACTCAATGTCTATCTGTCCTCGATACAAATCTACACCGTTTGTCCAATCTGATCCGATTTTTGCACTTAATCTTTAGGACTTGGCGGGTAACATAGGTGACATTTCCCCCTCCACCTGAAATATTTTACATGAAAATCTGTACCATTCGAACAATCTGACTCAAATTTTGTCTATTTATTTATGATTTTTGTTTTTTTTACCCGGCGCCGGCGCAATCAGATTCCTCTCACGGAATTGGGTAGGTACCTTCGCAATTCTTTGGAAATTTCTCATTAACTAGCCACACTAATTATAAATTATAACCTATTTCTTTGGGTAAATCTGGGTAAATCTGTCATTTGCGAATAATTTTCCTTTCGAAAAACAAAAACAAAGAGAAATGTTTCAGTGCTCGCTTGGTGAATTAAAGCAGTTAAAATCTCTCGCTTGTGTTTTCAACTCCGCCTCCACAACATACACGCAGACCATAAGATGGCACCGCAAGCCCCGATGGATACCCATTGCAAAAAGCAAGCTCTTCAGGATACCGGTGAGGCCCGTCATTCCGAAGGAGGAGGCGCTCGAACTCTTCAAGCTCCATAACAACTATCGAACGCAGCTGAAGGCAGTCCGGCGATTCATATTCGCCGAAATAGAAAGAGAAGAACGATCTCTGACGAACATTGATTCGGTGAGAAGTAAAGAGGAGGAAGCCATCGACTTCGAGCGGTGTGTTTTGGAAAACGACAAATGGAACGCGGAGGTAGCCGAGTCGCGAAAGATACGACTGGCGAAGTTGGCCGAGGAAAGGGAGAACCAGATCCTCACAATCATCTCCCACAGGGAGGCCCGCCATCAGAACAAGTTACTGGAGGCGGAAGCGAAAGTTAGACAATTTAAGGTCAGTCTATTCGGTAGATATTAGATAAGAAAATAACATTTTATACAAGGTGTGGTGCAATACATAAAAACATTGAGGGTTTAGTATCAGTGTAGACACCAACACGAAATAAATATTTCCATTAATGCCATCTAAACTTGAAACAAAATACAGATGGTGTCTAACAGGTTCACTGCCACCTGTCCCGTCCGTGTTTTTATATGGCACCAAAAGGGTTAAAGGGACAAAAACAAAACAGTGATCTATGAGGGGCGAGCCATAAAATCATGTATGCAGGGGTGCTATGATACTTTTGTCCGAGACATACTGCATAGGACTTTTTAGATAAAGTCATATTTTTGCAGGGAAACATAATCTCTATACATGCGCATACATTTTTTTTCACCACAAAACTGGCCGATGGCTAAAACTGTCATTTCTCAAATGATGGAATTAATATTGGCTGCTATAGCTTTCATCTCTACCGCCGCCCTATTGCTTACACTGTATTTCCAAGATTTTTACACCAAAATCATTTAATTTTGATTTATGTACTTGGTTTATTGTTTTTGTTTGTGTTTTTTATTAAATAAAAAGCTTGACACAATGTGGACAGTGAATGGTAATTTGGTATTAACCGTATCAAATTATTATTAGGTACGCAACACAACACGGATCAAAATAGATTAAATAATGCCTGTATCGGTATACAATAAATAATTCCCATATCGGTCCCTCTCATCGCTGCCAATATGGCTGCATGAGGACTTTTTCCTAATAAAATGGTCCTGGGTAAGTAAAACATCGCACATTCACCGTTAGGAAGAATATGAGAGAAGATCTTGAATAACTAAAAATCTTCTTTCTTCATTATGTTCCATCGCAGGAATTTGGCTTCCTTCACAACTGCTTCCTACCGACCCCTGATTGTTCATTTCCAGTTACCGGACCTTTCCGTGCTACCTATTGGAGTGGAGGACTAGCACTTCCACAAACACCCCACTTCTTTCTCTGCTTTTTAGGGTGGCCCCATGTTTGATTATCCTTTGTGTCTTCTCATAATAACTATGTGATGAGCATATGCAATGTATTATATTTAGCACAGACATATTACGCGGTATCGTCTTTACTGTCTTTATGGTCTGTCGCCTTAAACACCAGATTAAGAGCATATTAAGGAGTTAATCTTAATAATTCTTTAGAATGCATTACTTTCTCTTACTCTAACTTCAATTTCAACACTTATTTTTCTCCATTGTTTGGAAATCAGTAGGTACTGAATAAAAGCTCTCCACAATGTGTATTTCGAGCATATTGCTAGAAGAGATAATAATCACTAGATCTACAACTGACCGACGAGGTCCCGGCGACCAAATAGTATGACGTATTAAAAAAAGATTTAATAATGAAATTAGTTAAATCACTACCAGATTTTAGGACTACCGGTTTCGAAACGTACCCGTCCCTTCGTCGGGACCAACACTACACTACTTTGTTCAATTTAACTTTCACAAAACATTTGATAACTTTAGACCCTGCCCCCTCTCACTCTCTCTCCCTCGTAGATTCCCGATGGTTCTGTAGGCTAGTTAGTGCATGCTTGTCCTTGACAAGATTAACACGCATGTGATAAATATTGGTGAAAAGTTAACAATACTATGGTTGTGGTGTAGTGTTGTGAACATAGTAGTGTAGTGTTGGTCCTGACGAAGAGACAGGCAGAGATGTAACTTATCTAAGATACAAGTATTTGAAATACAGATACAAGACGCAAAATACGTATTTTCATCTTGTATCTGAAATACTTTTTTGAATATTCATCTTGTATTTAGATACATTCTTTTGGTATCTTAGTATTTTGTAAATACTAAGATTGCTAAGATACTTTTTTCCAATGATGTACCTATAATGAGATCTCATTGAAAGAAAATGAACGAAAAAATGTTTGAAGAACTGGTTGGTCAATTAAAACTTTAAAAATATATCTTGTCACATTTGCGCGATCAACGCGATTTATTCGTAAATAATTCACGTAAAAAAATAAACTTACAATCAATAAAATGTATTTTCTTACAAAAGAATTTTATCTTTAAAAAGTATTTGGAAGATACGTATTGTGAATCTAGTATTTCAGATACCGTTCCAGAAAGTTATTTGTATCTGGTATCTGAAATACTTGATTTTAAAGTATCTTGCATTTTGTATTCCAGATACTTTGTAAGTATCTTGTACATCACTGGAGACGGGTACGTCTCGAAACTGACAGACCTAAAATCTGTTTGTAAAGTCTAACCACAAAGTTAACACTTTAAATATTAAAAATATTAATAATAAAATGTAAAATTGTTTATTCGCAGGCAGAGAGCAAAACATTCATTACCCGCGAGAAACTGGATGAAGCGATCGAGGCCGCCATGAACAGTATAGTGGACTATAACTTCGCTATAGACAGTGACGGCAATATATATGCGGGGCGGGAGGGCGGAATCCAGTCAGAAGAACAGCAGGAAGCGCGGTCCTCCTAGGGTGCGAACACCAGTCAGTTATAGTTAATATTATTGTATCATTTATGAAACGTTCAAATATACTTTATAGCATTTTGTTATTGTTGTCAAATGTCCCGTAATAATGATCCTTCGACCCTGTTTACCAACATAGGTCCCATCTTCCCGTTGGTCCTTCTCCTGAAAGACCTAATGCATACTTCACAAGACACAGATTAAACCTATACTTACTTAATTTATTATGGAGAAATTAGCACCCATGGCCTCACCAGAATGGAGCCAAATCCAGGCCCGCCACACAAAGTAACGAAGAGACGGAAGCTGTAGCTCTACTATGAGAGAGTCTCCGCGCGGAGAACCAAAAGGCTGAGCAGGCAAAATCACTGAATGTGCAAGCACGGCATTATTTTTACACTTATATAAAGAACTCAAAGTTGTATTTGAATATTTATTATGAAATTTAGTATTTTAATTTGTTCTATAGTATAATAACCATCATTTGATCAATTTTATTTTTACGTCCATATAAAAAAATCTATTATATAAGAAAAATGGTTCTTTATAATTTTTTGTACAATATACAGGGTGTAACAGAGCTAGTCCACAATACTTTACAGGTGGATTCCTGCCTTTATTATGCGTCGAAAATTTTCAAGCAACCACGACCTAATATCAATAGTTAAGGAGATATGCGACATCAAAGTTTGTATTTTTTTTTACAATATTTCTGACTTATGTAAAACGTTGGACTATCATTTTACCAAGTTTACATTTTTTTTTTTTTTTTGCAAAAACTTGAACTATCATTACAGTAACTTATATAGATTGTGAAAAATTCCGCTCAAATAAAAAACCCCGTAAAAAAATTATATTTTCTTTTTTGCAAGGTTTTTATCATTTTATTATTCTTATTTTATTATTGTTTTAAAGCAAATGAATTTATATCAATATAAATTACTGTAATGATAGTTCAACTTTTTGCAAAAAGTCGGAAATATTAAAAAAGAAATGCAAACATTGATATTTCATATCTCCATAACTATTGATATTAGATCATGATTGCTTGAACGTTTTCGATTCATTATCAGGGCAGGAATCCACCTGTAAATTTTTTTCTACTAGCTATGAGACACCTGTATATTGATTCCTCTTCATGGCTGTCCAACCCAAAGTACAAATGTGTATTATATTGAAATACAGGCGGACCTCGACTTTCGCACATAATTGGTTCCTGAAAATGTGTGCGAATGTTGAATGTTCAAAAGTAGAGGGAAGTAAAAAAATTAAAATTGTATATATTTTATAATATTCATATATCAAGAAAATATATGATGTTTAAGAGGCTTTAAAGTGGTTTAAGAAACATGTTTAAGTGAGGTTTGCGGGTGTTTCCCTTAAAAAGTTATCAAGGGTTAATTGTTTGCTACTCTTCTTTTTCTTTTCTTCATATAGTATTTTATAACATGCTAGGTCTTTATTGATCGGCCTACACACTCGAGATATGCGTTCTCCATTGGGATCAAAATCTTCCATAATATTTAAAAATTTGTCAAGATGCATGAAGGCTTCATTCATATTTTTCATTATTAAAGTCTTGATGATATTTTCAGCTTTTTCTTCTTTCATTTTATATTTCAATTTCGTACTCATGTTGCTCAATTAAATACTCATTTCTTAGAGATTCTGAGTGAGATTTTATAATCTCCTTAACATCCTCATTGGTAACATCTAAGTTTAGTTCATTTATTAGGCGGACTAAATCAATCTTTTATTTCAGCCCAAGCTATATGTCCACGCGTTTTATACATTGTAGTTCTTCCAGAAATCTTTTAATGTAGGCCCACCTTCCCTGTCAGTTGCCTCGAAAGCCTGAGTCATTATTGACCTCATATAATTATCGTTTAAACAAGGCTATCACCGTTTGGTCCATAGGCTGTATAAGGCAGATAGTATTGGGAAGAAGAAACACAACATTGATTTCCCTGTATAAATTCTGTAGAGATTTTGGGTGTCCTGGAGCATTGTCTAAGATTAATAATATTGTAAATGGTAAATTATTATCTTTTCTTCCTGTGCAAGACTTAATCTCTATCCTAGCTAGCTCACAAGCAAAGTGACGGGAGCAAGCAAGATGCAAATGATGCCAGAATTCCACTTGCTTGTGAGCGAGCGAGAGGTGGATATCTTTACCCCACAGCGCGACAATGTGCGAAATAGCGAATTGTGCGAAAGTCGAATGTTCGAAAGTCGAGGTCCGCCTGTATTGTATACTTCATTATGCTTAAGATCCTGGTTAAGGGCCGGTTGTTTCAAGTTCGATCAAAGTAAGCGGTCGATTAAAGCATAGATTTTTCCTTAAAGCATAGATTTTTCCGAAAACGGATCGTCTGATTGGTGGAGAACGTAAAAATCTATGCTTTAAAAGAACGCTTACTTTAATCCAACTTGAAACAACCGGCCCTAAGACAAATTTAAAATAAATTTCAATAGTAAAAACAGCACTGTTAATAATAATATATTTATTTCCGGTCTATGTACAAAATTGGTCCCCGATAGTCAATCACTTGGCTTCCATCTGCTGGAACATCCTCTCCCAGTCCGGAGTGGCAGTGAGCTTGCTCTGCACGCAGCCGAGGTTGATCATGGTCCCGCTGCGCTCCTCGGGCTTCACCGACACCGACATGACGTCCTGCCGGAAGCAGGCCTGCGTGCCCAGCGCCAGGTCATAGTGTGTGTTCCCGATGAGCAGCTTGATCTTACCCGACTTGTACATTACTATTTTGCCGATCTGTCCGTCTTCTAAATGCCTTGCGGTACAGACATTGTGCTGGGAAATTAAGTAATTATAACAAATGTAATTGAGCCCTTGCCCGGAATAACGTTGTATCCAACAATACTCTCATTCCGAGAAAAATTGAAAAAATGAAACCAGTTACAATTTATTACATTTTATATTTTAAATATAACAAACATATAATTCTTAACTAATCTCAGTATAAAATAGGGGAAAAAGGCAATTAAATTTGAATCTATCGTAAAGAAACATGCGGAATCAGTGGAAAAACGTTGCATATGAAATTGTCACAAACAACGTTATTCCGCAAAATGGATTTTTTTATTCTGTTTTACTTAATAATGCCTTTTAAAAGCAGCATGTGCTCATCTAACATGAATTCACAAATATCATCGGGGTCCTTGAGCTTAATAGTCTTATTGGCAGTAGATTGGAATACATTGAAGTTAGTACCAGGCTCCCTAACTGCACAATTTTTTTCCAAACGGTAGCCAATCTTCCCCTCCTTCCACAAAGAGTTGGTAGAAGGCTATAGGAGGTCCATGATTCTAATTCTTTGTGAAAGGTTCGAGCTCTGATTGTGATGAGATCATTAGTAAGTAAAGAGCTTTTACGGAACGATAAGTCCCTTGTACATCTCCGTCTGTTTGCTGAATATGGCGTCGGACATTCAATTTCTTATTACACAAGACGAGATGATTACTTTTTTCATTGTAATTCAGTAACCTGAATACTGATTAAATGTTTATCTTGATATTAAAATGGAGAAAACATCCCGAATTTAAACATTTTCGGCGCAAACTCGACCCTACGATAAAGAATGAGGAATTAAATAAACTTTTTGTATCGGTATTATATAAAGTTACGATATAAAGAGTACTACAATGCCAGCATTATTATCAAAAAGCATTTCAAATATCAATATGGATAAATCAATTGAGTAAAATCGGTTAACGTTCGACAAAATAATATTGTCACATATGAAATCACAATATCAATCAGAACTGCCAAATCGTATACAACGTTATTCCACAAACATGTTCTGGCGGGTCAATTGCAGGTTTGATTATATTTTTTCTGGATAAACACTCCTTTCCTACATCCTTCAACTTATTGGCTTTGATATCTTTCCAGTTTAAAACATTAGATGTTCGTTTTCTCCCTTTATTCGTGTGAATTAAACCACGCTCCACGATATTGACACTCGGCGACGCCATTTTGAGAAACAATATACAACGTTCTTCCACAAACCAATAACTTTAAAATGCAGCCAGAAGCCTAAATATGTTTTTCTTGACATATTATCTACCTTAAACGATGCATAATAACATACCCAACATAACTATCAATAACTCAAAATTGACATTTGTGTTGGATACAACGTTATTCCGGGCAAGGGCTCAATTATTCATCATTTAGTTGTATGTATACCTACATTAAAGGGTAATTAAAATCCTGATTCTACTAGTTAACTCACTTAAACATATAAAAAACGATTTGAAATGACACATTTAACCGGTCGTATGCCACTTGCACGTAACGCGGAATGTACATTGTATGCCGCGCAATTCCGCACACGATTGCTGTTTTTAGACACTTTTTTGTGATGGTTATATTCATATTAAAATCAACAATAATCGCTAAGAAGTTGCAGTTTCTGGTTTCTCAATATACAGACTTTAATAATTACTTTTACTTCAATAATTATTTGTACAATAATTACTTATTCATTAATTATGAAAATAAGTAACGAAATTTATTTTCAGAAATGTAAGCACGTGTTTATCGAATAAAACTATGGAAGCAATAACACTAAAGATATTGTATTTCAATATTTTCATTCTAAATGTATCAAAGATATGAAAATACTTCATTTTAACACTTTTTTATATAAAAATAACACTAACAGATAAATTACATTATTACTGCGCGGTTCGAAGACGACATTTAGAATGATTTTTTGTCCGGTTTTCGTTAAGTTTCGTTTCGTTATCGGTTAAAGTAAAATAATTTATAGCAAAACTCTTAAATAAAAAGTATACAAGTAGGGAGGCAGAATTAATAGAAAATAAAGAGACGTATTCAGCTGGGCTGGGTAGCATTGGCTAAAGGCTAGAAGCATATTCATAAATTCAAAATACCACAATCTCTGAAAACTAAAGCCTACAACGTGTGATACTAGTATGAAACGGAGACTTGGATCCTCACTATTACTGTTAAAGAACGATGGAAGTGGCTATGCTTGGAATATCTCTAAAAGATGAAGTACCTAGGGCCCGGTTGTTTCAAGTTGGATTAAAATAAAAGTTCGTTTAAAGCATAGATTTTTACGTAAACGGATCGTTTGATTAGTAGAGAATGAAAAAATCTACGTTTTTAATTAACTTTAACGTTAATCCAACTTGAAACAACCAGCCCTAAAAACTAGGGTAACAAATGTGGCGCGAATTGCCTGCAAAAAGTCTGCATGCTGAAATGGCACAGGCACGGAATATTTTATTTGTTTTTATTATCAAGAGATGTTCTGAAAAAACACAACTTAATGCTAAAGAATGATTTCATTTTAAATTAATTTATTTTGCGATTGATAGTGAAAAGAACACAAAAATAATTACCGATGATTTTGGAGTCGGTTCTGTGTCGGCCCTTTTCTCTTTGTCCGCTGGCTCGTCATCGGGGCCTCTTCCAGGTAAACTGTCTGGGAACTGATACAAAAGTTATAATTTAATAGTAAAACCGCATGTTGTCGCATAAAAATAAATACTCCACATATAATATGTTTTACTTCAGTTGAATTTGTAACTTCTATAATAATTCGGAACGTGTCCTACCTGTAATAAAAGGAGGGTTGGCTTTTCCGATTGAAGTAAATTAGTCGTAGCCGCGGAATAACCGTATTCCATTTTTATTTTTGTATCTCTTTTTGTGTCATTGACTTCTTCCTCGTTCACTAGAAACAATATAAATATTATAAAAACAATTTACAATATAAATATTATAAAAACAATTTACATAGTACATCGCTTAGAAAGGGGCAAAGAATATATCTTTGGAAAAAATATTGTTGCTACAGGGATTTATTTGAACCTAGAACTTTCCATTGCCGGTAGAATTATTGAAATCTGCATCTATTTTTTTCATTGTATTCAATGCCGTAATTCTCAAATGTCTTTGAGTTGTAAATGTATTTTTCAAAAGATAGATTTATTATTTCTTTCTTTCTAGGTTATACTATACAGGGTTGTTTGGAAAACATTATAACCTCGCAGGACTATATTCCTGCCTTGATTATGAGTCAAAAATGTTCAAGCAATCATGACCTAATCAATAGTTATGGAGAGAAGCGACATCAAAGTTTGCATTTTTTTAAAAATATTTCTGACTTATTTTTTGTAAAATGGACTATCATTACAGTTACTTATATGGATTACGAAAAATTCGTTTGTTTCAATACTAATAACTACATGTTTAATAAAATGATAAAAACTCTGAAAAATTTCCAATTGGAATTTGAAGGTTTTTATTATTTTATTTGACTTGTATTAAAGGGAATGAATTTTTTATACGTTACTGTAATGATAGTCCAACGTTTTACAAAACATAAGTCAGAAATATTGAAAAAAAAAATACAAACTTTGATGTCGCATGTCTCCATAACTATTGATAGCTGGTCATGGCTGCTTGAACATTTTCGACTCATAATCAAGAGCAATGTTTTCCAAATAACCCTGTATACATATTTCATTTGGTTTAAATATCAAGAAACTATATTTAAAAATACATAATCACAATTTAACAAATAAAATTTAATTTAAAAAATATATTATTGTAAACAATATTTAACTACATATATGAGTCACCTCATATATTTAATTAAATATTGCTTATCTCAATTAACTATTTTACTAGAAAAAAATGAAATCATTGGGTTGGTAGGAATGTAATTTTGAAGTTTTATTTACAACACAATGTTGCGAGAATTGTATAATGTTAGTAAGTGTATTATTTTTTATATCCAGTTTATGACTCGCCTTTTAGGGGTAACGTACAGGTAGAGCTTGACAAATGTAAATTGGCACGCGGCGACTTTGGAACTAAAACCCGCCCCGCCCTAACCCCTCGCCGTGTTATTCAATTCAATATCGTATTTGCGCGCGAGCTTGACATCTTGATTTCCAATATACACTGAATTATGTCCAAAACAGTGTTGCAACACCTTGCAGGTGGTGCAAGAACAATAGTTTTACGAAGCTGAAAAAGCAAATAATGTTACCGTTTGACAGGACTCTAGATAGAGCGGCCGCCATTATTGGTTTGTGCCTTTGGTGTTGCCTGACCAAATTTCTATTACAATATCATAAAATATATTTTTCAATGTACCGGACACTCTGTATATTATGTATTGTGTACAATGATATTTTACAACATGCGGTGAATTATACTAAGCGACCTGTCTCAATAATGATAAAGAGAAATGCAAGTTGATTTCTTAAGAATAATTTCTCTTTACCTTCAATTACCAGTTTCTTTTTTTGCCTTTTTAGTGAAGTAAATAATAAATATACAAAATTTTTGTTGTGTCGAAATACATATTTGCAAAAATTTCAGACAGTCAGCGCGCATGGTGCATGACTTTTGGAACTCTTCTATATCGTTAGACAATCTTTCAATGGTTTTGGACTAACCGAGGCTTTGATTATCCGGGATTTTTTCACCATCCACTCCGGACAATCGGGAGTCTCCCGTCTGCCTTATCCGCCTTCTCCAGATTTGGCCCCCGTGCGATTTTTTTTCCCAATATGAGAAAATAGTTTATTTAATGGCAGAAAGCGGTTCACATCAAATGAGGAAGTCATTGACGCATCAGAGGCCTTTACTGAGTTTTACCGAGTTTGACAAATCATTTTTTTGTTGATGGCTTAAAGAAGTTGTAATATCACTGGACTATGTGTTTTTTTTAAATATGTTTCCTTCCCTAACGCAGGTACTTATCATACATCCCTCGTGTATTGAGTTTGACTTACGATCTTCACAGGTGTTGGGATGACTTATTAAGTACGAGTGGTAGTCTTTTTCCGGGTGATGGGAAATATATTTTAATGTAAAAGTGTGAGTTAAGGTAAGATAAGAGGGAAGACATTAAGAAGCTATTTCTAGCAGATTTTTCATGAAAAATTTAACTGGGAGAGCCTCTTGACACAACATATGTTAATAAGGTAATTACTTTCCCACCAACACAATATATTGCTAAAGCGAGTGAGATATTATAGATTCTGAAATAAGCAATATTGATATTTCCGTATCTTGACACTGTAATGCCGCCAATTTTGACATTTTAAGTTTGACAGGTTTGAAATGAATGAATTCAATCAATCGGAAAGCTTTAAAACGTAAACAAATGTCAAGTAATTCCCAATTATGAATAATCAACTTTCTGATTGATTGAATTCGTTAATTTCAAACCTGTCAATTTATTTACACAATAACTGTCAAGATACCGAAATAGCTTATTTTAAAATACAGCCAATAATCAAAGTAAAAAAATATATAATACAAAATAATTATACATTGGCATCAATGCACTCTTAATTTATATAATATTGATGAAATGTTGGAAATAGTTTTCCGTATTGTGTAGCATCCTCCAACACTGACAGCAATCACATTATGCTTCAGGTATCGGGAAGGTATGCGCGGCGATTGTGTGTCATGATACGGGACACGTTGAAGCATAATGGATGCGCAATCTTACTCGGTATGTCGTCGATGGGTTCTGTTTTGACACCCAACTCTTGCTTTATCGGAGGACATACGCGCTTCATGATCCCGGGCTTCGTGGTGGGCAACGCACCTAAAATGTCAGTCGGGTTTTCATATTTGTCATCCAGAACAATCAGTTTTAATTTCGGATTGCTACATTACACGCTAAAATTTCAGCAGAGCTAAATTAATAAATAAGATATTCTTTATTTATAAATAATAGGTGCATAAAATCAACTCCATCATCGACTTGTGTCATGGAGTTTAATGGGTTCCATTTAAGTACATTTTTATACAGATAGTGAGGAAATAGATGCTACAAATAGTTATAATAGTTTGCAAGTAAAAGGCATTACAAAAATGTTGATCAATAATAATAATCAAATGTTGTTAATAGAAAATTTAAAACCATTATTCCAATACAAAGTTCCAGGCAAGGTGAGTGAGATGCTGCTCTAATGCCTTGTCGGCACGCTGCACTTCTTCATTAAGGATTTATTAAAACTATTTCAAGTCACAAAAAGTAAATACTTACAAAGTGTGTTGATGGGTAACCTGGTGGGCGGAAGAGCCGTGTCCATCAATGTGTCAATTTCATCATCATCATTCATCAGCTCCTTTATCTGCTGTTCTTCAATCTCCTTATCCACCTGGAGGATTATTAGCAAAATGGGTTTGGAAATTTTTACTATACACATTGACCAGCCAATTTTTTTTAAAAAGAAAGAAATTGATCTTAAAAAGTTAGATAAATAATCATATTCAAGAAAACATTCTTATTGTGAAGTTGCGATTTTTTCAGAATAAAGTTGATTGAAAAATGGGACTTACAGATAAGGTCGATACATTGACGGAAATATAAAAGGCCGCTATAGTGTAATCGGATAACGCGCCTGCCCCGGAGGAGAGTGTGGAGGAGATCCGTGGTTAGAATCACGGTAGCAGCCAAATATTTTTTCGTGGATTTTATTTTTCTGTATGTCTTTCTAATTTATTTTTTTAGTTTAACATATTTAACATAACATTACATTACAAATATAATTATACAATAATAATTAATTTGGTTTTAGATAAATAATCACTTCATAATCAAGAAATGACAAAAATATAATATGTATACACAGCTTTTTATTGCCGGTAGAAAGTATTACTAATAACACTATTTTAATCCATAAATTGTGAACGGATTTTGATCTTTATACTTTACATATATTTTTGAGGAAGTTTAGTATTTTCGAATTTGAAAGTAGTGCCTGAAAAGTGATGCAAAAGATATTACCTTCCACTCATTCTTCACTTTAAGAGTTGGTCTGGCCAGGGCGGAGGCCCCTTCTCCGCCTCCCGACTCCCTCCCGGCGCCCGAGTATCCCCGCGAAGAAGAATGCCTCACTCCGGCTGCCACTCCTGAAAGCAAACATTTATACATAGGTACACATACATTCACTGACAGTTTTTTGCGTTTGCAATTCATTTTAGTTAAGTGGTTTCAAATAAGATTACAGATTATAAATTAAAATCAGCCAAATTATAACCATGTGACTTTAAATATGACTTGTACATAGAGATCAAAAGTCTTAGTCTGGATTTTCTACTAGTCCGCTGAGCATGTTCACTGTTAAGTTTTATTTTTAATTGCATTTCAGATTTATAACTACAAACACATCCAAAACAATTTTACAAGTACTACAGTAATGCCCCGCGAATTCATAATACAGTAGAGACTTGATTATTCGGACTGTCAACCGCGATCATATAACTTTGTGGATAGTTAAATCCGTGCACGCAGCGACATGTCACAACTGTGTTTACGCTCTGTGCAATCACTGTCCACGCATTTCTTCAGACTCTCAGAAACTTCCACCGGTGTTCTCTTTTAATTCGACATCAAGAAAAGTTAGCAAAATGTCCTTCTCTACCTCCATGGTGAGCTTCAGGTTTACATCTCAGTTTACCGCATACAAACCTGAACATCACCATACAGGTAAAGGAGGGCACAGGAGTACAAGGAGAGGTGGATCCTGTGATAATATTCACTATTCACCAAGAGACACTTGGGTTTGGTCATTTGAAACAAATGACAAAATGGATGGTAAGATATACACACCAGAGTAATATTAATGGCACCAGAAATAAAAGGCATCTACGATTTTTAAATGTGGACAAGGCAAGAATCATCCGTCATGATAGAGGAGTGTAGTGTCGTAGCTTTACGCTTACTGGCGTCACTGGTAAACGCGTGAAATAGGTTAAAGATGTGATATGTATATAAATTCAAGGTAATATGAAATTTAACTAATGATCTGAATTAAGGACACCTGCAATTATGAAACAACCCGCATACCCTCAGAGAAGACTCCTCCGGCACGGAGTATGTTGCTTCCTCTCCCCGCTCCCCCTCCGCGGCCCCTTCCTCCTGTGGCCCCGCCTCGGACATCTCGACGCCTCTCATTAGTCGCTTCACTCGATGTCACTCTACAAAGATATTGTGAATTTACTTGCATGAACAGACAGTTTTTTAACACTTTCCACTGCAATGTCGAAGTCAGTCAACATTGGTTTTGTTCACGCCAATGTCGTGTGAAACTCCTCACTTTATAATTTTACAGACAGGGGGAAGAAATACGGTCGTGCTATGTGTTCCAACTAGACATGCGCGCCGCGCCGCCCTTGGGCCACGCCGCCGCCGCCGAGTCAAGCCAATCGGCGCGCCGATTTTGGGTGTTAGATATTTGAAACACCTTAAATTTTTCATCTGTTTTTATCGATTAAATTATGCAAAAAGGTCTGTGGAGGTGGATGAGCCCTCCGGTTTAGGATGAGTTGAAGCGGTGTTGATGATGTAAAGTTACGATGGTTTTACAGAATTTATTGAATTACAAAAGCAAAAGTTATAAAGAATACAGTAGGTACAAAGGTTACAAGTGAAAGCGTGACGTTCGAAGGTATGACGGCGAGGGCTTCCGCTATACGAGCCGTTCACTGGGGAAGTGAGATAGTCTGCTCTGGAGACTACATCATTTTTATCGTGAATGTGAACAAAGAGATTGGGTTTGTTATGACTTCGTCTTTACTCGGCAGTTCGTGTTGGATATTTTGTCTGGATCAGCAAGGTGAGTTTATCCGCTCTTCATGCCCTCTGCTATACGTCGCCTTTGTACTCGGTCATTGGTCCGGCTTACATTGTCGCCTTGTTCGTTGTGCTCTGCGCTTTTGCCTCGACCTCTGTATCGAGGGTAACGGTCTGCCGTGCTCGATGTCAGCATATGTGGTACCTCATTACACGTGTTTATGTACGCGTCTTTGGCCACCACAGGTCTAAAGCCTGAATGGCAAAGAAATCCATACCGTTACAGATTCTGGATCAAATATTAAAAGGGCTATATAGGACAGCCACTTTTGCTTAGGGCACGGGTTGCATGATCTCATAACTGGCGATGGAATCAAAAGTGTACCTGAGATTGAGTGAAATTGACAACTACATGGAGCATAAAAATACCACGCACGCCACGTTTCTGGCAAACTACATTGAAAAATAAATGAAAGCAACAGATCTAGTAACAAGAAGATTTGAAGATATATCAGCAGCTACTTCTGACTCTGAATCTGTTGCAAGTGCATCTTCTGAACAAGCCTTGCTATCCAAACTTTCCAAGAAATATAGCAGCAACGTCACAGATTTAGACTCAGAAGACGCCGAAATTTCACAAGAATGTTGGAAGTATCTGGCTACTACGAGATCAGAAGATGTAGAAGTTGTCCAAAGTCCTTATCTACTGGAAAGAAAGAAAAAAAGCATTTCCGTGGCTCAACCCGCTCGCTAGAGCTGTGCTGGCAATTGCAGCTACCAGCATACCCAGCGAGCGTGTGTTTTCAGTTTCCGGCCTTGTTGTAAATGCCAAAAGGTCTCGGCTGAGTCCGGTGAGAGAAGAGGGGACCCACCACACACCCAGGGCCGTTCTATGAGCAATGGCTGACATATCGGCCCTACAATTTTGCCACCCATTTTCGGCAGGATACTTTTATTCGGATTCATATTGAGTAGTCGCCCTAAGGATTTCCCAACGGGACACCCACGCCCTAAAAAACTCACGGAGGCATTCAAAGTTTCTTTCATTTCTAACAAGATCGGCCTTTATGACACGCCGACCAGTGTCATGTGGCCCGAATATTCCAACACGCATATCCTATCTAGCACCCATCAAGAGTTCACAATCCCAGAGGATATGCCCCGGAGTCTGGAACACTCTAGCTCGCTGGCAAACGTGTACGTACCATGGATGAGCGGAGAGTCCAAGATCATAGAGTTTAGATCTGAACTCTCCATAGCCCGAAAGCATCTGTACCGTATAGTGGTCTAGAGCCGGAAAATAACCTCCGGAAAAACTCAAGTTTCTTTCTTTAACTCTCACCCTCGGGAAGGAGTGTGTCCATCAGCCGGCGGTGGCGGTGTCCCATCTGTCTTGCCATACTTCTAACGTTATTAGCCTAACACGCATTTCCAACGCCTGTGGTCGCTCGTTTTCCAGGGGCCTGAGAGTTCTACCAAAGTAGACTATTTCCAGGCCCCTCAGCAATATGCGACAGCGCAAGCCTCAAGGACCTCGAGACAGAGAGCACGCCCGCCAGGATTGGGAGTGCTGGACTGAAGACCGTCCGGTAGGCACCTGTCAGTCCAAAAAATGCTATAGTACAAAATATGAATGCTAAGTCCATAGTGTCCAAAGTAATTAGCATAAGGATAAAAACACAACATATAACTTAAGAGCCAGATTAATTAAAATAAATACAAAATTAAACCTCAGAAGACATGAAATGAGCCCCGTGAGAGTTAACAAGATCATATTCATACATGACAATTATGAATTATGCAAAGAAAACTGTTATCTTGAATGATAGCATGGTTTTCTTTGCACCTAAAATTTGCATTTGAAAACTTTATAATAGAACATTCCTTGATTTGAATATTTTTGCTTCTGTTTTTCCACGACATCTAAACATTCCTTAAAAAAAAAATCCCCTAAAAAAATGAGCCACGCCGCGGCGCGCCGCCGCCGCCGACCGTTTCAGGCCAGCACGCCGCCGCTGGCAAATTCAGGCTCGGCGCGCATGTCTAGTTCCAACAGAAAAATAAAGAGTAGGAAAAAAAACATGCTATTTTTTGCAAAACATGTAAGGCAAGATACCACTGTACTTAATATATAACATGTCAAAAAAATATATAATTTACATTTACTTTGTAGCAATTATAGATTTGCACAGATTTTTTGATAATACACTTTTTTTTGTACACTGGTAAGCAGGATAATTAATAGTTTAAATTTCAATGCCCTTTCTACTATTAAAAATTATTGTTTCTACATCCATTTATAGTACATAGATTTACACATCTATTTTTACTACCGGGATAAAACAGATTTATGAACATGTTAACTCCCATAATTCACATCAGATCAAATTTTTCTGATAAATGGATCTGAAAAATATCACAGACAAGTTTGTTAGCGTTCGGAATAATATATTGCCTGTGGAAAAGGTGCAAAGATTAATTATCAAAGTAATTTTGAAGAAGCCTTCAAATTTCCAACAGAACCTTTTAAAATTTTCAATGTATTAAATATTAATCAAACCTATCAAAAATGTGCTACACTCCAAACCCACAAAATAAACTTCAGCAACAACGTGTCGCTAGAAGAAGCTATTTTAGTGACATATCAAGGTTGACTGCATTAGTGGCTACAGTGGGTTTGGGACTAGTATGCCCATACTTCACATATCCAAGGGTAAATATTTTAATGCCCTTCTGGGCAAATTAAAAGTGGAAATCAATTATTCAAGATTTAAATGAAAATTAAGAACACACTTGAGAAAATCAACAGCAATAATACACTAAAGTTCAATCTATAATCTATATACTCACGTTTTACCCTTGTTTCTTACGGCATTGAGATTCGGCAAGAACACTTTCTTGGCAACGGATTTACTACCGCCCAGCGTCAGATCCCTGGGAGGCCTGAAGGAGGAGAGTCTCGTGGGAGAGGATAATCCCGGCTCCGTTTTTATTTTTACACCCTGCGTTGTGCCGTTTACATTCACTGTTTTCTTATCGCTATCACTCATTTTTAATGTACGAATAGGGAATCAAGAAGGGAATATTATTCAAGTTCGTTCAAATGTTTAGTGTCATTTTCAATATATATACCGCTTTTCCCATTGCCATTAACCTGTTTCACTATTTATCTGTCAAATTTTTATATATATTATTAATCTATGGTCAAACAATAAAGGGCCCTGTACACCAGGGCCTGCGCACTCTATCCATAAAGTTTCGATTCCGTTATAATGGCATCAATTCTTTTATGGGAATTTTTTTAAATTTCATTTTTCGGCGGTTCTAATTTGGTGTCAGTACTTACCTACCCTTGCCAACTATTTTAACAATTATTGTAGTGGTATTAATGTTGGTTTCGCAAAATGTTCATATTGGTTACACTGTTCACAAATATTCTGTGGTTCACAATTTGCGACGCCATTTTAATTTTTCAAAATATCAAATATGTCTTTATTTTGTGGCGATTTTGCTTGTTTATTTTTTTACAATCCCGCTACCACGTCACCGCCTCCGACATTGACATCCTCTGATAATATGTTTGTTTCGATATGAAACTGAATATTGACATTTCACAAAGGATATCTGCTACAAAAACGAAATATTTTATCGTCCTTTTGAACTGTCATACTGAAACCGAAAATACACGTGAGTGATTGTATTTTATATTTATATTAATTATATTTGGAATGTTTTATTATAATTGTGTTTGAAAGTTTATTAGAAAAAGTTATTTTACAAAGGAAAACTAATTTACATAGGGTATAAAAGCGAAGGCAGCAATATCCAAAAAATTGTTTTGAATGTAGTCACAGAGGATTACTAATTTAAAATTAACCGAATTCTAGATTTTATGTATTATTTTATCCCTTCCAAAATCTTGTTTCCTATAAATTTACAGGCTATGTTTCCCATAAAATCTCAATACTGTTGACTCATTTGTCCAAGTTTTCCGTATGATTAAAATACAAAAAAAAATTATGGTTAATTATTATTACATCATTATCTTTGTATAACATGCATACAATTATTAATTAAGAGTTATTATTATTTCACTGCTGGTTTTAGAAAGAACAGAACTTCCCACTGACATGTGTAAATGATAAGTAAAATTATTATGTCTACAGATTCAAGTCCAAGGAGATGAATATTGGTGTGACGGATGAATATCTCAATGGAATCCTCAGAACCCAGCTCCAGCAAAGGAGATGAGGGTAAGAATATACAACTATAATCTATAACTAAATATTTTTTAAACAATGATTGCTTGTGTTGTATTTTTTTTAATACACAATACATACATTAATAAATGTTTACAACATGAATAAAATAAATTTAAATAACAGTACTAAAATATTAAACTAAGTAATTTCATAAATAAATTTACAAAATAAATAATTTAGTTAAAGTATGTTTATGTTAATAAAATTTAATTAAAGATGGACACACTCTCCCACACTTGTTAATTTAATTTAATTGTTAATACCCATTAATTTAATTTAATTGTTAATAAAATTTAGTTAAAAATGGACACACTCATCTGTCATTTTCCAGCGTTGTCAAATTTAACAGATTGTATTATTTTTAAGGTTAAAATCAAGAAGAAGAAGAAAGAAAGCGTTGCTGCCTAACCGGTCTGTAGCAGCATTCTTAAAAATCCATGCAGATGTAAGCATCGACAAAGAGGCTTCACAGACAGTGGACTTTGTAAAATATTATTAGAAATGTAAAAATAATGTGCATAATAATATCGAACCATGAGTACTTTAGTGTATTAAGTGAAAAATGCAGTTTTGAGATATCGGCGTTAGATGTTATAAATTTCTTTATCAAATTGATTTTCAATTATTTGTTTTAGAATTTTTTGAATATTGCAAGGATTTGGATTGCCTCACATGCACCCATCGATAAACCTTATATTTGCGTATAAGGTTTATCAATGGGTACAGCATAATATAACTATTTTATTATATTTTGATTGAGACAAGGTTTTATAAAAGAGATAAATCATTTAGACCTTCCGACAAATCTGGTGTTTTTAGTATATCTAAAATTAGTGTTTTGCTTTCCTGAATGGGAACATTAATGAATGATCTTGCAATATCAAATGATACTAACTTTTCATTCAATATCTTTTAAGGTATTGACTACATGAAATTTTAATTGTATACTTTGGTTTAAATACGTTGGAGTTATTTAATATTTTTGTAATGATTGAAGTTATTTTGAATGTTGGGGAATTGCATTACATTGGGATACTGCTGATCTGATGGGGCTGTTTCCTTTGTGAATTTTGAGAAAGCCGTATAATTTTGCGATCATTAACACTGTTTGCCTTTTTTCCTTACAAATTAAACTTATGGAAGTTATTGTCCGATCGTCCTGATGAAGATATAATACAGTATCGAAATCATTAGACGTTTAAAAAAAATATGTGTGGTTTTTAACGCTATAAGCATAAAAAATATTAAATCATTTGTTCTACTTTTTTAGTTTCAAACCGCTTGATCTTACTGACCGGTTATATTATTTGCAATGCATTGTAAATGATGTCTTATTGATATCTGTTCTTGTATACGCTTATTTAATTGAAAATAATTATTCTGAACATTGAAGTGTAAAATGACAATTGAAAAGAATACTTTTTTTGTTGTGTATCCAGAATAATTATTATGTATGTGTAATGTATATGTATGTAAGAATCGTTGAAAATACTGTCAACCCATTAGAATGTACTCTGTTTATCATATCTTCACACTTTTGATCATTTAGATGATATTCCTAACCTTTTTTTATTATTTTAAAAATTTATTCTTTAAATAGGAAATATAATAATTTTATATTTCTTTATATATACAGCATTACATATAATTATTTAAAATTTTATTCTAACTAAAGTATCACATATTTTTTTAGTTTCCTCTTAAAGTTGTTATATTATTTACATCTCTAATGTCCCTGGTAGTTTTATGTATAGTTTCGTTGTAGTAGTAGTTTTATATATAGCACTGTGCATGATTAAAATTTGTGATTTTTTTTTAATGTAATCTTTTCATCTTCTCTTGTGCAGTGCAGTGCAGTGTTTGTGTTTGTTTTTTCTTAATACTTCAAAGATGTTGTATCCATTATTAATTTTATACATAAGTAGAAATAGAATTAAATTGAATTATTTGTCTATTATTGGTAAACTTTCTAGCACCACTTTAATTCTTGTGTATTGATTTATTTTTAGTATAATTCTTAATGCTTTCTTTTCGAGTATTGTTATTTTTTCAATTCTTCTTCAACCCAGAAATAGTATACTGCCGCAGTAGTTGATGCGGGGGACAATTATTGCGTTATATGATATATTTTTGCACAATTCTGTTTTGATCTCTTCTGATTCTTTCCAAGGGTGAAATTCATTTTGCTATTTTTTGTTACATATTTTGTGTTCAATGTAAAGTTTAGTTTATGATTTATAATTGCTCCCAAATATTTTATATCGAATTGGGTAGGAATTTATTGCAATGTTTTTTTTAAATCAATATTCGTTGAATTTTTCCTTTGTATATTTGTACTTAAAACAATCATTCTGAATCTAAAAAATATATTATTTGAATGTTACATTTTTTTATCACATCACTTAAATAATATTAGTAATATTATTAACAGGCAATGAAAATTAACTACCACATGAATACGAAGTGTAATCTTATTTTGTATAATCATCACAAATCATTGATTTCCTTTACCTATTAAAATGGTAGCTTGTGGTGTAAATTATTTACCGATCAATTTTACATTTTATTTTCTAAAATATTAATAATTACAAAATATATAATATTGAATTTTTATTTTCTTTGCGAGTTTTGGTATTTAAAAAAATATTAATTCTATGTTTTTGAATTGAATGAATTTTAAATATGAACATTGTTTTTAAAACAAAATCATGTATTTTAATCTGAAATTATGTTCATTATGTAAACATATTCCTGCTCTAAACATGAGATTTTTCTTTTACAGAAAGGTAGTGTGTAAAATTTAAAAAATATTCTGTAACAATATTGACTAATTTAAAAATAATTGTCAGTTTTCTTTGCCAATTCTTTTTCTGACTCTTATTATAGAATTGACGGATAATACATTTTTAATTAAATGTACCATCTTTTATTGTTAAACCTTATTTTCATTTTCAGAAACAAACAGCCGTATTCTGAAAATTGTAATATTGCTATTTCTGTATCTTGACAGTTATTTTATAACATTGTAATGCAGTTAATTTTGACATTTTAAGTTTGACAGATTTGAAATTAATGAATTCAATCAATCAGAAAGCTCTAAAACGTAAATAAACGAAAGTAAAATAAGTTATTCATAATATGTGAATAACTTAGCGTTTGTTTACGTTTTAGAGCTTATCTGATTATTTGAATTCGTTAATTTCAAACCTGTCAAACTTAAAACGTTAAAATTAACAGCATTATAATGTTATACAATAACTGTCAAGATACAGAAATAGCAATATTGCTATTTTCAGAATACGGTCTAAATATTCATTTAATTGAAATAAATAAATAAATAAAGAAAAAAAGGACAAATATATAAATAAATAATAATATCTCCCATAGTCGCAAGATGTCACTTTGCAAATAACAGTTGCCATTCTATTTTGGTCTATATTCTGTGATTAACACCTTCGTTATTTTTCTCTATCATTCTGATCATTCTCTATAGAATAATGAAAATTTTGTGCAGCAACACTTCGGCAATCTGTCATTTTGAGATTATTATTTATCTATGTTTTGGGCAGTATGTCATCGGCATTGTAAATCCAACATTTGAATTGATATTGAAAATTACAGAGAATCAAGTGATTTTGTGCATGCAATAAATTCATATCCAATGCTTCTTTAAGTGTTTATTTTTTAAACTGTGAATCGTTTATTGGTTGTCGTGAATCGAAATGACAACTGAATATAGCCCCAGCACCGACGATGAATGTTCGGAGATAAAAAGGGAGGGAAGATTTTTGCAAATACACGAAACGCACGAAATCAGCGATAGCGATACGTAAGAAAACTGCTTTCGTCTTTCAGATAAAAATATCTTTTTTGTGTTTTGTAAACATTACTAACGTAAATGTGTATTTACAGCGAAGATTGCGGCGATAAACTGGAAAAATCTTCATTGCAGACGGAAAATGAAATTGAAGTCTTAAATCATATACCGAAGAGAACAGTACCAAATTCAAATGTACCTGAAAAAATAATTTTCTGCATAGATGCTTGTCAAAATGCAGATTCGTCTTTGTTTACATTGGACCAAGGAACCACCTTTACACCGTTAAATATGCTGAAAAGGATAACTGAATTCTTTTTGTACTCTAAACAATCTATCAATCATAATTCTGAGTTTGCTCTTGTTATTTTAAAAGAATCCGAAGCATTGTGGGTGCATAATTTCACAAAAAATATTATTGAGATAATAATGGCCTTAGATAATTTTGAGAGTGAAGAATGTAACGTAGAAGAATTTGATCTTTCCAAGTTGTTCAATTTGATTCATGTCAACGTTAATCTACCAGAACTGTGTTCCGATTATAAACTCGTGCCTCCTGCGAATGTAGTGAGGCTGATACTGCTGTACAACCGTTCCAATTGCCTTCCCAAGATGCCTCCAGGAACGCAAGCTTATGAATCTTTAAAAGACCACCTTTATTTCACGGTAGATGTCATTTACGCTCATGAAGAAAAATGTTCCGGACACAGATGTGAAGAGATTTTCGTGGCTTTAGAATGTTTAGACAATGGTTACTCATATATTTTTGAAGTGGTAAAGAGTGCGGCCAAAATGCACGAATGTGCCGCAAAACTTTTAGCCCATCCGCTGCAACGACCACTTCAGAAGAATTCATCGTACTCATTTTTAAATGATAAGTAAATGTGTTCACACTTTATTGAACTGAACTGTTTTATATTATGTTGTAAGTTAAATTCTTTTATGCATTTAAATCATATTTTTTAGATAAATATTTAAATAAATTTATTAATTATATTGAAAATGTTTATTATTTATTTTCTGTTATCATTTTTTTATTAGTCATTAGAATTAATTGTTGCAAGTGGTTTGGATTACAGATGTACCATTCTGTATTACCGCTATAAAATGAATATCTTCGTAGAGTGAGTCACGGCCAAAGACCACCAAAATATGTAGACATGAATTAAATTTTTTACACAGCACACAGTCTGGTCGCACAGCTGGTTCCAATATGTTTGACTTCTTTGAATTTTGAAACAATTATGAAAAAATCAAACTATATGTCGAGGGTAGACAATCAAAAGGGCATTAGTGATTTTTTTAGAACTTTACAGGAGAGCAAAATAAAATAATGTCAATCTGATTCTGTCAATATTAATTTTATTACTAAATTATTTACATATTTGTTTTGGATAAACAAATATGGAAATCATACAATAAATATTGACAAAATCAGATTGACGGAACATTGTTTTGCTCTCCTGTAAAGTTTGAAATAATCACTCAAGCCCTTTTGGCTGAAGATCCTCGATATGTACTCTTAAAAAAGTATAATGTCTTAGAAAATAAATCACACTTTATTTCAGAGGATTTAATTACGCAAGAAAAAATACTTTAACTACATTAAAAATGTTGCTGAAATATACGAGAGGGGTAACATACTTCAACTTTGTCCCAATCCCCTCATCTAAATAAGGGGTTTGGTTCATCTCTACATTTTTATACTTTGTGGTCACAGCCTTTTTTGCGCTTGCCAGAGCTTTTGAATTAAAATAAATTAAGAAATTTGAAACTCATTAGCATGACACAAAGAAGGTGTTGTATGGTCGTTAATAATTACCTTTCTTGGCTCGCGTACCACTTGGTAGTGCCTACATCACGCTTAATTGTACCACTTCATAAAAATTATTGTATTTCGAGAAATTTGTTATTCTGTTTGCATTATAAATTGTATAGGGTGACTATTTCCCAGAACTCAATTTATTTAAGTTTAAATAAAATACCAAAGCTTTTATTTTTTCTGATAAAAATGAGACGTTTGTACTTTAGGTAAATATCACAATGTTTTTTTTTTGATAAAAGGTGGCGAAGCTCATTTCTTGTCGAAATACAAAACCAGGACATATTAATTATAAAATTAATTAAAAATGGTAAATGTAAAAATCCTTCTGATGACAATGAGACAATTTACACTTTCATTTTTACAAATTTACAGCAGCGCCGCAGGCGAAATTTTTGTTTTAAATATAGTAATATTAATGGAATTGTATTAAAGTATTTTTATTACCGAAATTTTCTATTTATTATCGAAAATAATAGTTGTGAAAGTGTTGCTTAAGATACATACATACATTGTTATCAGGTTATGAGTTTAATTTTTAACAAATTTTATGAAAATATAAGCACTATAATAAAAGCAAAATAAATTTAATGAGATCCTTGTGCTTGTTTCGAAGAAAATAATATTTTGAAATTTGGTTCAAAAGATGTGAGATTTTTTCTTTTTTTCACTGTTTTTTTTACTTTTTATGTCCGCCTTTACTGATTATTTTTCGCGACTATCCACTCGCGTACCATAGATTGAGAACCGCTGATTTAAACAATAAGACAAATGAAATGTTTGAATATATTTGAAATGTACTAAATTTCCATTAAAACACAGAATAACTTAAAATCAATGCTGCAACTGCAACCAGTTAACACAGCATTATTGAAGAGCAGACAATTGTCTCCATCGAAATGAACCCGGCATTACAACAGCATGTACACAGATGAGGCTTGTACTCTTGAAAATCACGTAAAGGGCTATATGTGCAAAGCGAGCTATCTATTGATGTTTTTTATATTTATTTTGCAGAGAAGAATGACCAACTGATGCCTAGGGATCTTTACCACTAAATCTCCAAGAGATCTCTAAATGATAAAAGTCTCACCCATTTATACACGCTACAACAACAACGCTAGGAACAATCCAAGTGCAGAAAAATTAAATACAATTTACGTTTTTTTTTGGAATTGCCACTCAACTAGCCATTGGGCACATTCTTGAGTATCAGTGTAGTTTTGTACCCATATTACAGTTATTTAAAATAATAGTCAAACATAAAAAATCGTGAAAAAAAAATCTAAGAGAAAGAGAAAAAAGTAAAAATAAAATATTACGTAAGAGGCATTCCATCGTCACGGGTATGACATTTTTCTAGTAAATTGTCATAGATATGTTAAAATTTTGCAACATGTATGCAATTTGTAATATTTATTTTTGAAGAAAGCAACTTATTCTATCTTCTATCAATAATTGAGCAACAGAACATAAGCCCTATTTTATTTTGATTGGAGATATATACTGATACATTATTCTGTCACGGGTGGGACAAAAAAAGACATCCATTTAGTTATAAGAAATGTTTGTCAAAAACATCTAACTTATGTTCTGTTGCTCAATTATTGATTGAAGATAGAATAAGTTGCTTTCTTCAAAAATAAATATTACAAATTTCATATATGTTTGTTCTTCTTCTTCTTCTGCTTCATCTAGGACTGCGTCCTGTCATTGCTCAGAGCTTGTTCCTGGGATACAGATGTCCAGCTATCTCACCATCTTTTATGCGGTCTTCCTGGGAGTCTGGTACCAGACGGCAGCTTGTTCGCTGCTATGCTCACTGCTCACTACTCTCTCCACAGATCTCTCCAGTAACGTCTTCTAGATCTTCCTAATCGGACAATATCCTCAACGTCACAAGTCCTTCGTATTTCGGAATTCCTCACTCGGTCTCGGATTGTCGGTCCCGCAATGGGTCGGAGAGTCTTCATCTCAGTTTTTTTTAGGAGGTTTTTAGTTCTGGTAGTGTCAGCCCTTGTCTCGATACCGTACGTCATGATTGGGCGGACACAGGTCTTCACTTTGCTCTCCTTGAGCATATCTTCGTTTCTCCAGACAGCATTTCTCAAACATCCAGCAATAGTTGCAGCTTTGTTTGCTTGCTCTCTTACTTCTTCGTAGAGGTCGTTGCTGGATATCTCGACACCCAAGTACTTGAAGCTCGTTACTTGCTCTATTATTTTATCGTCAAATGCAAGCTCGCATCGTACTGGCTGTTTCGGTGTCACCATGCTCTTAGTCTTATCTACGGAGATTTTCATGTTGAATCTTTTTGAGGATATATGGAATTTGTGCAGAAGTTTTTGAAGATCGTCTTTGGCGCATCATCAGCATAACATATTATATCTGTCTTTTTGTCTCCCATTTTGTAGCCTAGATTCATTGTTTTGACATCTTCTATTTGCTTATCCATGATGATATAGAATAAGAAGGGGCTCAAGCTATCTCCCTGTCTGATGGTTACTGCGGCTGGGATTTCTTTCGATAGATCATTCTTTCGATAGATGATGTTTGTTGTAAATTTTAATATATCTGTGACAATTTATTAGAAAAATATCCCAGATGGAATGCCTCTTAAGTAATTTATGTTTTTTTTTTATTAATTAATATTTCAATAGTCCATTTATTAATTAACCTATTCTGGGCCCAAGACATATATATACTTTGGAGCGCCTCTTGAATGCACAACTTGGGCCTGAATTCAGAGTCAATACTTAGATGATTTAAAGGTTTAAGTACGCCTTAAAAGTGTTATTTTGTACTGAAAATTATGCTTTTAAGGCGTACCATAACCTTTAAATCATTTTAGTATATTGACTCTGAATTTGGGCCATAGGCACGGACCGGGTTAATAAAAAACAATATATATACAGGGTGTCTCACAGCTAGGAGCAAACCCTTTACAGGTAGATTCCTGCCTTAATAATGAGTCGAAAATGTTCAGCAATATTCAACAGCAATGACCCAATATCAATAGTTATGGAGATATGCAATATCAAAGTTTGCATTTTTTATTCAATATTTCTGATTTATTTTTTAAAAATTGAACTATTTAATTTAATTAATTTAATAATAATGTAATCAGAAACTTTATTAAAAATTTATTCGCTTTAATACAAGTCGAATAAAATAATTAAAATCTTTCTAATGTTGACATTACAATTTTTTCATAGAAAATAGGCCACGGTTGCTTGAACATTTTCGGCTCATTATCAAGGCGGGAATCCACACGCAAAGCATTTGCTACTAGCTTTAGGACACCCTGTAGCAATTTTTTTTATCAGTGATTATGGGCCCTGTACACATGGCCGAGGTTGGCCCAATGCTAAAGACGTACCACTAACTTGGCGTACGAAGGAGGGCGTTACTGTCGCGTAACAGAAGTTGCCAGGGTGTAAATTTATTACACAATTGCACAATACATAATGTACTGAATGTCCGGTGACCAGTGTCAGAGCCTTCAATAGAAATTTGGTCGTGTAACAGCGCGCTCCGCGGCGGCCGCTCTATCTGGCTCTATCTGTCAATCTATCAAACGGTAATATCTGTCCATTATTTGCTTTTTTAGCTTCGCAAAACTTTAATACTTCATTGGCAATTGTTCTTGCACCATCCCGGACTGTTTTGGACTTAATAATTCAGTGTATATTGGTAATCAAGATGACACAGCTCGCGCTCAAAGACGAGAATGAACTGAATGACAGGGCGAGGGGTTACCGCCGGGTGCGGGCGGGGCGGGTTTTAGTTCCAAACTCGCCGCACGCCAATTTATGTTGGGCAGGCAATAGGTTGTCCCAATGTGTACAGGGGGGTGATTCTTTGAAAACTAGTATGTTTGACTAATTCAATTTCGCTATTGGATCTATATTAAAACAGTAATTTTTCCAAGTACATATAATATAATAATGTATTTGAAAGGGATTAATTTTCTCCCAGTAGTTTATGAGTTATGATGTACAGATGAATGATAACAAAAGCAGAAAGTATGATGTTTTTGCATACATTAATTAGAAAAATATATATATAAATGAGAAGTAAATGTTATTTTAAATTAAATTTATGATAAAATCAATAATGAATTCAGAAATAATTATTTTTACATCCAGGGGAGGACTGACACCCTTAGGGGCCCTCGGCTATCTAGAACCAGTGAAGGGGCTCCTGACCACATGTTTTTGGTTATTAAATTGCGATATTAACTACTTAATACAACAATGGCACATATTTTACCTAAATAAAAAATCAAACTTAATATCTTTCATTTAAATTATGATAAATCTTAATGAATCACATTCATAGATTTTAACAAGACTGCAATTAACAAAAGTGTAATAAATACACATTTACTACCTATTTTTATTTTTTGTATCTAGCTACACAGTAACAATTAAGCTATGTAAGTAAAAATTAAACATTTATTATAAAACTCCCAATATTATGAAAATTTGAGCGAAGATACGCAATAATATTTTATTTCTTTAAAATACGTGACTTAATCATTAACTTTGAACTCTTTCTGATTATTTGATAAGTTAGCTTACAAAAATAAATCTTTTTCTACGTGTTTCTAGCACCTCAAGTCAAGACACATTTTTTTTCTAAAAAAGTGACAAAAATTAAATAAACGATCCCTGTGGGGGTCCCAATTGTGTCGATAATTGTATTGTATTAACATGCCCACAAATTATCGTTATCCCCATATGAGGCAGAACTGTTTCTATGCTTTTCCCTTAAACCAAATTCCTCCGATCAGTAAAAATTCATCTGAGAGTTTAACATTAGCCCACTATACTTTTTGGTTAAATCTAATTCATCTGAACCCTTCTAATTCATCTAGTAGATGAAAACCAGGTTAATGAGAGCCAGATAAATGAGGAATTCGAAGATAAACGAATCCTGTTCATTAATTTACAAACATATAAAATCAAAGGGACAATTAAATTGTCGCGGCAGCGATTACATCCATCTCAAGTGATTCGCGTGCTTCGCCAGGCAGCAATGAGCACGTAATAAGTCACGAAAAGTAATGTTCTGTCATCTCCCCAACGCGCCATTTTTATTTCATCTGTCACGGACTGAGAAGATCGCATTGATAATCGATACTAGCCGCGAATGACATTAGCATGCTCACACATGCTCAAAAGATACCCCTTCTCATGGTGAATAAGATTAGCATGCTTATAAATCAAACGGTGGTTGGTTTTTGAGCGTGCCACTAATAAGCATGCTCATTACTAGCGATGGGCGTACACACATGCCTCTAATAAGCAAGGGCTAAAGAAGGTCAATACTGCGCATGCTCACGTGCCACTAATAAGCAAGAGCATGCTCATTAGCATGCTCAAAACTAGCATATTCCTAACAACTGTACACACTTGTTCATTATTAGCATGCTTAAAATATCGTCTCGTATTTATCGAGTAGTTTTATTTGGATAACTGTTAAAAGATAGTTTTGTATTTGTTTGGAGCCATGGGAAAAGGCAATATCGGTCGGTAATGCAATTATTATTTTTTTGATGGGAAGACGTGTGAGGAGATTAAAGTGAAGATGCGTACCATTTATAAGGACTATGCAACTTCGATGATTATCATAAGATATTCTTCGTCCTGGTACTGTCCCAACTCATCACCACGGTATACTGTTGGAGTTAGCTCTTTTCGTTCTCAGGCTGCATTTTTTTCGGTTCTGGGTATCGCTTTCATCTAGGCCGTTTTTCTGCAGAATTTTGGAGCTTTGGAACATATCATCTGATGTCGGTTTAATGAATTCAATCGCGACCGAATCTCCGTTTTTTATGAAGAGCGCTCAGGTCGTCCGATTGAGGTGACTACGGAAGAAATGGTCAATAAATCCATGGAATCTAGGGATGCGCGTTGAATGGACGGACTAGTTGAAATCAACCGTTGACGTTGCATCGACGCGTCGACAGTTTACGTTTATCGCATGGACTAGTTGAATTCGTAGACGGTGGACGGCGGACGCCGTGGACGGTGGACGAGTCAAGATTCAACGTAAGGCGTCTAAAACACACATGCTTATTTAGTGGCACGTGAGCATGCGCAGTATCGACAGTGGCATGCTTATTAGTGGCATGTGTGTACGCACATTGCTAGAAATGAGCATGCCACCTAGTGGCATGCTCAAAAATCAACCGCCGGTTGATTTATAAGCATGCCACTGTCATTCACCATAGAGAAGGGGTATCTCTGGAGCATGTGTGAACAGACTTGCTTATTTATGAGCATGCTTATGTCATTCGCGGGCTTCGCGGCTTGTATTATCAATGCGATCTTCTCAGTCCGCGACAGATTGAAAACAAGATATGGCGCGTTGGGGAGATGAAAAATATTACTGTTTCGTGACTTATTTAGTAATCACGAATGTCTGTGGAATACTACTCCCGGTCACCGTTGTGTAAAAATAATATAGTGAGAAATAATGTTTACGAAACTTTATTAATAGGCAAACTAAACTCAAAAATATGCGGATGGAAACTCAGGAACTTTTTTGATTTATTGGTTCACTTGAATTTTCTGTTTCAGTTTGCAAAGTTTCCATTTTGAACAAGAGCGTCTCTATTCTATGACAAGAGCATGCCACTAATAAGCATGTGTGTTTGATTGTTAGCTTTGGGCATGCTTATTTATGAGCATGCCACTAATAAGCATGCCAGTAATGAGCAAGTGTGTACAGTTGTTAGGGCATGCTTATTAGTGGCATGCTCATTAGCATGCCAGTAAAGAAGCATGTGTATCTGTACCTTAATGCAAAGCAACGAGCGAGAGCAAGACAAAACGTCTCCATTTATTTCTCTCTCATCTCTCGCTGTCGACTTGTAGACGCCATAGACGGCTCGACGGGTAATTTAATTTCAACTCTAAAGTGCATGATCATAGGGTGCAGATCTGTGTACACGAACTAGGACAGAGATTTGAAATTTGAATGCATGCGTAGGGAGAGATAGGCTTAATAAGCTATTATCTATTATTTTTTTACTTGATTTTTTGCGACGTACACGTGCGACGTTTCGGTGAATTCCCAATTTTACGCTGTATAAAATAAAACAATTCTGTTTAATTATTTTATTTTTTATTGAACTATTATTAATTTACAGGCCGGCTAGATATTTTTCTAAAATCAATATTTTATTCGATCGATCTCGACTTCTTATATCTACCTGGAAAGGGATGGTAAAATTTAATTATTGTGTTATTTCGTTACTTTTCAACTTTAGCATATAAATGATAAAGAAATTTGTAGGGAATAAAATTTTCTATACCTAACTATGGTCCTTATTCAGGAGTCCAACATTAATTATTGTATATGTAATATAATCTTGAATTTAGGTTTAATTAATTTTTATTAAAAATTCCCTATTTTCAACTTTATAGCTAAAAAAATAAATCTATTATAATTTTGTTTGCACCACTTTTTATTGGTTTTTTACATGTTTCGGGAACAATGTTCCTTTTCTCAGATTGAGCCTTAAACTAAAGTTGACAAATAATACAGATATATTTATTTATTAATAATGTCACCACAAAGTAAAAGCCTGGCTTTGAAAGATGTATTCTTCAATAAATTTCTAGATAACATCTCAAATGTAAAGTATTTTTAAATTATGTATTTATTTATAAATTTATAGATAATAAATAAATGTAAAGGTTTTTATCATTTTATTCAACTTGTATTGAAACGAATGAATTTTTCGTAATCGATTCGAGTTAGTGTAGTGATAGTCCAACGTTTAACAAAAAATAATACTCATAATCAAGGCAGGAATATAGTCCTGCGAGGTTATTAATGTTTTCCAAATAAACCTGTACACATGTAATGATGTGCACCTAATATATTTTTTTATACACACATTACTGCTTTGTACTTTATATTTTTAATTTTTATACTCATATTTTAATGCTTATACCCGATACTTTCACTGCTCATATATGTAGTTTATATTTATATTTTACTGCTTACACCTGATAATGTTGTGTATACCTACTTCTTTCTTTAGTATATATAGAAAGAAGTATACAAAACAATATGTAAAAGCCTATAATGTGCGTAAACAAATAAATAATAAAATATTTCTTTTTACATATAAGCACAAGTAGCGGTTTTACTTTCCCCGAAACTATATTGCTTCGAACTTCTTTAAATTTTAAAAATTAACGTAATAAAAATAGCCAAGGGTTGAGCCGTCGAGTAGCCTCGCGTCGAACCGTATACCGTAGACAGTTGACCATCGTCCCGATGTTTAGATAGAACGTCCGCGACGTCAGCGTAACGAAGTTGACGCGTCAACTAGTTGACGAATTCAACTAGTTGATCGTCTCGTCGATGGATGGACGTGGACGGTCTCGTTTCGTCGACGGTAAATACGTCGACGACCCATCCCTAATGGAATCATATTAGCGGACCGCCGTATGAAGATCAGAGAGATATTGACATTGTAAACATCTCAATGGAATGAGTACAAAATGTCCTACACGAAAAATTGGGCATGAGAAAGCTATCAAAGAGATGGGTGCCGCGTTTGCTCACAATGGAACAAAAATCGGAATTGCATGATAACATTGGAGTACTGTTTGCATAATTTTAGTTTTATCAAAGCTTATGAAAATTCATAAAATCGATTTAAAGTATTATATTAGGTCCTTACATATGAAATTGGCGTTTTGCCGTACTGGCAAATTTGATCTCAAATATCTTCTCTTTGGTTAGGAATTCCAAATCCAAATTTATACAGCTATTTACTCATGTATTTGTGTTTTGAAAATTATAATTCATTTGTTTTTTCCTCGATTGTTTTTTTCTTTGCGTCACTCAGTTTACAAAATGAAAAACTTGAAATATCGCGTTATTTACGAGTACGAGTTCCACCGTGTCACCAGTGCTGCAGAAACGGCTCGGAGGATTAATGATGTGTATAGCGACGGTGCCGCAAAAGAAAACACAGTGCGTTTTTGGTTCCAACGTTTTCGTTCTGGAAATTTCGACCTGCAGAACAAGCGCCGTGGACGGCCGGAGACCAAAGTTGATAATGAAGAATTGAAGGCTATTGTGGAAGCGGATCCATCGCAAACCACATCCGAGTTAGCTGCAAGCTGCGGTGTTAGTGATAAAACTGTTTTAATCCACTTGAAGCAAATTGGTAAGGTGAAAAAGCTTGAAAGGTGGGTACCTCACGAATTGAGTGAAGCAAATCAACAAACGCGCGTTGACTGCTGCGTTGCATTACTCAACCGGCACAATAATGAAGGGATTTTAAATCGAATCATTACCTGTGATGAAAAGTGGATCCTGTACGATAATCGGAAGCGCTCATCGCAATGGCTGAACCCTGCCGAACCAGCCAAACCATGCCCCAAGCGAAAATTGACTCCAAAAAAGTTACTTGTGAGCGTTTGGTGGACTGGTGCTGGTGTCGTTCACTACAGCTTTCTTAAATCTGGCCAGACGATTACGGCAGATGTCTATTGTCAGCAACTGCAAACCATGATGGAAAAGCTAGCTGCTAAACAACCGAGGCTGGTTAATCGCTTTAGGCCACTGCTGCTTCATGATAACGCTAGACCACACACTGCACAACAGACGGCTACCAAATTAGTGGAGCTTCAATTGGAATGTCTAAGACATCCACCGTACTCTCCGAACCTTGCCCCAACAGATTACCATTTTTTTCGAAATTTGGATAACTTCTTGCAAAGGAAAAAATTCAACTCCGATGGGGCAGTCCAAACCGCCTTCAAAGATTTTATTGATTCCCGTCCGAATGGTTTTTTTAGTAAAGGGATCGATGAACTACCTATGAGATGGCAAAAGTGCATAGATAGCAATGGTACATACTTTGATTAAATAAATATATTATAATAAAAAAAAATCGGCTTCATGTTCCTCCCATACTAAACGCCAATTTCATATGTAAGGACCTAATATTTATGGTGGTTTTCATTGTTTTCTGACCCTCAGGTACTATGTATTTACATAGGTAATATTTTACAAATGTATATATTTACCTACTTAATTTTTATTAAATAAAATGTCCTTAAATTGTCATATTATATAAAAGAAAATTTAATTAAAACACAAAATTAGAAAGTGTAAATAATTTAAGAAAATATTGAAATCACTGTTAATATGTTTTCACGCCTAATAAGTTTTTATTTGCTGGTCCCTTGAAAAACATATTAAGAGAGTTTCATTGTATATGTATACGAAATATATACCCCATTATGTATTTCAGGCAAATACACAACTTTTGAATTCAATTGAACACAGAATTCAATTGTCAGACCTCGTATTTTATAGATAGCAATGGTACATACTTTGATTAAATAAATATATTATAATAAAAAAAAATCGGCTTTATGTTCCTCCCATACTAAACGCCAATTTCATATGTAAGGACCTAATATTAGTTTCTTTAAAGAGTCTTTGTGTCAATGTCTAAATTTAAAGTAATAAGCACTAACCAACTTATTTTTCATTTCCTTTAAAAATATTTTATATATTTTTTCTGAGAACTCAGCCTTCTATGTAGGTATTATGTTATCTATGTATGTAGGTACATTTTTAACTAAATGTTGTCAGTCTCATCTCTACAGAATCCCATGTTTTTTGACCGATAAAAAACAAATTTTGCCAAATTAATCTTTGGAATCCTGTGCAAAATATAGCACCATCCCCTTTTTCCCGAAATAAATTTGTTTTATGTGGATCGCTATCTAATCCAAATTTCCCTAGTTGCACTCAACGTGATCAAAATTTGTCACTCCCCAGACATTTCATTCTCCCCCTATCTAGAAACTTTTGCTACTCTCTCCTTGGCTAGAAAATTTTGCATACATCTTTCCTCTTCAGGACCTGTGCAAAACAAAAACACCCCGTATCCACCCATCCCCCTATCCCTTATTAGAATCACGAGCAACGCTGAGCACGAGTTGTTTATAGTATTATTAAATTTGCGAATTTCGAATCAAAAAAAGTATTATTATTAAATGTCATATATGTATATGCTTATGTAATAAACATATATAAAAATAAATATACATATCTACAATATAAATATAAGTTATTATTGACAGATTACAGGAATCTGCAATAACTGAAAATAGCCTTAAAGGCCCTTTTTGTAAAAGTCTTTTTAGCATTTGATGGCATATACCAAGTTCATTCTAACGGATCGCTTGTATTTAGAATCTAGTATTCCCAATCTTTTATTTGTTTCTGCATTTTCTGTGGTTAAGGTTCAGATGGTCCAGAAAATCGTACGTCGTGTGATGTCGTTGTTTTTATAGATATAAAGCTTTAAAAAATGTAATTTTTGTTTCTGATGTGCTCATATATTTATTGTGTTTGGTGTTGTATTTGTTAGTGGTGAAAATGGTAAATTTTTTGCCCTCGGAAGTAGCGAGATTAGTTTTAGGTGAGACCGTTAACTTATTTCAGGCGTCATTAGTTTTGTTGGCGGGAAATATTTTCTTTGTTTATGTCGTCTAATTTCAATGATTCCCGACCCATAACCGAGTTTTACGATCCTTTCGAATTTCAGGATATTTAGAAGAACAGGGATGCATGAGAGCGTATAATGAATTTCTCAAAGGATGTCGCCACTTGGAAGAGTGCAGAGGCAGAAGTTTCTTTACCAGAATAACGGGCCTATCCTTATGTGACATTTTGGACGAATTTTGTGCTGTCCAGTCCTACAGTAAGTCTTCCCGATTGATATACAATTAGATCATCATTGAATTTGTTAGAATTTATGGCAAACGATAAATTGCTGTTCAAGAATGTGTATATTTCCTATCTGAAATTTCACTAATGCCTGTTTGTCGTTATCTGATTCTTGACATTGTAGTATTGTAATTCTATTAATTCTCTAAAAAATCCTTGCGATGCGTTCAGATAATTTAAATGATCAAATATAAAGACATGCACCATCTTGGTCACATTTATCAATGATTTATAGCTGTCTAATGTTTATTAGATGATTTGGACATAACTGGTGATTGTTAGTACAATTGTTTTGTTACTAATATTTAATTTTATATTTAAAATGATAATCCAATGGCATTCTAGATTTCTGTATGTTGATAAAGTATTTAAAACAAAAGTTAAAATGCAAATGGTGTCATGGATTTTAATCCATAGTACAGTTGCCGGCAAACTTCTTGAAATTCTTTGGCGTAGTGGGGGAATGCGCAGAAGACAAAATTTGGGTCTCGGTGGAATGGTACATGCGCAAACTTCCCCCCACTACGCCGTAAAATTTCAAGATGTTTGCCGGCTACTGTAGATGATATCTAAATTTTAAACACCTTCTTAATTTTTTTTTCCATTTTTTGCTCAATCTCACAGTTCTGGATATCAAATGTGGCGAAGAGTTCAGAAGAAGAGTTGTTAGATGTTCAAGTCTTTTGGAGAAGGTTAAATTGTTTGTTGATAACAACACTTCCAGTGATGGAGTTTTTACAGAAATCAAGACTGAGAAGCCCTCCAGGAGGTATGTGAAGTGTGTTACTTAATACGGTGAATTTGCGGTTATCTATTTTTAAAAAGTGGTTGTGAAACAAAAGTTTTGTACGTTGATCTTGTTGGACTTCATTTCATTACGGTTAAGCCATTAAGATTACATTTTGTTGCTTGATGTTATCCATCTTGTAATGCAGTTTTCGTTAATTGTCAATAAATTTTTAAACCTTTTTTTATTGACTGACCATTTATACATTGCATTATTACATTGTGGCATGATGTTTTATGTATCTATTTCATAATTTGCTCCACATCTGTCAGGTGATGCATAAAATGAATCGCAAGCATTACATTTATAACCTCAAATGAGTATTTTGACTTGTGATATCAATAGTGTTGTTGAATATATGGGTTTCCCTCGTTATTGTGATGATCCTTCCCAGAGAATTACTGTGAAAACAAAAACTGTGAATATAATAGTTGAGCCTCCTTAAAGAAGCAAGGTTAACATTATTTTATATTCTGAAGTGTGAAAAAAATACATATAAATATGATTGATTATAAGAAATTCTTTAAAATAAAGAAAGTTATTAATTGGAATTGCTGAACAGTAGAATGTAAAATTTTAATTTTTGCATACACATTAAAAATTATTATAAAAACCATAAGAAAGAATACGATGCAAATATAATAAATACGTTAATGAGTGTAGGGCCACGTCGGACCTGTCCAACGGAGCGTGATGGTCCCCAGGGGCCACGTCGAATATATCCGGGCACATAATTAATTATTTCTTGACGGCCGCGTATCGAATTTGAAAAATGTGATTTTTTTCCCAGTAAAGAAATCCCGTCAAGGTCACGCGCAATGTGCGCGGGAAATACGATTTATTTTTTTCGATTTTCGATTTATTTATACACGTATCTGCAAATATATACGATATGTTTTGCGATATTTGTCAGTTTTTGTTGGTTTATGATTCAATTGAATACTAATAGTGATTTATTAACAAAAATACACGCAATTTTGTTGCGTTTATTTGAAATATGTGTGTGTGTGTGAAAGTGTATCATATTTATGTGTTATGAGTGCGATGTTCCGTCGTGTGCCGTGCCGTGCAACAAAATATACCACACAGAAGAAGATTATTATTATTAATAGTAGTGTTGTCTCTAATAAACAAATAAAAAATAATAATTATTTTTCAGAAAATGTTGCGCTGGCAACATTATCGAAATTCAAAAAAAAATTTTTTTTTTTACTTAAATGATAAAAAAATCATTGCATTTCGACACTTACGATAAAATTATATGAATGTGTGTGTGTTTTTTTTTAATATATGCATGTTTTCATGGTTTTTTCGTAAAAAGAAAAATCACAAAAAATTCAGAAAATTTCCGGCCCTTGCCTATATGTTGCTTTGGAACTTTTTTGGCCCTCAACAAGTTAAAAAAATATATATTTTTTTAAACGATAAAAAAATCATTGCATTCAGACACTTACGATAAAATAATATAAATGTGTGTGCATGTTTTCATGGTTTTTTCGTATAAAGAAAAATCACAAAAAATTCAGAAAATCATGGGCCTTTCTTTAGTGGAATTTGATTTGGATTTATTGTTGGGCAATCAACAAGTTAAAAATGATTTGAATAAACAGTATTACAGTAATAGTAATTACAGTAGAATGTCGAGGACAAAAATGAAGGCAGATTTTGAAAGATAAGATTTATATTAAAATGAAGGCCTCCTAAATGCTGGACAGCCGGTACAGCTTTCCGGGTAGAGGGATCAGGTAGACATACTGTGAAGTTTTCAATATTTTCCATGTCTTTTTTAAACTGGTAGTAAACTCGCGTGACCGCTTTCTATCATTCCAAATTCCAATATAATCTTTAATAATATGCCGACAAATATTTTCAGTGCACAATCGGCGCGTAGATCTCCCTGTAAAGCACACAAGTCGAGATATACGAGGAGTAATAGTTGCGACAGTATTATCACAATCAAGACTGAGAAGTCGTACAGCCGGCACCGGACGACGTCAAACGAGAGGCATGTGGGGGACCCCTCCTACGATGCTGACAGAAGAATGCGACACGGGCGTGATGTCGCCCGTTCGGCAGAGAGTTTGGCCGAGGCAACCAACTTAGCAGACTTGCCGGGCAACAAGGGTGAGTTCAATATTTTTATATATTTTTTTTATTCATAAATTAGGTAAAATAGAGACTTTATATTAGGTCCTTACATATGAAATTGGCGTTTTGCCGTACTGGCAAATTTGATCTCAAATATCTTCTCTTTGGTTAGTAATTCCAAATCCAAATTTATACAGCTATTTACTCATGTATTTGTGTTTTGAAAATTATAATTAATTTGTTTTTTCCTCAATTGTTTTTTTCTTTGCGTCACTCAGTTTACAAAATGAAAAACTTGAAATATCGCGTTATTTACGAGTACGAGTTCCACCGTGGCACCAGTGCTGCAGAAACGGCTCGAAGGATTAATGGTGTGTATGGCGACGGTGCCGCAAAAGAAAACACAGTGCGTTTTTGGTTCCAACGTTTTCGTTTTGGAAATTTCGACCTGCAGAACAAGTCCCGTGGACGGCCGGAGACCAAAGTTGATAATAAAAAATTGAAGGCTATTGTAGAAGCGGATCCATCGCAAACCACATCCGAGTTAGCTGCAGGCTGCGGTGTTAGTGATAAAACTGTTTTAATCCACTTGAAGCAAATTGGTAAGGTAAAAAAGCTCGAAAGGTGGGTGGGTACCTCACGAATTGAGTGAAGCAAATCAACAAACGGGTGTTGACTGCTGCGTTGCATTACTCAACCGGCACAATAATCATGGGATTTTAAATCGAATCATTACCTGTGATGAAAAATGGATCCTGTACGATAATCGAAAGCGCTCATCGGCTCAAATGGCTGAACCCTGCCGAACCAGCCAAACCATGCCCCATGCGAAAATTGACTCCAAAAAAGTTACTTGTGAGCGTTTGGTGGACTAGTGCTGGTGTCGTTCACTACAGCTTTCTTAAATCTGGCCAGACGATTACGGCAGATGTCTATTGTCAGCAACTGCAAACCATGATGGAAAAGCTAGCTGCTAAACAACCGAGGCTGGTTAATCGCTCTAGGCCACTGCTGCTTCATGATAACGCTAGATCACACACTGCACAACAGACGGCTGCCAAATTAGAGGAGCTTCAATTGGAATGTCTAAGACATCCACCGTACTCTCCGGACCTTGCCCCAACAGATTACCATTTTTTTCGAAATTTGGATAACTTCTTGCAAAGGAAAAAATTCAACTCCGATAGGGCAGTCCAAACCGCCTTCAAATATTTTATTGATTCCCGTCCGAATGGTTTTTTTAGTAAAGGGATCGATGAACTACCTATGAGATGGCAAAAGTGCATAGATAGCAATGGTACATACTTTGATTAAATAAATATATTATAATAAAAAAAATCGGCTTTATGTTCCTCCCATACTAAACGCCAATTTCATATGTAAGGACCTAATATTTCCTAATTATTATTAGGAAATATATATGTTTATTACATGTAATTATATTGTTATGTAAATGTAAATTACATTGAAAAAACTCGAGTTTTCACAACTTTTTGAGCAATTTTATCAACCTATAATTTGAACATTATCACCCCAAATTAAAATACGAGGTCTGACAATTGAATTCTGTGTTCAATTGAATTCAAAAGTTGTGTATTTGCCTGAAATACATAATGGGGTATATATTTCGTATACATATACAATGAAACTCTCTTAATATGTTTTTCAAGGGACCAGCAAATAAAAACTTATTAGGCGTGAAAACATATTAACAGTGATTTCAATATTTTCATAAATTATTTACACTTTCTAATTTTGTGTTTTAATTAAATTTTCTTTTATATAATATGACAATTTAAGGACATTTTATTTAATAAAAAATAAGTAGGTAAATATATACATTTGTAAAATATTACCTATGTAAATACATAGTACCTGAGGGTCAGAAAACAATGAAAACCACCATAAATATTAGGTCCTTACATATGAAATTGGCGTTTAGTATGGGAGGAACATGAAGCCGATTTTTTTTTATTATAATATATTTATTTAATCAAAGTATGTACCATTGCTATCTATGCACTTTTGCCATCTCATAGGTAGTTCATCGATCCCTTTACTAAAAAAAACCATTCGGACGGGAATCAATAAAATCTTTGAAGGCGGTTTAGACTGCCCCATCGGAGTTGAATTTTTCCTTTGCAAGAAGTTATCCAAATTTCGAAAAAAATGGTAATCTGTTGGGGCAAGGTCCGGAGAGTACGGTGGATGTCTTAGACATTCCAATTGAAGCTCCTCTAATTTGGAAGCCGTCTGTTGTGCAGTGTGTGGTCTAGCGTTATCATGAAGCAGCAGTGGCCTAGAGCGATTAACCAGCCTCGGTTGTTTAGCAGCTAGCTTTTCCATCATGGTTTGCAGTTGCTGACAATAGACATCTGCCGTAATCGTCTGGCCAGATTTAAGAAAGCTGTAGTGAACGACACCAGCACTAGTCCACCAAACGCTCACAAGTAACTTTTTTGGAGTCAATTTTCGTTTGGGGCATGGTTTGGCTGGTTCGGCAGGGTTCAGCCATTGCGATGAGCGCTTCCGATTATCGTACAGGATCCACTTTTCATCACAGGTAATGATTCAATTTAAAATCCCTTCATTATTGTACCGGTTGAGTAATGCAACGCAGCAGTCAACGCGCGTTTGTTGATTTTCTTCACTCAATTCGTGAGGTACCCACCATTCAAGCTTTTTCACCTTAGCAATTTGTTTCAAGTGGATTAAAACAGTTTTATCATTAACACCGCAGCCTGCAGCTGACTCGGATGTGGTTTGCGATGGATCCGCTTCCACAATAGCCTTCAATTCTTCATTATCAACTTAGGTCTCCGGCCGTCCACAGGGCTTGTTCTGCAGGTCGAAATTTCCAGAACGAAAACGTTGGAACCAAAAACGCACTGTGTTTTCTTTTGCGGCACCGTCGCCATACACATCATTAATCCTTCGAGCCGTTTCTGCAGCACTGGTGCCACGGTGGAACTCGTACTCGTAAATAACGCGATATTTCAAGTTTTTCATTTTGTAAACTGAGTGACGCAAAGAAAAAACAATTGAGGAAAAAACAAATGAATTATAATTTTCAAAACACAAATACATGAGTAAATAGCTGTATAAATTTGGATTTGGAATTCTAAACCAAAGAGAAGATATTTGAGATCAAATTTGCCAGTACGGCAAAACGCCAATTTCATATGTAAGGACCTAATATATATATATATATATATATTAGGTGTGTATGTATATATATATACATACACACCTAAGTCTATTCCAGTAATTTTCAATTTTTTTTAACATAGGTAATTTTTTATTTTATAAGATACTTATTTCTTTAATTAACAATATTTAAGCTGTATGTCAGATATCGATCCAGTAGCCGATTCTTAACAAATTACTTTCAGGGTTTGCGTTAATTACTTGACATGTTGTGTAAATAGAGGTAAAAAGCGCACGACCGTTCGAGTCCGGAGCTAGTGACTCCGTTAATGCATTTTGTTTGACTTCAAGTGATCCGTGTATTTAGTATCATCGTTATTAAATAATTGCTTCCGTGTTTCCATTTTGAAATGCCATTTATTATCATTATTATTAATATTACTAGCTGTTCGTACCCGGCGTTGCACGGGTTAAGGATTAAGTTGAAAATAAATTTGTAGAGGGAAACAAAGGTTTGATTCGAATGGTATAGATTTGCATCGAAAATATATCAGGGGAGGAGAAAAGGTAAAAGGAGGAATATAACCTATGTTACCTGCCGAGTCCTAAAGAATAAGTTTCCAAATTTTGAGTCCGATCGGTCGAACGGTATAGATTTGCGTCGAAAATATATCAGAAGGAGGAGAAGGGGTAAAGAGAAGGGAAATGTTGCCTATGTTACCCGCCCGGTCAAACGGTATAGATTTGCATCGAAAATATGTCAGGGGGAGGTGAAGGGGTATGATAATAGGAGAGAAATATCGCCTACGTTAATCGCCGAGTTCTAAAGAAAAAGTTTCCAAATTTTGAATCCGATCGGTCAAACGGTACTGATTTGCATCGAAAATATATCAGCGGAGGGGAAGGATTAAAAGAATTGGAGGGAAATGTCGCATATGTTACCCGCCGGGTCCTAAAGCATAAGTATGCAAAATTTGAATCCAATCGGACAAACGGTGTGGATTTGTATAAAGAACAGACAGACAGACATTGAGTTTTATAGGGTTAGATTTGTATTAGGAATGTATGTTATGTTATGTATGTATGTATGTATGTTATGTTATTCCATGCGGTTGGAAGTCGTCTTTGTTGTTCATTATATGACATTCTTTTATTTATTTCAATTGCCTCCTTAATTGATGTGTAAGGGCCGGTTGTTTCAAGTTGGATCAAAGTTAAAGTTCATTTAAGGCTTAGATTTTTGCGTTCTCCACCAATCAAACGATCCGTTTTACGTGAAAAACGAACTTTTATAATCCAACTTGAAACAACCGGGCCTAAGTGAACAGTTCGTTTACAGAAGTTTAAGTAGATATAAAACGAAAATTCAAAGAACTACTGAACGATTTTTTTTGTATTTCTTGGGCACTTCCTATGTAACAATTTATTTCAGACATTATTAAAGACTTTAAATTTACAATATACAATTTGTTACTTATTACGCTACCGGTTTCGACACGTCCGTGTCATTAACGAGCGTTATTTAAACTAATCTAAAATGCGAAAGTACTGTATTAGGTGTCTTCAGGGGGCGGGGGTGATTTGTAAACTACTGAACGATTTATTGATGGGAGTAGCGATGCACGACTACGATTATCATAACTCGAATTATTTGATTATTGAAATGTTTCGAATAATTCGATTATTAAAATCATTCGTAATCAAATTAATATCAACTAAGCACGTGACGCCAGGCAAAGCCGAGAGCCGAGTACGAATAAAACGATCACGCCCACCCACTCGGCTAAGCATTCCGAGTGATTCTACTAACCATCCCGAACGATTCCAACACGAGTGATCACTCATGATGGTCGGTAGAATCATTCGAATGAAAATTTGTTATGAATAAAAAGATTCTTAATACGTGTATAATTCTCTCTCATTGGATATACTATTGGCTTCATATATAAAAAGAAGACAGATGATAACAGAATGTCGTAACGTATTTAACAAATGAAAACTTCTTAACTTAGGCAAGAGTTTTTGTTGTCTTTCCTTGTCTAAGCTCCTTACAATGTGAGTGAATGTTTGTGAATTTATGTCTTTTGTCTTTTGCCGCGGTCCGCGGCTAATTTCAGACTGAATGATTATTCGAATAATTCACTCACTGTTGGCGTCGATTCCTAATTCGATTATGGATTAATTACTCCTTGCCGCGGCTAAGTTCAGACCGAATATTTATTCGAATGATTCACTCGCCGTTGGCGTCGATTCCTAATTCGATTATGGATTAGTTACTCCTTGCCGCGGCTAAGTTCAGACCGAATGATTATTCGAATCGATCACCCGCCGTTGGAATCGATTATTAATTCGATTATAGATTAGTTACTAATTATATTCGAATAAAATTAGTTATCAATGTCAACGCCGAGTGAAATCATTCGAATGATCATTCGGCCTGATGTTCGCCGTGGTCAGCGATAAAATTGTTTGTTACACGCTGAATTTTCGGTTTTTAGAGGTTTTAGACATATATTTTTTAAGAATAGCAATTTAAAAAAAAAGGAATGTTAAATTTTAATTATTTGGCTTTGAATATCGAATTAACATGACGCTGTGAAATATTTAGTGTATTAAATAAATAAGATATATGTTTATTAAATTTGGCATACCTATCTCTGTTCATATTTTTTGAGGACAATAAAAATAATTACTTTCAATCTCTCTCTAAATCTAAAATATAACCCCGATTTTCATAAAATTAATGAAAATATCGGAAGAATCATAAAAATAATAAAACTAATTACAAAAATATTCATATTCAAATCACGATAACTAATAGGCACCAACTTATCATCGCTGCATATACCGAATGTAACATACCTAGTTCACAATACTTCATGGGTAGATCCTTGCCTATGTTTTGAGTCAAAAACGCTCAAGCAACCTTGACCTAATATCAAAAGTAACGGAGATAATCGACTTCAAAGTTTGTATTTTTTATTCAATATTTCTGACTACTTAATATTCTACAAAAAAGTTGGACCATCATTCAAGTAACATAAATATATATATATATATATATATATATATATATAATATATATATAATATATATATATATATTATATATATATCAAAAAAATTAATTTCAATCGCTTTAATACAAGCCAAATAAAATAAAAAAACTTTTATTTCTGAAAAAAAATCTTTAAATCTTAATCATTTGGCTTGTGTTAAAGCATAGCCATTTTTATAAGCTAAAGCGAAAGTTTTCATTTTTGTTTTAAGTTATTTTAATGATAGTCCAGCTTTTTGCAAAAGATTAGTCAGTAATATTTAAAAATGAAAACTTTGAAGTTAATTATCTCCGTAATAGGCAGGAATCTACCAATGAAATATTGTGAACTAGGTCTGTCACACCTTGTATAATATAGCTCATATGTGATGTTTAGTTTATTCTGTGATAAATGAAAAAAGTATTTGAAAAATAACTGCGAAGAATAGATTTACAATTTTTTTTAATAATTAATTTAACGGCACTATTTTTTTTTATAGGAAAAATTGACATTTTTTCATGTTTTGTGCACATAGGATAACTTAACATACTTCCGGCATATGGAATTTATTCTATACTGACTTACGACCACAAAATGTGAGAGTACAGAAAAAATATTATATGTTAGTATTAATTTCGTTGGGGGTGACCAGAATTTAGGTAAGAACTTACAAAAGTGCAAACCCGAAGCTGGAGACTTTAAACTACCAAATTTTTTATTTGAACTCTAAAATCGCGGAAGTATTTTTACGTAGAATCTAACATATAATTTGGCCAATAATGTCTAGTGATATATTAGGACTCCCCGATGTGAAATAAAATTCTCAGTTCGATAGGGTACGTAACGATGGAAGAACCGTAGTATTCATACGTTGAGAATCTATTAATAATATTATTAACTCGTAACATGAGCCGCGTTATTCTGCTATAATCTATTGAACATTCTAACTAGTCTGCCTACATAATTATTGTATTAGACGTACTTATTAGTAAATGTTAGGGATTATTGCTTTCTATGAGAGCACGCAAGCGTCGTCTCTCAGCGAAGCGGTAACAGTTACGCAAGAATATACATGTTTAAGTAATTTCTTCGCGTAGCGGGGCACCATTTGGGTTACCTAAGTTTCCTATAGAGAATGGGGAATGGGACTTGACAACGGCTCCTGATATTGGAACTGTATGAACATACTTGGACTTACGATCGTCTCGCTTGGGCATTCTAGACGTAGGTTGCCGTTGGTGTAATATTACCGGCGGATCATAATAGAAACTTGGTGCAAAGATTGCGCAACAACACGTAATACTTATTTACAACTAGTTTCAAAATGCGATAATATATATTATATTTCCTACAGGCTGGACACACATAAGCAGCTTACCGATAGGTCGTTCGGTAATATCCGAGCTAGTTAATCTGTTCATAGAATTTTGGGGAGAGAATAAACATATTCATAACAACCAGGCGCATCCAGAGGCTCGGGGTAGGCTTAGTCTGATAGTTAATTTATCACAGCCCGTGAGTCTAAGGTCGAAATTTGGAGTCCTTTCGCATGTAGAATTTAAAAAGTGTCTAACCACTTGTTCGCGCGTGGATTCTGGAGGCCCCCTGTGTAGGAGAGGGGAATACAGCCCCAAAGCGTCGCCGTATCCGGTGGTTAACCCTTGCTTAGACATAACCTCCCCCTCTAAGCTGCAGACAAAGAAACCAACCCGAGACTCTGTTGCCTCTGCTGGGATCCATTCGGTGTCCTCGTCCTCGTCCTCTCGGCGAACAAACATATCAGGAAAATATCCGGCGTCTGATGTTAGGATTTCTGTATACGTTCCCACGATGCAGTCAAATTAGACTAGAGTGTTTAAGTGTGATCCCTCGGTGCGGTCACATAGCCCGGATTATTATTATTATGTACTGCTGATTAAGACCAATGAACTAACTGGGTTGGCTGGAAAGTCCCATCCAATCGGGAGCGTCAGGCAAAACCAGGTTAGCATTGTCAATGATGTGATGATAAGTATCCAAGTAATAGTTTAAAAGTTAAGGTGCTGGAGTTACTGCGTAATTGTTACAGTTGATTGTGAAATTCCTGATATATGTTTACTGTGCTAGAGGAGAAGGACCCCGAAATGCTCCTGTATACAGCAAGATAGTAAAAGGTGGTGAATGATGAATGAAATGGTGTTAGTAACGTCCTCGCGCCCTCGACGGCGGTCCCGAGCAGAAGTTTTGATTGCTAAACAGCCACCTACATCTCGTAATTTTCTCGTTCATGGGTAACGTCCTATCTCATTCTCGAATGCGGTCCCGAGCAAAGGTTTTGATAGCTGTACGGCTACCTGCACCTTATAGTTAATACATTCATGAACATTCATAACTGTAGCCCGAGCTCATCGAACCATGTACAGTTGCGTGGGCAACTCTTCCTTCGACTTTAACAAAATCAGGGTCAGCCATCGCCCAGCAACAAGATGCAAAAATGCAAAATTTTCTTCCTCCCAAGATGTTTGAAGTGATATGTCGTCCTCTAGGACCTTCAGAATACACCGCCTTTTGCAGGCCCTAAAAACCCTCCTTAAAAGGGCGGAGACGGGAATCGTATTCCTACCTGGTCCCCATCTGGAAATTGAAATTGAGGTCTAAAACATCCTGAGCACCCCAAGGCTGAGAGAAGGCGGACCCTGCCGTTCAATTTCCGTTCATTATTCCATTTATAAAACAACCGCGTGATTAAACCTCAAAAGTCTAACATGGGTAATAAGATTCCGTTATGCCGCGTCGTAATTTAGATATTTCATAACCGCACGAAATGTCAATTTCCCGCGACCCAATTTAATTCACAAAACTCAGTATTATATATATTATATATATAAAGCGTTCAAAGAATGCAGATCGCACGCATTATGATTTCGGATCTATTCTAAAGAAAACTAAGATATAGCCCCGGCATTACGTCCTGACATCACTACTAATTTTTACCGCATCCGTTAACATAGAACTCTAATCCACGTAACAAACAAATTATGAATCTAAGAACATTCTATATAATACACATAAGAAAACATCAGAAATAATCAACATTAAAAAAGGTTCTTATCTTATTTTGTAGATGATCTGCTCCAGAGATGTCGTCCTACTCCAAACTCCTTCTTATATTATATAATGGGTTTCCTCCAAGCTCACGTAATTATCAGCGCCATTGTATTCCTTCTAGCGATGGGTCCGCTCTGTACTAAGTACTACAATGTAGTACTACATTGTACTGAAGCGTACACTACACACGTTTTTAATCGCACATATACTTCATTTGTAGTCCTACGCAGTACAGAGCGGACCCATACGGTCGCGTTCTTATTTTTATGTGCGACGGCCGGCGCTCCTTTGCACACACTACACATTACACATGTGCGAGGCTCGCACGAAACGCACATCGCACAAAACGCACATCGCACAAAAACATTTTGAATTTTCAGCACAGTGAGTATAGGAGCGCCACCGCACATACAAATATGAACGCGACCATTAAATTTAAGTGAATGGGTCAATGGGTACATTCAGTACATTGTATTAGCCTATTACAAAGGTTCAACAAAGGTACCTTTTTGTACTCGCACTATATTGAGTGATTAGTTGATTTTTTGGTATTTCGTGAGTTTTTTATTTTATTTTAATTATCGGTATTTAATTAACATCTTTGAATTAGTGAAACATTTTAATAACATACGACGAGTGTTTTAGTAAGTTAAAAAACATATTTTTTTGGATGCGGTTTTCAAAACATTTAAAATCTATTTTTATCAATGTGTACGCGACTTTTTACATAAGCATTAAATTTGTTTATAAACATTTTTAATTCATTGCACCCTGTGTGATTATTTTAGCATTCTATGTTAAAATATTGTTTTTAAAACTCTTGTGTGTTTATTTTTGTTTCCAGCTTTAATTAAGTGTTGTTTTATACGTCACCGCACGCATTAAAGATTTAAGGTATATAAATACCTATATTATATATGTATATACATATACAGTTGCCGGCAAACTTCTTGAAATTCTTTGACGTGGTGGGGGAATGCGCAGAAGACGAAATTTGGGTCTCTCCGGTGGAAAGGTAAATGCGCAAACTTCCCCCCACTACGCCGTAGAATTTCAAGATGTTTGCCGGCTACTGTACACGTTGTAATATATCATACTATTATAACGTGCACTTTATAATATATTATATTATAAATAAGGATCAATTATATTATAAATAAACACGACATCAAAAACTAGGATAAAATATGGCATTCATTCGTGTTCGCGCGTCAAGGACGACTGCGCGGGGTATCGGAGATCAGAGCGGCGAACGCTCCCGCACGCGAACGATGGGCTCGCTCGCGAGTGGGGAGCGCTCCCCGCTCGCGAACTAGATAGCACTCGCCCACTCGCCGCACGCGAGGGACGGTCCGCTCTGTACTAGTAGGACTACAAATGAAGCGAACACATTTTAGTGTTCAAATTCAAATTGGTGAACGTGTACGTGTTGAAGTCTTCATTCTGAAATGAAGTTTTTCCCTTCGCTAATTCCTTCGTGTCTCTCCTGTCAAGACTCCTGCCTTGTTATTATAAAACTCCGCCAGCTTCAAATCTGCAAAAGAATCCAATGCCTTACCTCGCTCCGTCCCTACATATTATACCCCGCGTTCCACACTCCACCGCAACCTCCTTTAATTGAACCATATTAAAGTCATATATCTTTATATATCAAGCAACATAGAAAAGAAAATATAAATAATCAACACGATTATGGGAGACCGAGGATTAACCACCCCTGCTAAGCGTCTTCAGCTTGATTTGCAACAGATTACAGATCCATATATTGAAATAATTTAAATGAACGTTATACCGATGTAAGAAGCTATACCCTTTAACTAATAATATTTATCTTTACCGATGTAAGAAGCTATACCCTTTAACTAATAATATTTACCGACCGAGTAATCGCTATACATTACTTTTAAATCAAATTTTCCCCTGAAGCCATAATAAGCTTCGACAGCAAATTACAAAATGCAATCATAATACAATAATAGAATCTAGTTGGTTCCGCCACAATACTAATAAAGCTTAGGGAATGTAATTCACACTTAAACTCGGAAATGGTGGACAGATCGCTCGAGATAGTGGTCTAAGAGAGAGTGCATAATTCCCACACTTTCTGGTTAACATTTTTTTTATGGATGTGGATGAAAATACTTTCAACACAATCACACAAATCATTTTTATGTTTCCCATAGTTGAATACGAATATCAAGCAAAGCTCTGTTCCCTTCTAAATTGAATGCTTTTAGGAACTTTTGTATTCTGCCATTATCTAGTGACATAATTTTTTTATTTATGTATGGCATTTTTAACTTCAGTCAGTCCAATTCTAAGCTAGCTTTTTGTATGTGCCCGTCCATAAATTGCATGTTCTCTTCTTTTTATCTTTATATCACTTCATATATTTCATTGATATCAATTCCGTGACGATCTCAAATGGTCCAAGTATTAGGTTTTTAATCCCTTGAAAACCTCCTTCTGAAACAATTTTTTTTTTGCATAAGCCTCAATTTCTAATTTCTGTGCTGATATCATTAATATATTGATTCTTGTAGGTTCTATGTACAATTCCTTTGTACACTCTAGTTTAGTTCTGCATACTGGATTTTAGTAGGTATAATGGTTACTCACACCTTTCTTTTTAGAGTCTTCTGCTTTTATAAGATGCCAAGTTTCTTTAGACATCCATAATTTTTGACGTTAGTCAACTGTTTATAGGTCATTCATTTCTTGTAAGGTAGGCGTAATAGGCATAATGTACCAATTTTATCCTACGCAACTGCACACGCAGTTTGTACTGATTTATTAAATTACTAATTTAGTACTTCATTAGATAGGAGTCCCAGAACATTTCATTCCCAAGCAATATGTGAAAATTGTTAAAAATACTAAAAATATTAAAAATACGTTCACTAGCCAAGAGTCTTAAAGGTTGGAACAAACTATAGTACAACTAAGGACACGAAAAAAGTATCGATACTTTGCAGTATCGAGTACTTTTCTTTCGATACCGATACCTTTTATTCGATACTTTTACTCAATGAGTACTTTATGGCAAGTATCGATACCTTTTCTTGGTCACTTTTTTGGCGACCTTTTTTGGGTATTTTTTTTATTTTATTTTTGACGACCTTTTTTTGGTTACCTTCTTCATTTTTGTCTTGGCGACCTTTTTTTTTGGTCAACGATATATTTTCCTATGATATTATGATATTTTCCCGATGTAATCGATATAGGGACACGAAAAAAGTATCGATATTTTGTGGTATCGAGTACTTTTCTTTCGATACCGATACTTTTGTACTCGATACTTTCTATTCGATACTTTTACTCAATGAGTACTTTTTGGCAAGCGTCGATACCTTTTTAGTCACTTTTTTGGTGACCTTTTTTTGGGTATCTTTTTCATTTTATTTTTAACGACTTTTTTTTGGTTACCTTTTTCATTTTTTTCTTGGCGACCTTCTTTTTTTTTGGTCATCGATATATTTTCCCGATGTACTCGATACATAGGAGTATCGATACTTTTGTTTCGATACTTTTGTTTCGATACTTTTACGAGTACGATACTTTTTTTTCCGATACTACTCATGAGTACAGTAGCGATGCGCGATTACGATTATTATAACTCGAATTATTCGATTATTGAAATGTTTCGAATAATTCGATTATTAAAATCATTCATAATTAAAATCATTCGAATATCAATTTAGCACTGCGCGATGTGACGCCAGGCAATGCCGAGAGCCGAGAGCCGAGTACCGATCACGCCCACCCACTCCGCGAAGCATTCAACAACGAGTGATTCTACTAACCATCCCGAATAATTTCAACACGAGTGATCACTCATGATGGTTAGTAGAATCATTCGAATGAAAATTAGGTATGAATAAAAAAGATTCTTAAGTATATATTTCTCTCTCATTTGATATACCATTGGCTTCATATCTAAGAAGAAGACAGATGATAACAGAATGTCGTAATGTATTTGACAAACGAAAACTTCTTAACATAGACAAGGAAAGAGTTTTTATTGCCTTTCTTTGTCTAATCTCCTTACAATGTGAGTGAATGTTGGTGAACGTATGTCTTTTGTCTTTTGCCGCAGCCCGCGGCTAACTTCAGACCGAATGATTATTCGAATAATTCACTCGCCGTTGACGTCGATTATTAATTCGATTATTTACTCAGTTACTAATTCTATTCGAATAAAATTAGTAACTAATGACCGAATGACTATTCGAATGATTCACTCGCCGTTGACGTCGATTATTAATTCGATTATTTACTCAGTTACTAATCCTATTCGAATAAAATTAGTAACTAATGTCAACGCCGAGTGAAATCATTCGAATGATCATTCGGTCCGATGTTCGCCGCGGTCAGCGATAATATTATTGTTTGTTAAACATTGAATTTTCGATTTTTAGAGGGAGTTAAAAATAATAGACATATATTTTTTTAAGAATAGCAATTTTGAAAAAATAGGTATGTTAAATTTTAATTATTTGGCTTTGAATAACGAATTAACATGACGCTGTGAAATACTTGGTGTATTAAATAAATAAGACATATGTTTATTGAATTTGGCATACCTAGCTCTGTTCTTATTTTTTGAGGACAATAAAAATAATTACTTTTAATATCATCCAATGTACATTATTTATATCATTTTAAATAATATTATAACCCCGATTTTCATAAAATTAATGAAAATATCGGAAGAATCATAAAAATAATAAAACTTATTACAAAAATATTCATATTCAAATCACGATAACTAATAGGCATCAACTTATCATCGCTGCATATACCGAATGTAACATACCTAGTTCACAATATTTCATAGGTAGATAGATCCCTGCCTATGTTGAGTCAAAAACGCTCAAGCAACCATGACCCAATATCAATAGATAGTAACGGAGATAATCGACTTCAAAGTTTGTATTTTTCTATTCAATATTTCTGACTAATAATCTGCAAAAAAGTTGGACCATCATTCAAGTAACGTATGTATACCAAAAATTAAAATTTCAATCAATTTAATATAGGCCAAATAAAATGAAAAAACTTTAATTTCTGAAAAAAAATCTTTAAAAAAGTTTTGATCATTTGGCTTGTGTTAAAGCATAGCAATCTTTATAAGTTAAAGCGAAAGTTTTAATTTTTGTTTTAAGTTATTTTAATGAAGGTCCAGCTTTTTGCAAAAGATGAGTATAAAAATGCAAACTTTGAAGTTAATTATCTCCGTAACTACTGATATTAGATCATGGGTTGCCTGAATATTTTCGATTCATAACATAGGCAGGTATCTAACAATGAAATATTGTGAACCAGGTCTGACACACCTTGTATAATATAGCTCATATGTGATGTTTAGTTTATTCTGTGATAATTGAAAAAAAAGTAACTGCGAAGAATACTTACAATTTTTTTTTTAATTACTAGGCGTACTTTAACGGCACTATTTTTTTTATAGAAAAAATTGTCATTTTTTCATGTTTTTTCCACATAAAATTACTTTGCATACTTCCGGCATATGGAATTTATTCTGTACTGACTTACGGCCACAAAATGTGAGAGTATAGAGAAAATATTATATATTAGTATTAATTTCTTTGCGGGTAACCCGCGTCAAAGTCTGGTCCTCAGAAGGATCATTCGTCAACCGACGTTTCGCCTGAATCGCAACAGGCATCTTCAGGGTGCCTTGTTAATAAATTTCCATCACGAGGGGCAGTGACATGGTCACTGGACTACGAACTTCAATGTTATTTACCAATGTTTTCGCATGGTTTGGCCATGTGGAACTGAGGAGCAAGGAAAGGTAAGGAAAATTGTTTGTCGAAGGCAGCAGAAACAGAGGGCGTCTGCGGAATTAAAATAATAAAACAATATATTCAGTGTATCAAACTCTTTTATTGTATTTTATATAAGTATTAACAGGAAAATGAAAATTTTAATAAAAAAATACAACTTTCAATTATAATTAAATGAAGCCATATCTCTTTTGGCTTTATGCCTTTCCAAAACAACTTCGTGAATTTCCTGCCGATTCTTCAGTAGTGTTTTGAAAATCTCTAACTGAACTGCTATAATTTTTTCTCTGCATGTCACTTGGAGTCATTTTGGCTTTTATTACCTGCAAACAAAGAAAAGGTTATAAACAGAGAAACTAGAAGAAAAACAATATAGATCAAATTAAAAAACATTTTGTAATCGCAAAGACTAAATATGTAGGAAAACACGTAATTTTATCAATAATCTAACCTTCCTGGCGCATTTCTTCATATTCTCGAACCTATTTCGAAAATCTGTCAGACTGTATGCATTATATTCTTTGCGTAGTGCAGAAGTAAGATCTGACGATATGAACGTCATCTGAAGAAAAATTTGCTCTCTTTCTCTGAAAAAACATTGTTATCAGTGTTTATTACCATTTAATTAACAGCATAAACTGTTGAATATCGTTAAATCCATGAATACTTACTTTGTATCATTGTCAACAAACAATTTAAACTGCTGTCAAACATTTAAAATGACGTTTAAATGACGTGTTGCCATGTGCAAAATTATAGACCTTTGAAAAATATTTTTCAAAGGTTGTACAAAAACTGGGGTATGTTTTTGCATAAATTATTTTAAACCGAAGCCTCCCTAAGGCCTGGATGTTTCAAGTTTGAACAAAGTAAGTGTAAATCCTGGGTTAAACTGAGTTTGACCTCAAGGTTACGCGAAATCTCACAGAAACAGTTGTTTCAAACTAAATATCCATAAGCGTGCTATAAATATTGTAGTTTATTAACTTTGCAGACATAGCATACATTCGTATTTTTTTTTTATGGTCTATTAGAAGCATTCCAATATTCCGATTTGATTATCGATATTTATAGAAACAAAAAATACTCAATCTTTTTTCTAGGAATACTCCGGTTTACATTAATTAATGAAACAACATACCCCGGTTTTCATATAACCTTTGAAAAATTTATTTTTTTAAAGGCTTACGAATATTATAAGTTATTACCTTTGCAGACATAGTATAAAGTATACATCATTTTTTAAGTAAACCGTCATATTTTTTTGGGCGCAAAAATAATCGATAACTCGTAAATCGATTACTAATCATTCGATTATGAAAATCATTCGATTACTAGGGATGGGCGTTGAATGGACGGACTAGTTGAAATCAACCGTTGACGTTGCATCGACGTGTCGACCGTTTACGTTTATCGTATGGACTAGTTGAATTTGTAGACGGTGGACAGCGGACGCCGTCGTCGGTGGACGATTCGAGATTAACGCAATGCAAAGCAACGAGCGAGAGCAAGACAAAACGTCTCCGTTTATTTCTCTCTCATCTCTCGCTGTTGACTTGTAGACGCCATAGACGGCTCGACGGGTAATTTCATTTCAACTCTAAAGTACACGATCATAGAGTGCAGATCTGTGTACACAAACTATGACAGAGATTTGAAATTTGAATGCATGTGTAGGGAGAGATAGGCCTAATAAGCTATTATCTAATATTTTTTTACTTGATTTTTAGCGATGTGCACGTGCGACATTTCGGTGAATTCCCAAAGTAAAATAAAACAATTCTGTTTAATTATTTTATTTTTTATTGAACTATTATTAATTAACAGGCCGGCTAGATATTTTTCTAAAATCAATATTTTATTTGATCGATCTCGACTTCTTATATCTACCTGAAAAGGGATGGTAAAATTTAATTATTGTGTTATTTCGTTACTTTTCAACTTTAGCATATAAATGATAAACAAACTTGTAGGGAATAAAATTTTCTATACCTAACTATGGTCCTTATTCAGGAGTCCAACATTAATTATTATATATGTAATATAATCTTGAATTTAGGTTTAATTAATTTTTATTAAAAATTCCCTATTTTCAACTTTATAGATAAAAAAATAAATCTATTATAATTTTGTTTACACCACTTTTTATTGGTTTTTTACATGTTTCGGGAACAATGTTCCTTTTCTCAGATTGAGCCTTAAACTAAAGTTGACAAATAATACAGATATATTTATTTATTAATAATGTCACCACAAAGTGAAAGCCTGACTTTGAAAGATGTATTCTTCAATAAATTTCTAGATAACATCTCAAATGTAAAGGTTTTTATCATTTTATTTCACTTGTTTTGAAAATAATGAATTTTTCGTAATCGATTTGAGTTAGTGTAGTGATAGTCCAACGTTTTACAAAAAATAAGTCAGACATATTGAAAAAATTCAAACTTTGATGTCGCATATCTCCATAACTATTGATATTAGGTCATGATAGCTTTCGACTCATAATCAAGGCAGGAATATAGTCCTGCGAGGTTATTAATGTTTTCCAAATAACCCTGTACACATGTAATGATGTGTACCTAATATATTTTTTTATACACACATTACTGCTTTGTACTTTATATTTTTAATTTTTATACTCATATTTTAATGCTTATACCCGATACTTTCACTGCTTATATACGTAGTTTATATTTATATTTTACTGCTTACACCTGATATTGTTGTGTATACCTACTTCTTTCTTTATTATATATAGAAAGAAGTATATAAAAAAATATAATGTGTGTAAACAAATAAATAATAAAATATTTCTTTTTATATATAAGCTCAAGTAGCGGCTTTACTTTCCCCGAAACTATATTCCTTCGAGTTCGAAGTTTCTTTAAATTTAAAAAATTAACGTAATAAAAATAGCCAACGGTTGAGCTGTCGAGCCGCGTCGCGTCGAACCGTAAACAGTTGACCATCGTCCCGATGTTTAGATAGAACGTCCGCTTAACGAAGTTGACGCGTCAACTAGTTGACGAATTCAACTAGTTGATCGTCTCGTCGATGGACGGACGTGGACGGTCTCGTTTCGTCGACGGTAAATACGCCGACGACCCATCCCTATCGATTACTAATCATTCGATTATGAAAATAACTCATAATCGCGCATCGCTACCCCGAACATCCCGTCACATTACAATAATCAGTTTAATATACTGGTCCCATCAGATATTAAGCTGATAAGAACAGATACTACACTTTGATCTTAGCCAACAGGCTGAGAAGCGATACCTGGCGAGGCGCAGGCCAGAGTATCTACATTCCAATGCCATGCGTGTAGCTGTTGCGAACAAAACTAGCGCCATCGTGTGGTGCGCGGGCGAACTAGACTAAAATATTTTTTTAAATTTCAGTTTAAAAGGCGGGAATGTGGTGAAGAATGACTATTTATTTTCATCAAAGTTGAAAAATACAATTATAAATGTTTGATTCAGTTCTATATGATTGATTATTCATGTGTACGAATGTATTTTATTTTCGGAACACAACCTCATAATAGATAACATAATAATCAAAAATCTATAAGATATAAAGAAAAAAACTAACCCATAAAAACCAAGTTTTTATTATACTCCCTTTCTTTGTAAAATATAACAACAATTAAAGACGAATTAAAACATATAACATAACACTAAACTTACAGTAATTTAATATATTTCTAAAATGTCAGATGTTTTGAGCTTTGATAAGACACTTCATGCTTCATCACTTCATCATCCAAATGCAGAAACGTACGACATTAGTTGGAGTAATTAATATTATACATTATAAAAAACCAAAAATGTAATTAAAATTTCGACAAATATAATATTCTCGACCGTAAAAAAAAATTCGATTCTGCCAGGATTCGAAACTGGAATCCTCTGATTCGTAGTCAGACGCGTTATCCGCTGCGCCACACGACCCAACGGGCACCATGGCAAAATTATTGTATACAAATAGAAATCGTCATCCAAATGCAGAAACGTACGACATTGGTTGGGGTAATTAATATATTGATATTATAATACGTCAATGCGTGCGGTAGTGTTTTGATCACACGTTTTCATTCGCTGCCAATAGAACGCGGCGAACGAGCGTTCCATTAGGGCGTAATATTTTTATTAATTTATTATTACTAGCTGTTCATACCCGGCTTTGTCCGGGTTTAGGATTTAGCTAAAAATAAGTTTGAAGGGACACAAAAAGGTTCCATTGTTTTGCAAAGTCTCTAATAAAAACAATGTTTCAATTTCATTAAGGCTGAGATAGAAGGTATGTCCAGGAGTTACCTGTGCTACCCGCCGGGTCCTGAAGAATAAATAGGCAAATGTGGGTCAATATGTCAGGGGGGGAGGCATAAAGACATGGGGAAAATGTCACCTATGTTATCCGCCGGGTCCTTAAGAAGATGCGAAATTTGGGTCATATCGGTCAAACGGTGTAGATTTGTACAGAAAATATGTCAGGGGGTTGGGGAGGGGTAAATCACAGGGGTCCAAAGAGGTCGACTTAAAGTTTCGATTGGGTCACGTCTTACATTTTCACCCGAGCGCACTGGGCCCTCTCATCCGCGACCACCCCCCTTTGTACCTCTGTATAATTACTAATCTTATACAAATACAATTAGGTAGGTATTCAAATTCAGTGTAACATACACATACATTACTTATCTATAAGCACAAATAATTAAAACCAATGTTACCTAATCTAGTAACACAAAAAGTAATGTAAACTGATGCTACATACCTAACAGGACATAACTATACGTAACAAACAAAATTACCTATACTGAACATACAATAGGTACAAATAAACTTAGTTTTATACAGTACAATTTTCTAGCATAGGATATACTTGTACGGACACAATGTACATAGTTTTCTCTTACTCTAATTACAACCACTCCTTAACTGGGGCCCCATACCTGGATAGGTACTATGTGCAGAACAATTACAATTACAAGCGTTACAAGTGCCCGTGGCGGCAACCCGTAATTGACGAGAAAACCATTATACAGTAGCCGGCAAACATCTTGAAATTCTACGGCGTAGTGGGGGGAAGTTTGCGCATCTACCTTTCCACCAAAGAGACCCAAATTTCGTCTTCTGCGCATTCCCCCACCACGTCAAAGAATTTCAAGAAGTTCGCCGGCAACTGTACTGTTATCATACATGTAATTTTCGTTTTACCGACTGCGTAAATCATTCGCATATTATAAACACACGTGGCCCCGGGACTGTGGGAACGAAATCTCTTCCATGTGCCTGTCGCGGGTTTCCTCATCAATGGGATTTTAAAAGAAAACATACTCCGGCCATTAATTGATGTAAAATAAATGATTGCTCTTATTGCCGCCATTCTCAATGGATTTTCAGGAAAGGCAAACGCTTAGCACCGCCGAAACGTAAGTTGCGACATGTAGACCATGGATTTCGCACAACTCTGAACCTTCGAGCGTGGGACCGTCTCCCTTCTCACAAATGTGTGAGGTCGTCGAGGCAAAAAAACGTGCTGCCCGACCATGTGTACGCATCAATATACAGTCGAACTCGGTTATAATGAGCTCGGGTATAAGGAGATTTCGGCTATAGTGAGCAAAACTGTGAATTGATTTTGTTTTGCGCATATTCCCATACTGTCGTTCTCGGTTTTAAGGAGCGCGATTCCCGGATATACGGAGCAAATTTTAGAAACTCCGCATACATATTTGCTTGAGTTACGGAAGAAAAACAAATACGTACTCATAACAATGTATGATCGACAATACTGAAATTATGCAGAGCATTGGTTTGTATGTTCCTGATAATTACCTTAGACATCGTCAGCATAGATTGTTTCACATTCCAATATACAGGACCAACCTGCCGATGGTTATGCCTGTTGGAAAAGCTACAGCTATGCTGAACAAGATCGCTTTGGATATTGATATATTCCATGTGTCTGAGGGGGTTTTCCGAAGCAGGATTCTCCTACACCTTTGACCAGATTATACAGGTCACTTCTAATTGTTTAAAAATTGTTTAATAATAAATTAGTATTTTAATACACAATATGTATATGTGTGTGTATGTATGTATGTATATGTATATGTGTATGTATGTATACATATGTGTTTATGTATATGTGTATATGGATGTGTATGTATATGTGTATATGTATATTGTTAGATGTAAGTTAATAATATGTATGCATTGAACAGAATGTTTGTAATGTACATATTATGGAATAAATAAAAATTGAAAATTGAAAATTGAAAAAATTGAACAATGAACTTTGCTTTTGAAGCGGCTCGCACTTAATTAGGGTTCATTTTATGATGTACACAAAAATGAACCCTAATTAAGTGTGTCCGAAAATGCCACGTGCACAGGCAAACAATAGTTGTCGGCATTTCTTATCAAAGGGATGCCGAACTGAATGTTGAGAACTGTCATATAACTCCGATTACTGGGGGTGTTTCCAAAATATTTGAGGTGACAGTTTGTTTTATGCAGTTTACTGTATCAGCATTTGAAAGCCTAATAAGTTAAACGCGAATTGTTCTATCGGAAACATGTCCACTAACAAACGAAAGTGTCTCTCGGTTCGCGAAAAAGTCGAAATTATTCGTGAAATAGAACGCGGCACCAAAAATTCCGAAGTCTGTAAAAAGTTTTCACTATCGTCTTCTACAGTTTCATTGCTCTGGAAAATTAAGGACGTTTTTTTTAGCTGCTCTTGAAAATAACATCACAGTCAAAAAAATTTAGAAAGTGAAATGTACCTATCCCGGATATAAGGAGTCCCGGCTATAAGGAGCAAATTTAGTCGGTCCCGTCGCGCTCCTTATAACCGAGTTCGACTGTATATAAAGATAATATTTAATAGTTTTTTTATTCTTCTAAAAGAAAATATTCATAATAAGTATGTAACTACATTATTTAAATGCAGTTGGACTCCTTATTACATTAGTTTTATCTTCCTTACAGTTGGATTATGGGAATATCTATCGGGCTCGCACTGCTCGCTTCTTCCTACCACTGGTACATCATCAGACAATCACGAGATAAAGGTAAACACCCATTTTATTATGATAACTTTGATGCTCGATTTCATTGAACGAGGTTAGACGTCATAGGTCCTAGGTCATAGGTCCTATTTGGATCCAGATTTAGTCGATATGCAAAATCCGAAAAGGTTATTCTTTGGCGTAATCATTTCATAGTACGAGTACATAAATTTTAAGAAAGAATTTTAATTTTCACTAAACTAATCTTGTATAATGCATTAGATGCTGTTGAGATATTTTGTCATTGCCATAGAGTAACAGTTCCTTTTATTATCAGGTATTATTAAATTGTGTGAAATACCCGTAAACCAATAGAATATCTGGTGGCCAAAACGTTTCACTGGATTTCCGAAGCAACAAAGTTCTCCTCCCGTCACGAAGAAGGAGAACATTACAATTAATTACATCTAATGATAAAATGAATACACGTGATACCTTCATTACAATCCTTAACTAAACTTTAATATATTTCGAACTCACTTGGTAAAATCCAAAAGAACATAAAATCCTTACGAAAATAGAATGATTTATGAAAATATTTAGTTCTCGAATTATACGAATCAGTTGAAAATTTTATTTATGGACATCGCTGTTTTGTATGAGCCGAACCGAGTTTCACTATGGTGTTCACTGAACCAAGTTTAGACTGTAAAGATGTTATAAAAATATTAGAAGGGTATTAATATTCCACTAAGGTGTGTCTGAAATAAATACAAAAAAGCAATCACTACTGAACGAAATTTCTCTGGAATCTATGAAACCTACATTTTATTTGAAATGGACTGTGTTGCTTTCGATTAGTGAACATTTCTGCTTTTGCTATTTAAATAATTGGATATTGCTGCTTCTGGTATGATGTCAGTTTAAAATCGACATCGACTTCCGCTTTAGAATGTAGCGCCCATTTTGTCACGTGACACATTTTTGAGAGTTGATTGGTTGAGGCTGATATTGCTTTTTTGTGGATTTGCCTTTACTTTTAACGGTGATTTGGAAACATGGTTGTAGAAAAAATAATACGACGTTTCCTATGAAATCTCGAGTTCAGTTCATTTTAAATTAGTATGTTCGGTGACTGAATTCAAAACATTTTTACATGTGCTCTCAATTATGGTCAAACGTCAAAACGTCAAAAAACGATTTGAATCAGCTGATTTATTTAATTCTTATGGTGGAATTGGTGAACGTTGCATTCTATAGAGTGATCACTTAAGACAGCTCATACAGGTTGTAAGCCCTGGGCCATCGTACAAAAGACACATGTTTCTCATATAAATAGCATCGTCTCTGTGAGACTTCTATAATTTATCTTTGTTAATTAAAAAATCGTTCATTTTGGTGTTCAGTACTACAAATAGACGGAAATTTTATCAGACGATTTCATATTCCACAGAGATCGAGTGTCCTCCAATTGTGAAGGCCTACTCAGTCATCTACCATTTGAGACAGCTTGGAAAAAAGGAAAAGTCCGACGGGCTGGACATCTTGTGGGGGTTGCGCTTCCTGTCCATCTGCTTCGTCATTCTCGACCACCGATTCGGGACCATCATCTCGGGACCCCTCTCCAACAGGGAAAATTTGGAGCAGGTGAAGTGTCTATAAACATTTGAAACCAGCTCTTTATACCTGGCGATTTTAATTGTTTTGCAAAGACTTTAATAAAAACATTGTTTCTATTTAAACTAGGTTGGGATGGATAGAATTTCATGGAGGGAATTGTGGCCTATGTATTCCGCCGAGACCTAAAGAATAAGAATGCAAAACTTGGATCAGTTTGGCAAACGGTGTAGATTTGTACAGAAAATATATCAGGTGAGGGGGTGGGGTAAAAGGAAAGGGAAAAGTTGTCTTTGTTACCTGCCGGGTCTTGAAGAATAAGTATGCAAAATTTGGGTGTACGTGTAGATTTGTACACAAAATGTAGCTGGAGAGGTGGGTGGGGAAAAAGGGGCGGGGAAAAATTTGTCTTTGTTACCCACCGGGTACTAAAGAACAAGTTTGCAAAATTTGAGACGAATCGGACAAACGGTGTAGTTTTGTATAGAGAACAGACAGACATTGAGTTTAATAGGTGTAGATATACAAAATACGTATACAAAAAATGGGTGTAAATAAGGTGTATATATACAAAAAAAATATAGGACTGTGGTGGAGCCAGACCTGCTTGGACTCTAGTCCCTCGAGCGTCCCAAACGGACCAATCGCGCTCGAAGGATATCGCCCAACGAGAAGCCCGAGTCGCCGGCAAAGTACCAAATGCATTCTCTCACTGACCGGCGCCCACCACACCACGCTCAAACTCGCGCTCCGTATATTATTGTATAACGCATTCTCCAACACGTAAAGTTTTATTACTTCAATAAACCAACGAGTCAATTGTGAGTACCTCTTTCTGTTCATCCTGTTCACATCCCGCCTTGCATACACCTTCATGCAAGAAACATTAATTCAAACGCCTCCCGCGTTCACTCAACATGCATCAGACTGATTGTGCATTTTGGCAGAGGAGAAAACAGTACCCAAAAAACTGAACACCCGATAATGTTAGAGAAAAATGAAACCTTAGGGCATCTATTTTGTCCCGAATTATCGGATTTTTCTTGTGAAAATCCGTCCCCCATTATTTTAAATGTGTTCTTAGATCGTTTATTTAATTAAAATAGTTCAAAAACACCGCAAAATCTATATAACACGTATTGCAATGCCCACAGCCTGGAAATAAATGTTTCTAAATGCTTCGTTGTACGCTTTACAAGAAATAAAAAGGTATTCTCTAATGAATATTCAATTAATAATATAACATTATCTACCAAATCCGAAAGCAAAGACCTTGGGGTGATACTTGACAGTAAATTAAATTTCAACAAACATATCGATTATATAGTCACCAACGCATCATCTATGCTTGGTTTTGTCATACGCACATGTAAACATTTCAAAAATATCAGTACCCTCAAGACACTTTATTTCTCATACGTTCGTAGTATTTTAGAATATGCATCTCAGGTGTGGAATCCAGGTTATGCAGTACACGAAAATAGAATTGAAAGAGTCCAAAACAGATTCCTAAGATACCTAGACCTCCGTTCATTTAGATCTCATATAAGCAATGAAGACTCTGCGAAGTTTTTTAACATGCAGACCCTAACTCGTCGAAGAAACATAGCTGACGCGGTGATGCTATTCAAAATAACACACAATCTAGTTGATAGTCCGGAACTTCTTCAACGAATATCTTACCACATCCCAACTCGCAATAACAGACATTCACCTACTTTTCATCTCCCATTTTGTAAGACCAACTCAAAACAAAACTCTTTTATGTACAGATCCACAAATTCATTTAACACAAACTATCACCACATTGACATTTTCAACGCAACAATAAGAAACATAAAACAAACAATATCTACACTACCGCACCCAAACTAATTTGTACATTATATCTTCCCTTCTACTCCCGTCCCACATTTCCCTCCACCCTCTCCATTCGCTATTAATGTATGTTAAAGTAAATTTTTAAATTCAGTGGAAAATTATTAAGATTGTTTTGCTGTTAACTTTTCCCAAAACAAAATAAATAAATAAACACACAAATATACACACTCACACAAACTCACTATTGGACATGTTTTTTCTTATTTTTTATCGATTGTATATATGTGTTTTCTTGTAATTGGCCCAAAACTCTGTACATCAATTATTGTTTTTTTCAAGATTGATTAATTATATGGCTGTAAGAAAACCAATAAATGAAAATAAAATAAAAAATAAAATATAAACACCAGGCAAACACGAGTAAAAACAAAACGAAGACAAACAGTGACCATAGAAAATAAACAAAATTATCTACAATTCCTGCTACATAACATCATATCGCGTTTTAATGGAATCGTATTTTTTAAGATTTTTATTATAAAAATTATGAATGAAAACATTGTCCCACACCATAAGTGAGTTAGAAAACATAATTTAATTTTCTGAATCTATTTCATATATTTTCATAGATATCTGTAAAATGTGAAATTACTACTTTTAGCAATTAAGGGAAAGCATAGCTTTAGAGCTTGACCTACGTAAATTGGCGTGCGGCGACTTTGGAACTAAAACCCGCCCCGCCCGCACCCGGCGGCATCGCCCTGTCATTCAGTTCAATCTCGTATTTGCGCGTGAGCCGTGATATCTCGATTTCCAATAAACACTGAATTATGTCCAAAACAGTCTTGCAACACCTTACAAGGGCAATTGCCAACGTAGTTTTAAAGTTTTGCGAAGCTGAAAACGCACGCTAATTTATACTGGTGGCATTCTAGCAAAGATTTTTTTCATTGCATCAGAACAATTAAACGTTCATTGAACAACAAACAAGGAAGCAAAAAATATATATTTGATACGAGGCTAGAATACGTCAAAGGTTGCGAATTCGGCATTATTGGGTAAATCACAAGACTTGTCTGTACCCAATTTAGACCCAACCCCTCATATTCCTGATATCTTTTGGTAGGAACTTTAGTGCAAGTTAATCTTCGGTTAGATTAACACGAACGTGAGGAATATTTTGGGAAGGTATTAGTGGGTGAATTGTAACACTACGGTTGTGGTGTGTAGTGGTATTTACTTACTAGTCTAGTGGTTGTTCTGACGAAGAGACGAATCCGTTTCGAAATCGGATGACTAAAAATCTCCGTAAGTGGTTATATACTAAAATAACCAACATGTTGCAAATTCGTTTATATTTGCCGTAACCCTTATATAGCTTAATAAATGAGTTATTTTTTGAAAAATGATGGTGGTAGGCTGTTGTGAAATATTTTTTTTGTTTTTCTATTAATTATATTTATTGTTGTGTTTGCAGAATTACCACACATTCACATCGATGTTCATCTGCCACAGCGACCTGCTGGTCGACAGTTTCCTCGTGCTCGGTGGACTGTTGTCTTCGTACAGCCTTCTCAAGTTGTATCAAAATGCTCCTATGAATGTACCGCTGCTAATCATCTACAGATACATTAGGTAATACATGATTATGTACGTTTTGGAACGGACTGCTCAAGATCCGGAAAAGGCACCAACTGGAAGGAATCCCAGAAGAATTCAACTGACAGTAAATGTAATATATCTAGATGAACGTCTATTGGAATGAATGAAAAAGACGGGACTTGGAGAGAGTGAATGGAGATAAAAAGGGACGCGTCATCCAGGCGCGGCCACTTGGCAATCAACTGGCACGAGAGCACCTACTATTTACGCTGCCTTTAATATTAATATTGTTGCGATTAGTACCAACTCTTGCAAGACAAAAAAAAATACTTCCAGAAGAATTACGGACTTATAATAGTGGACTTCCAATTTCCGGTAACTAGGTAAATCTTAGCTTTAACTGCAATCCGAATGCACGAAACAATTTTTAGAAGGCAGATCAGATAACACCATTTTAGTGTAAAAATAATCTACTAATCTTCTTCTTCTTCTTCATCAGTCTTCGTCTTTCCACTGCTGGATATAGGCCTCTTCCTTATTTTTCCATTCTTCTTTTGTTTGCTAATTGTAGCCATTTCTTTCCCCCCACAGCGACTATATCATCAGCCCATCTCTTTCTTCTTCTTCCGTCGTCTTCCGATGCCTCTTTTATTTTCCCAAGGTCTCCATTTCAGAACTCTGGGAGGGCATCTTGTAGCATCCTGTCTTGCAACGTGTCCTGCCCATTGCCATTTTAGCTTCGCTACACGATCCATGGTATCCACTACTCTAGTTCTGCGTCTAATTTCGTCGTTTCTAGTTCTATCTCTTTGGCTTACTCCAAGCATGGATCTCTCCATGGATCGTTGCGTGCATTTGAGCTTTTCTACACTTTTCTTTGTAAGGGCCATAGTCTCTAATACATACGTCATCACTGGCAGTATGCTGATTCAAAGGCTTTTCTTTTTAAGCTAATTGGGATCTCTTTGTTCTCGAAGATATGTTTGAGTTTGCCAAAAGCAGCCCAGCTAATTCCTATTCGTCTTGGCAATTCTGCTGTTTGATTATCTTTGTTCATTTTTATCTTGTGTCGTAGGTATATATATTCATCTACTATTTCAATATTATTATCATTGATAGTGATGATTTTGTTCTCTGGACTCAAAATTTTTGTTTTCTTTATATTCATCTTCAAGAAGATCTTTCAAATTTTCGTTAAAAAAAATTAATAAATTTTTGGATTTTTCAAATTTTGAATGGTTTTTTACATAATAAGTTGTATGAAAATATTTCAACGCGTCTGGTAGACGCGAAATCTGATTATAGTATAATTTTGGATTTTTGGAAATTTTTTATTACTCCCTTTCGTAACGTCGCCCGACCGAAGCCCAACGCGTAGGGTAAGCGAAAAAAAAATGTTTCACTAGTAAATGAGAAAGGGAGTATAATAAAAACTTGGTTTTTATGGGTTACTTTTTTTAGCTTTGGTGATGTCTTCATAAAGTTGCTCGATTTCTTCATCATCCGAGGCACTTGTGGAAGCATATAGGATGATTTGTATAGTGAATTGTTGGTTTAATTTAATCAGGATGTAGATAACTTTGTGGGATATACTATTCATTTTTGTTACGCGGCTTTTCAGATTTTTATTTATTAAGATTGCTATTCCTCCAACTGAGGTACCCATGTTGTTTCTATAGAGGAGGTGTCCAGATGGTAAAGTTATTGCTTCTTCTCCTCTCTGCCTTGTCTCACATGCCTAGCACATCCCATTTTATATTCTTAAGTTCTTGTTCCAATGCTATTTGATCTTCTTCAAGTCTTAATGTTCTTATATGTCGCAATACAGAGATTTGTTTTTATCTTTTCCGAATTTTTGCCCCCTGGAATCCTTGGGACAGACCGTTGGAACGGTGTGAGATTCCGAACGTCGTGTTCTATTCACCTGGGGTAGTCTTGTTTTGTAATTCCGGTTCATTTTGGAAAGTGTTTGGCATTAAAACACCACACCTAAATGAGCCGCCCTTAACATAGGGAACAGACGCTGTTTGTAGCCGCCCGTTACGGGTCTACAAGAGGTATTTTATTTCCCTCCTGCCCTCCATATCTGGCGAGCTTTCCCCTGTCCGCCACCTGCGGACGCATCTCCTAGCGGTTACAGGCTCCGCCGAAGAATCCACTAATGCAGTTACACATTTTCAACGGGAATAACTGTATACGTTGAGTGAGTCAGGGACTAAAGTTTGTTAACTTGTTAAATTAAAGGTTTTAACAGCTTGAAATGATAAATGTAACGAACAAGAACATTTACATTAATTTTTCACCGCAAACCATTCATTGACGTTACTCTACGTAAATGGTTGGGCGGTCGACTGATTCTTTTTTCTCTAAAATTGTGCCCAAATCAACGTGCCAAGCTACTTCTGTAGGTTGGCTCCAGCATACGCCATTATGGTGCTCTTCACAGCCCAGATCCTGCCTCTGACAGGGTCCGGGCCCCTGTGGCCGGTCATCATGGAGCCTGAAGGAGAGTACTGCCGGCAGAACTGGTGGACCAATATACTGATGTTGAGCAACTACATAAACACTAATAAAATGGTAAAAATAACTTTTAATTTGTCGTATATGTCATTGTATCAGTCTGTATATATGCGGTATGCGGCGAGATAGCTGTTTCAAATAAAATATTATAAGAGCGCAGTAATTTTAAAATAGGGCGGGTAGTTTGGTTGTTACAAAATAGATTTGTTTTAAAGAAAAATATTTTTTTTACGTTTTAATTTAAACAAAAAATAAGAAGCTATTTAGTTGAATGTATACATCCAAGTACATATTATATACAATATGTCACGTAATTAACGCAAACCCTGAAAGCATTTTGTTTAGAATCGGATAATAAATCAATTCCAGTAAATTTTAATTTTTTTTAACATTGATAATTTCTTATTTAAAAAAAATAAAAATAAAAAGTAAACACATAAAATGATGGTCACCCCGAGAACAGCTGTCAATCGAGAACAATATGAAACCTGGGTCAAGGTTCCCAAAGTATTGTTGGTCTCGCTTTTGTAGATGCAAAAGAGCGAGACGGCACACTTTCTCTTCCTGCTTTGCCGACTGAGCAACATTTTCAAATAAACGTGATTACGTGCTTGTTCAGACACAGCGGGAACCGTACAGTTTCAGAATCGCGTTTCAAAACACGCGATTTGTGTCATCTGTTCACACAGCCGCGGTTAATAAGCGATTTGTGCGCGAGAAAATAAACGTCAGTTTGACAGTTCCGGTGCCGTTCTCCATCTTTGAATATCAGAGATATATTCGCTCATTACTTTGTTAACGACGGCCGTGTTCCATGGCAAGACACAAAAATATCATTCTGTCAGTTCATTTTTGGTGAATAAATACCTACTTCCCTACAATACTCTTTTTTTCCACCATTTCCAAATATCTCCACCAACTCCTGCCAAGCTTGGTTCTTGGCATATTTGAGTAATCCTCACACTATTACAGGTCTTTTCTCCCATATTACAGGTCTTTTCTCCACTTCATCAATAAAAAATTCAGTGTCAAAGCGATCCATAACCATAGAAAAGAGAATATAATCCACGCGTGCTCCTGTTGTGACATGGAACCGTGCGGTGCCCGCAACGCGACTGAACGCTCTCGTAAGGCCCCGTAGTAATAGGATCGTGCGGGCGCCGTGCGGGTCTATTTTCTAGCGGTTGGGTTGCGGGCACCGCAGCGGTCGACTAACCGCACGGTTGTGTCTGAACGATCACATACAAACCTAGGTAAATGAGACCCGCACGGATCTCATGCGATTCTGAAACGGCACGGTTCCCGCGTGTCTGAACAAGCGCTGAACATCGGCTTGTTAGTGTCGTGTTCGAAAAAAATATGACTTTTCAATCGCAATGCCTATTTTTTCAATATTGGAAGAATTAAATCAATATTCAAATGGAAAGAATAAAATATTTAGTGTATTTTAACGGGATGACAAGTGTAAAACATGAAACATCGAACATAGTGAAAAGTGTTCTGAATAAACTAATGCCCGCTTGTTCCAAGTTGGATTTAATTAAAAGTTCATTTAGAGCACAGGAAACGGATCGTTTGATTGGCGGAGAACGAAAAAATCTGTGCTTTACGAACTTTTACTTTGATCCAACTTGAAATAACCGGGCATCTTGGTACATTGACCAAGGTGATGGACATTTTATGGTGGACATAAAAAGAAGACTTATGAGCGTAAATTAATCTGTAAGTTTATTATTTAATACTTATTAAATAATTATGTGTTGTCGGTCAAGATCTGCGACGCATACACTTGCTCTGTCGCCCTGTAGAGTGACCATACTTAATCTATATTTAAAAATTTAAAAATATCAGATATCGATCCAGTAGCCGATTCTTAACAAAGTACTTTCAGGGTTTGCGTTAATTACGTGACAAGTTGTATACCTCGAACATTAATATATCGCAAATAGCAATTGAACTGCATTTAAAGTTCAAGTGAGATATCTTAAGCTAACAACACGAAGATTCATTGATTTTTTATGCTTAATTATATTATTGGATTTAAATTGGAGAAGGTTAGAAAAATTGTTCTTAGATTCAAATAAAAGAGAGATCTTTCCATTTGTGAGAAATGCTGTATCGAGTGTGGAATATTTACGGGAATGAAAAGACACTCAGTCCTTCAAATGCCGTGACTTTAGGTTTAAATGTTTCAAATGCGAATAGTTTGTAACATCTCACCATCGTTGAAGATGTAAAAATATTATTTATAGTGCATGGTACACTCTTGGTACATTCCGTGCGACTTCCACTACTTCCTGGTCTCGCTCGCCCTCTGCGCGCTGTTCCGCAGCCGCTTCCGCGCGCTGCCGGCGCTGGTCGTGCTCGCCGTGCTGCTGCTGGCCTCCGTGCTGGTGCCCGCCTTCATCACCTACGCCCTCGAGATACCGGGCGCCTTGCTCTTCTTAGATGAGTAAGTCCGTCTACGTTTCTTGGAACAGGTTCACTACTCGGCCACTCCGAGCCTAATAAGAACGTCCTCTCCGGGGTACCACCTCTGAGCTCTACAGGGCCAATGAAGGTGTAGATCAATTTTTGTATACCTACACTGAATATAACTTTATTTATGACCGAGGAATTTGGAGACTTACGTTAGCAAGGTGGTCAAAAACTTGAGGCAATCTGATGAAGAATGGTATCGTACAAATCAATAAGATTCTAAAATATAAATCCCTTGTTACTTAACTTAATATCCTATGGGATTCATAAGATAATCTTATTATCCTATAGGTTTGGGCTAAAGGTTTATATGATCCAAATGATGTTTCTGCTCATTATAAGGCATTGTAATGAGCATGCTAATGTTATTAACCTTGAGAAGGGGTATCTTTTGAGCATGTGTGAACAGGCTTGCTTATGAGCATGCTAATGTCATTCGCGGCTAGCATCGATTATCAATGTGATCTTCTCAGTCCGCGACAGATGAAACAAATATGGCACGTGATATATTTTTCGTGACTTATTACAGGAATCACGAATGTCTGTGGAATACTCGGTCACCGCTGTGTAAAAGTAATATAGCAAGAAATAATGTTACTCTATTAAAATACATGAATGATTCAAATCTTACAATAAAAAATAAAAACTAAAATCAAAAATGTGCGGATGGAAAGTTGGGAACTATTTTGATTTATTGGTTCACTTCAATTTTCTATTTCAGTTTGCAAAGTTTCCATTTTGAACAAGGGCGTCTCTATTCTATGAGAAGAGTATGCCAGTAATAAGCATGTGTGTTTGATTAAACCCGGGAACTGTTTTGATTTATTGGTTCACTTGAATTTTCAATTTCAATTTGCAAAGTTTTAATTTTGAACTAGAGTTCCTCTCTATTCTATGACAGGAGCATGCTAGTAATAAGCATGTGTGTTTGATTGTCAGCTTAGAGCATGCTTAAAATAAGCATGCTAATAATGAGCAAGGTTGTACAGTTGTTAGGGCATGCTAGTTTTGAGCATGCTAATGTGTATCTGTACCTTTGGATTCCTGGAATAATGACGGAAATATAAACCTCAGAGGTGGCCAAGTAATCCGGGCCGAGAGCTAGGAGACAAAAGTATCATTATATAGTATTTCTTTGTCTCCATGCTATGTAACACAATGCTACATTTTTATATATTTATATAGAATCGATAATGTGTTGTGTATTTAAGATGGGTAATTTATCATATTTATTTCCAATAGCTTCCTGACGAACCCTCGCGAGCACAGCGTATTCCAGAACACCTACATCGGCTCCCACACTCGGGCCGGACCCTACTTTTTGGGGGTGCTCTCAGGCTACCTGATCATCAAGTACCACAAACCAGGAAACAAGAAGATATCCATGGTACGATTGTTCAGTTGATTGATAGAGTTCTAATTAATCAAATTATACATAACACTTTTTGGCTGGTATAGTTTGAAGAATACCTCTTTTAATGGTTTTATTTGGTAGTATCAATAAAACGAAATGCAATCCAAAGGACTTACTGTTAGTGATTATATTCCTACTACAATACACCTCTCACAAGGACTCACGCATTAATGATTAATCATCGTGGTCCATAAGTCTGAAAAGTCTTTTAACTAAAAAAACTAAAAGTTAGTCTTCGCGAACAACGCGAGCCTCCACTCCCCGTGATTCTGGGCCTCTTTTAGCGACGGGCGTAGCGACGTTCCTGTTTCGTCTCGGGCTGAATCTGTCCATTAAATTGGAGATGAATCTCTACAGTGATGATTCCCGGTTGTCTCGGTCTCTTTAAGCAACATGCCAAAGTATCCCTCACTCTGCCCCGAAACAGCGAAGATAATTATTTTCCTTGCATTTTGTGGAGAGCCTTTCTTGATTCGCCTTTTAATGGAGACTATGGAGATCTAGACGGCGCGGAGCCGTGCTGCCACAGTGCTTCTGCTCCATTTACTCAAACATTCAATCGTTGGTCGTTGTACGAGTAAAAATCAATATTCGTGTAAATCAGTTCGTCTGTACTTCAGAGTATACTACTTAATTACCAACTTTGTTTTGCTTGCTTTTTCATACACATGTACACTTTCATGCACGCGACACAATACATTGGGACATTCCTACCCTATCGCAAGATTCTTCTGGCAGGGTAGGAATGTTTTCTTTTACACTAAATTTGAGTGTTCAATAAACCGTCAGAAAACCCTTACCAAAAGACATTCGTTCGTTTTGCTGTCGGTGGTTTACTCAGAATAATATTTCAACACTACATCTTGTTTTCTCAGAGTCCGTGTTCCGACTTCTTGTGGAGAACACCAGGATTTTAATCAGGCTTTTTATGTTTCATCTGATGAAGTGGTTGTTTTAATTATTATTGGATCGAGCTTCGACTTAATAGACTTGGTTATAAAAATTCTCCTTAGGACCTCTGTTTTTCTCTCCTCCTCCTTTTCTTAAGACCATCGACCAAGAGATCCCAGGTAGATAAAATCATTTACCTGTTCGTAATCATTAAAAATATTTTCGGCATTCGGTTAAAGCGATCTATTCAGAGTATAATTGTTTTAGTTCTGTTTATTTAGAGACTCGGTACAAGCTCTCTTCTTCCATCTTTTGGATATGTTTGGTCATTTCATTCTCGCTGATTGCAATCAGCATGGTTTAGTTTTTAGGTCGAAGGTGGAAGATCGAACTTTTGCCACTATTTTAACACCTCCTTCCCTTCCGTCCAGTGCCCTCTGTATTATATATTCTCCATAAGTAAAAATTCTGATGTACCAGGCATACGTCAAGAATAGAATAGGATATTTGATACCCTTCTGGGGAACGGGAAACAAAACTAACATAAACAGACTCCAACGACAGCAAACTGTGATCTGTGATCTGAAATACCGGACACCAACTGAAACTTATTCCGTACAACACAACAATTAAACATCGAAAACATTACAAAAATCGAAACATTCACAGACTAGTAATTGGCTAAATACAAGACGAAGACATAAAATTACACAAAATAAACGAAAAACACCAACACAACACTAGAATGGCTCAAAACTATCACATAACACACGCCAAAACAAAAACAGGACAATCCTGACTAATTTGCAAAGGATTAAAACTATAAAACGACATGCCACAACAGACCAAACAACTGACAAATTCAAAACAGATGTGACAAAAATGCTAAAACTCGGCCAATTATAAAAAAATGACTTTGTATCTAAATTATAATATTATTATATTCTTATATTGAATCATGTAAAAGTGTTATCCATAAACCTCTTAGGTTTCTATCATATTTAAATAAAAAAAAATAAAAAAAAGAGATGAAGACACAGTCAACTGTCGACAGGAAACTGTCATACAAAACATTCGTTGATTTTTTTTTCAAAATGTTTCCACAAGATCAAATGAAATTTAGACTGCTTGCAAGCATATATTTTCGTCTTACTAACTAATCATCACGCCGTTTCCCCGCAAGGGTAGGCAGATAATATAGAATGCCATATTTTTCTATCTTGGCACACCATTTTTGCTTCTTTCTACTACATTCTACATGCTACATCTACATTCTACATTCTACTAGCTATATTCATACATCTTCTCATGCAAGCTCTACGGTTGTTGAGGCTTTTAATATGGCCATCAATATTTGTAGTATTTGATCATGCCAGGTCTTTCGCCGACGCTATCTATTCCTGTTGCCTTCGAAACTCGCCCCATTTATTTTCTTAACCATCCTTTCCTCGTTCTACACGACCAAACCATCTCAGCACTTCTTGCTTTATTTCGTCTACAACACTACATTCACTTCTTATTTGTTCATCTCTCACTCCATCGACCAAAGATTTTCCACACAAGCTCCTTAGTGAGCGCATTTAGTCTATTTTCATTGCTTTTTTCTTCAGTATTGAGTTTTGATTGAAATATTTTTGAATCGTGTAAAATTGTTGTGTTCAATTTAGCCTCTGTCGATGATCGGCGGCGTGGTGTCTCTAGGAGTCATGCTGGGCGCCTTGGCCTCGGGAACTGTGTTCTACGAGCCTTCCAGACCCTACAGCGTCCTCGAAGCGACGTTCTACGCGGCCCTGCACAGACCAGTCTGGGCGGCCGCCCTCTGTCTCCTGATCATGTGCTGCGTCTTCGGACACATCCGTAAGGAAAACTGTCATCAGTTTCACTTATTTGTCTGGACGGAATTTTATATAAATATTTATTAGTCAATTAGAAAAGACATTCAGAAAAATCAAATTAACAAAAAAATATTTTAACTGCTACCGGGATTCGAACCAACTGACCTCCATTCTATCCGGGGATGGAGCGTTATCCAATTTTGCTAAGGCAGTCTAGTAAATTAACGAAAAATTTTCGACCTTATATGTAGTCTCTTTTCAATTGATTAACATTTTTATTCCATTTTTAAAGCTATAATTATTACGAGAAAAAGAGAAGTAATGCCCTGAAATCAAGATTTATTATAAAAATAGTAATACCGACAAAAAGGGTAAATAAATAGGATTCTCGCGACAGCGTATCTCTAAAATATTTAATGACAAAGTTACAGAGCCGGACACTACTTATACACACTGATCTACCCACACTTTTTTAAGAACATAAAATGAAACCCACAACACGAGACACGACCAAAACAAATTCAAACTCATCCTCTCGAGATGGATCACCTCTCACGAGAATTGGCTCAGACGGAATACAAGTAAATATCCCTAATCAGACGGGCAAAAAAGTATCCACCACAATTGCTTCAGTTCGTTCTCCAATTATGTTACCAAATACAAATCAACGGAGAACACAATCTGAATCCTCATCTACTGCAATAAGTGCTCCAGATTATAAGAATAGTGATTATTTTCTAGCCCGAAGTCAGAGAGTTTACGAGAATGCGATAATCGCCCTCAATGAGTCTATAAACGTAAGAGGAGCAATTAAAAACACTGTCGTCAAGTCCCTTGATGACATGAAATGCATTATTATCCAACTAGTTACAGAGAATGAACACCCAAGTGATACATCCAAAAATTCTAAAATTGAGGAGCATTTAAAAAGAATAGAGAATAAGGTTGATTCCTTCAAGGAACTTTTACACAAAATGGAAATTACACGACATCTACACGTGAAAATTGCTTGAGCTATGCTACAGCTCTAAAATCAACCCCTCAGAACATGCGCACTCTAGTTATAAAATCTAAAGATTTAACGAAATCAAGTGATGAAATTGAAAGTATAGTTAAGCGAAATATTAATCTAAAGACATTGGGAATAGGAATAGAAGGGTTTAAGAAATCAGCAAAGAAGTCAGTCATCGTTCAATTTAAATCAAAGGATAACAAAAATGTACTAAAAGCTGAAATCGAAAAAAATAGCGAGCTCTGTGCAGAAGACGGACATAAAAAGGACCCACTTATAGTTTTCAAAGGCGTAATAAAAGGAGTGACCGAAGATGAATTAAATGATTCATTAAAGCTTCAGAATAAATCATTACAGCTGTCTGAATATTTAAAAAATTAGATATAAAAAAAGGAATCGAAACAGTCTCTTGGTAAACATTGTCTGTCAGGTCCTGGAAAATTTGGAAAAAAAAAAACATGGAAATTTTGACGAATATTGGGAGGGTGCACATAGGATATCAAAGCATTTTAGTTGAAAACAGGTGTCCATTAGTAGAATGCTTAAAGTGTTTTGGTTTTGGTCATACTCAAGTATATTGTAAGCAGGAAGTATTTACTTGTGCATTTTGCTCTCTTGAACACGACACTAGAAACTGTACTTCAACAAACCAGTCTAAAAAGTATGTAAATTGTTTCTTGCGCAAAAAAGAGGACCACAATCATGTGGCTACAAATCATACCTGTCCAGTATTCTTTCGAGAGATTGGCGAGACAAAAAACTACCTACGTTTGCTAAGATTTTACCGCGGCATCCAAAAGAAGCTACCAAAATCCAGTTTGATCCCAACAATTCTACTACAAGAGGTGGTGATACTGTAATCTACATAAAAGAAACATTAACATTTAATCTACTATATGAATCTGAAAAATATAATGTACAGTCGCCGGCAAACTTTTTGAAATTTTTTGGCGTGGTAGGAAAATGCGCAGAAGACAAAATTTCGGTCTCATTGGTGGAACTCATGCGTAAACTTCCTCCCACTACGCCGAAAAATTTCAAGATGTTTTCCGGCTACTGTACTAATAGTTGACGTACTTATCAATGACAAAAAACAAAAAATATGTGGATTCTATAGATCACCTACTTACGACCAAGTGAACAAATTTATGGAAGGTCTTGATGATATATTATCAAAATAAAATAATATGATTGTCGTGGGAGATACTAATATCGATTTATTGGATGATGACTCAGTAGCAATGTTTTCCTACAAATTTGTAGTAGAATCCAACAATTATAAAATAATAAATAAAATGGATAATGCTAATGCAACCCGGGTGACAGATGAATCAAGTACTTTGATGGATCATGTTCTGGATAGTTCGTCTAGAAACTCCTTTAAAATTGTTTTATGTGATTGGTCGGGTCTAGATCATAAAGTGTTAAATAAATGTGTCATTAATATATCAAAAGAGAAACAAAAATTAAGATTTGTTGAGAAAAATATTATCAACCGTGACTTATTTCAAAGCCTTGTTAGAAATCGTGTTAATACAATAGAAACAAGTAGTGACAAATTTGAAAGTCTTATGACAATTATAACTGATCTAAACAGCAACCTCTATAAAGCGTTATCGGACTAGAATCGATAGTGGATGGATCACCCCGAACATAATGGAAATGGTTATCTTTAGAAATAGAAATGCTACGCAAAAAACTCAAAATGCATCCGAAAGCCTTAAAGATAAATTCAAGGAACACAAAAATAAAGTATCAAAGGAAGTTAGGAAGGCTAAAATTTTTTACATAGAATCCAAAATAAAACATACCAAAATACGGAAAGAAATTTTGGAAAGTAATAAATGAGTCCTTTGGTCAATGTAAAGCACATAAACTGAATGGCATTGAGGAACTGACCGTATCTGAAATAGTTATTAGTGATAGTCAAACCATAGCAAATACAATGAACGAATACTTCGCTACTGTTGGAAAAAAACTGGCCCTAAATTCAAGATAAAATAATGGCAATTATGGATTTACGAACAATAGATTAGCAACTCGTTAAATAGCATCTTCATAGCTACAACTGATAAAGCTGAAATTATAAATATTATAAAAAGCCTTAAGATGAACGTAACTTGTGGGTATGATGGAATAACAACATCAGATATTAAAAATCTGCAAAATATAATTGCTGAGCCTCTGTCAAAAATAATTAATAAATGTATTGAAGATAATGAATTTCCCCAATGTTTAAAAATTGCCAATATAATACCAATCATAAATCGGGCAGTAAAAAGGATGCGGGTAACTATCGTCCAATTAGCCTATTTTCAGTAAAATTTTTGAGAAAGCATTGCTTTCGCGCATTGTTGAATTTATAAATAAAAATGGAGGTTTTGATCCTTATCGATATGAATTCCAGAAAAGAAGCAACGCCTCTGCTGCACTAATGGATGCCATGAACTTCATTAATAAATAATTAGATAAAGGAAAATATGTTGTACCAGTATTTATAGACCTGTCAAAAACATTCGACACTGTAAACCATGATATCTTATTAAAAAAATAAACAGTCTTGCATCAGGGGTAATCACTAAAACTTATTGAAAGCTATCTAAAAGGAAGATGTACTATAACAAAGAATTTCAATAAGTTGAGTGATCATATAAATATAGACATCGGAGTTCCGCAGGGCTCAATATTGGGTCAATTATTATATTTATTATATACAGATGATCTGCGATATGCTAATTTACTGGGGAAATATTTTGTTTATGCTGATGATACTCTATTAATTTATAGCGGGGATGGCAAAAGCAACTTACAGAGCAGAATTAATGATGATTTGTATTTATATCTTTTGTGGCTGTTTATGGCTATTAATGTAAAAAAAAAACTAATTACATGATTCTAAAGCAAAAAAATAAACCGCCTTTAAGCCTAACACTCTCTATAAAGGGATATATTATAAAACAAAGTGATTGTGTGAAATATCTGGGGCTTGAAATAGATAAGAGACTTTTATGAACGAATCACATTCGAGCTCTTTTAAAAAAACTTGGGCCTATAGTTAGATGTGTACATACAAGAACTAAAACAATTATCTACAATGCTTTTATTCTCCCTCATATTTTATATGGCATTACTATTTGGTCACAGTGTAATTCACAGGCGCAGGGAATGATACAAAGAACTTTAAACAAAGCCCTTAAAATAATCTTCAACCTAGATCGATACACCAGAACCTCTGACTTGTAAAAAATCACCGGCATGCTTAACCTAGAAGATTTGATATATGTGGAAAAGATAAAGGTGACTTATAAAATAAAGAATAAATTATTAAAAACGAATATCATCCTTTACCAGAACAACGTACTTACTAGTCAACACATAAGAACAAGAGACTATATAAGAAGTAATATACCGCGGACTAATAGAGAGAAATATGGTTTCCTATACACTGCGATCGATTTCTATAATTGGATCCCCAATTCCATAAAGGAATTAAATAGTATAGACCTGTTCAATAAATGGCTGAAGGAACTCGTGTTGGAGAGGATATAACTGTTTGACAAGTCAATGTGATTATATTATATATGTGTACCCACTTATCTTACTGTATTTCCTGTCCCCTTAAACCAGCATACAATTGCTGTTTAATTTTTATGTTAATTAATAAAAATTGTTATATTCATTACTTTTCATTTTCTTTTTTGATACTTTATGTATTATTCATTTATTTTCATTTAGTTATTTTCTCTACCTATTTTTAATTTTTATTATGTTTTAATTTTCTAATTTTATTCCATTATTTGTTTAATCCCAGGAAACTTCACAGGTCATATTCTTTATAATATGTATCTATGTTTTCTCTAAAGTTTGTTTTTTTATACTTTCGTTTATAATTATTTTTTTGTTTTGGTTGCTTTTATCATTATTATATTCTTTATAATATGTTTCCATATATAATACCATCTCTGATATTGTTATACATACATGATAAATTACAATGTACAAAAAATAAATAAATAAAAAAAGCAATCCGCTTTTTATAAATTTTTTCGTTAATTTGATTTTTCTGTGTCTCTTTTCTAATTGATTAATAAAATTTGTTTAAATTTACAGAACTTCGTTTTGAAATTGCAACTTCACAATAGTAATGTGTTTTCTTTAATATTTAATTTTTTATGTTTAAATAAAAGTATTATTCTGAAATATTAAAATATGAAAAATGAAAAATGAAATATGAAATAAGTATAAAAGTATTATTTTGAAAAGTATTAATCGTGCTTAAGAACAAAAAAAAAACAAAAATTTGAAAAAAGATTAAAATATTTCGTTTTTTTAATGAAATTTAAAAAATTAAAAAATTATTATTTTTCAGTATTGCGAGTTTGCGTTAAGCTTTATTTTAAAATGACAGATGTTTCGACTTACTAGGACATTATCAAACAGTCGCATTAGTGAGCCGAAACTGCTGTCATATTTAAAATGACGATTTACGCAAACTCGCAGAACTTAATAATAATATTTATCAAAATTTAATTTATTTTCTAAAATTTTATTGAAAATAAACACAAAAACCATAATAATTGGCTTGGAAAAATCATCAGATCAAAAATGAAAATAGTTAATATCATTAATTATTGAAAGTATTGGGATATTGCAGCGACATCTGTTTTTAGATTTTAGAGATTTTGCAGTATTTGTTTTCAGTTTGGACAAACTTCAGTACAATGCGTAATGGTTGAAACATACTACTAAAACGCAACGCGACTCCACGCAATCTCATATATTTAATATGGTCAGATACAAATAGATAACACGCCATGTGACGAAACACAACCTCACACGGTAACATCCAGTCGATCCAGGTTGGCGTGTTGCCGGGAGAGGGGGCACACACGCCACCCGACGCATTGCACGCAGTGTGTTTCCTGTTAACACCTGACACTACGCGTCAGTCTTTCAAAAACATTCTTGGTTTATAGATTTTTATTTGTTGGTTTTTGTTTAAAATGTCGAATGAGCAATTAATAGAATTTGTGAAACGGTACCCAGTGTTCTATGATATGAGTTCAAGCCAATACCCTGAACATAGTATTTGAAATAATGCTTGGGAAGAAATTTATTTATTCAACCGTTTCTGTATAAAATATATTTCAAAAGTCTTATTCCATCATACATGGATTTGCCGCACGTACGTCTAAGGGATCTCATCCCCACTGCATTCAATCTACTTTCTTTCCTCTTTTGCCAGCTCCAGGCATCACTTCCATACATTAGTGTCGGTACCAGAACTCCATTATGTACCGCTAGTTTTGCCTCGGTAGACATATTTCTATTAGAAATTATTGCATTCAAAGCACCGTTCACCCTATTCCCGGCAGTCATTCTCCTCTCTATATCTTTCTCAACATTCCCTCTTCTATCGAACATACATCCCAAGTGCACAAACTCATATACTTTGTTCCCAACATTCATTGCCTACTAGTATTTCACACGTTGTCTTACTTTCCTCCTTCTCGAATACCGTCATTTTTTACTTCTTTACATTCATAATAAGGTCGCTTTCCTTGCATACATCATACATCATGCTTACTAGACTTTGTAAGTCTTGTTCGCTGTTTGCCATTAATACTGCATCATCCGCGTACAGTTAACAGCATACAATCAAATTACTCATTTTCGCTCCTACATTCACACATTCCAGTTCTTTCACACAATTATCCATATACAAGTTGAACAGCCATGAAGACATTACGCAACCCTGTTTGACACCTTTTGTTATATCAAACCATGTGAATGATCCATTGATTCTTACATACGCAGTACTCCCCTCGTAAAGGGATGCAACTGCGTGTATAAGTTTACCGTTCACCTTGTAACCAGAGAGTACCTTCCATAACCTTCCTCTTATAACTCTATCATAAGTCTTTGCACATCTATAAATGCACCGAAAAGTTTTTGGTTTTTCGCTGAAAACTTTTCCGGCAAAACTCGAAGAGAGAATATCTGATCCATGCATCCTCTTCCATCCACAAAGGCCCCTTGCACGTCCCATACCTTTTATTTCGTCATCGACCTTACTCTTTCTATCAAAATTCTTCCATAAAGTTTGCCAACCGAGCTTAAAAGGTTGATTGCCCTGTAATTCCCGCATTCCATTCTCGACCCTTTCGACAAAATTTCGTTTCCCCACATTAATGTCATGTTGATGGATACAGCGCATGCGTATTCACTTGTAAATATACCACGTGGTACTGACGCGCAGCGCGACGTCGCCGTGAGCTCGCTCGGATACCGTGCGCATGGAAACGTTGCCGCGGCACGTAGAAATGCCCCACTATGTTGTGCACAACGTCGCGGAACAGTGCGCGACGTTGCAACGTCACGTGGACTCTATGCCGCGCGTGATATTGAGGGACTATTTGTTCTCTAGTGAATTCATGGCTTTATTGTCTCTTAACACACATTTCACTAAGATACGTAGAACAAGTACAGTAATGTATGTGTGTGTGGCAAATCCATTTATTATAGAATAAAGAACGAAGATATTAAGAATGAATGTAAAGCTGATCGTAGCATAATACATAGAATAAAAATAGGGTCGCTCAGGTGGTTTGGGCATGTTGAGCGAATGAATGAGGAAGGAATGGTAAGAAAGATATATAATGCAAGTGGAGAAGACGTGGCATAACCAGATTAACCAGATACTGAAAGATGGTCCTGTTACAAGCCTGAACAACCGTCGAGCTTGCATGCGAAGATGTATGAATGTAGATGAAGCGATAGTTGTATTAAATAGTAAATCCATGGCCACGTCAATACACTTCCGTCCTTCTACGATACTAGCAAAGCGTATTGTATATGTGCACGATTCGCATAAGTGTCGACACGTCATATTGCGTCGCGTTTCAGTAGTGTGTTTCAACCTTAAGAAACCAGATAATAAATTGTCGTATTTTATTGACACATGAATACTAAAGAGTTGAAAGACAGAAAGAAAAGAATTAGTGTATATTATAGATATCTCACAGAGACGAAACTGTATTAATTATGGGAAAGTAGGTATAGAAGTCATTTGGGTGTAACAGGACTTATGACCTGTCTTTTGGTAGGCTTAAGTGATCACTTTACACAATTGTAACATTCGCCATTTCCACCCATGATAGAATATACCATGCTTATTCATTTTTTGGAAGTTGTATATATGTTCAAATTGCGTGAAGCTTTCATATATGAGTTGTAAGCGCCTTTTCCATGCGGCCTGTACAAAGCCATTTTCATTCCCCTAAATCCCCACAGATGTCGCTAATGAGAAAATCTACAATTGATTTTACGGAATTTAGGGAGCAATATCCTTTTATTATGTGTAATGAAATTCATCCGAATACTTGCATTACACTAGGATACGCCAGGAAATATTATTTCCAATTTTTGTTAAATTCCTTTTTGACCAGTATTTACAATTCAGAATATTTTGAGTTTGTTCAAATCTTTCAGAACAGTGCTGGATTTATGTCACAGAGACATTATTAATCAATTAGATTAATAATGTTCTAATTGAGATCTAATTGATTAATAATGTCTCTGTGACATAAATCCAGCACTGTTCTGAAAGATTTGAACAAACTCAAAATATTCTGAAGAAAGAAAAGATTTCTGCTCAATCTTAATTACATTCATTTGCTAATGAATAAAGTTATAAACTCTTGTGTATACTTATCCATTTGTGAACCGTCCGTTTAGCTGTAATATCAGCCCTGCTGAGCTGGTCTCCGTGGATTCCCCTGGGCAAGCTGGTATATGGAGCGTACCTGGTCCATATGGGTTTACAAATTCGGTCTGTGGCGCTCTCCAGGGAGCCGTATCACATAGACCCAGCCGTGATTGTAAGTAGTTATATATTGTACCGTCACTTTATACCAAACTATATTTAAAGTAACAAACAGGACTACACGTGGTGAATTGGTTATTTTCTTAAGTTGGCAATGGTACCTCATGCCAAGAGTATTCGAATCGTGCATGGTGAAATTGTGTATACTGCCAGTGATGAAGAATGGAGTGGAGACGATGATCCTTACAAAGAAAAATGTAGAAAAGCTCAAAAGCAAACAACGATCCATGGAGAAATCCATACTATTAGCTTGAGAAATAGAATAAGAAATGATGAAATTAGGCTCAGAACTAGAGAAGTGGAAATCATGGATAGCGTAGCGAAGCTAAAATGCTACAATGGACGGGGCATGTTGCAAGGCAGGACGCCGCAAGATGGACTCCTACTACTTCAGAAGTGGAGACCTTTGGAGAGTAAAAGAGTAAAAGACCTTCAAAAGAGATAGGCCGCCGATATAGCCGCTGTGGGGGGAAAAATGGCTAAGAAGCCAACAATAGCGAAGGATGGAAGGATATGGAAGAGGCCTGTATCTAGCAGTGGAGAGATGAAGGCTGAATAAGAAGAAGAGTGAAGATTTGAAATATCTCCTTTCCTGTATTTCCAGATATTTCTCCCAAGTGTTTCCTTTAACATTAAACTATACATTACCATTTTTTTACAGTTGTGTCAAGCTTTGGGAGATACGGTATTGGCTTTTTCGGCAGCTCTCTTTCTGTACGTCACCGTGGAGGGGCCCATCAGGCAAATCGTTAACATCATCATGTCATCTGGCAAAAAGTAAGTATGTCCCTCATAAAATTTGTCTCAAAAGCATATATATATTTTTTTCATTTTTACGCACTCTTACTTTAACTCTGTATTTTATTTTCATGTTTTCCAGTACCGTGAACCACGAAAACCTTTTTCATTTGAAATCAAAAAGATTTTATATCGGAATATCGACTCACACTAAGCAAACGTTCAACTACCTTAAATATTCACACATGACACCGTGTTTTCATATTGCCACATTAGATAATGGTGCTGATATTTTTTGTGTTTCTATTCAATGCATAAAATCATATTTTGGGTTTTCTTCTTCATTCTCTTTATACGCTTTCCATTGCATTTTGGGTCAGCTTTCCTTACCTTTCTTTTCCACGATTACCTGTTCTGGACCATCACTTCCTCCAACTGAACATTCTTTAGGTTCTTCTCCACAGTACTCCACCATGTGGATCTGGGTCGATCTGTACTTCTTTTTGTTTCTCGTATTTTGAGTGCGGTATGCATTGCATGATCTCCATGCCTCATTACATGGCCATACTATATTGTGGAGAAATATTATTATATGAGTTTATACACTTTTTTCCGTAATTGGAACTTATATAATACTTAATTCTATAAGGGTAATAAAAATTCTATTACGCTGGGATAGAAGGTAAGGACTTGTTATGATGCGAGTAATATGAGCGTTATACGACGGCCGCGTATGTTATACTGTTTTTAAATATTTATTTGTCTACCGAGGCAAAACTAGCGGTGCATAAAGGAATTCTGGTACCAACACTGATGTATAGAAGCGAAACCTGGAGGTTGAAACGGAAGAGAAACGAAAGTAGATTGAATGCAGTGGAGATGAGATCCCTCAGACGTATGTGTGGCAGATCAATTAATGATAGAGTAAAGAATGCAGTTATTAGTAATGAATGTAAAGCTGATCTTAGCATAATTAATAGAATTAAAAAAGGGTCGCTCAGATGGTTCTGCATGTTGAGCGAATGAATGAGGAAAGAATGGTAAGAAAGATATATAATGCTGGTAATAAAGATATATAAGTGTTGATGGCGCCAGAAAGAGAGGGCGACTGCGGAAGACGTGGCATGACCAGATTAACCAGATACTGGAAGATGGTCCCGTTAGAAGCTTCAACAACCGGCGAGCTTGTATGCGAAAATGTATGAGTGTGGATGAGGCGAGAGTTGTATGTGTACAGAAGAGTGTGGCGCTCTCTCCTCTCTGCCTACCCCCACAGGGAAAAGGCATGATGGTAAGTTAGTTAGTTAAATATTTATTTTTAATGCTACAGCAGGCCACGAGGCCCAATTAATGTAGCTAAACACTTCACAAAAACACCCAGGCTTGAGAAAATCACATAGATGTAACGTGACCTCAGCAGGAATCTAACCGGGAACCTCCGGTATGAGAAGCCAGTGTCATACTGGACTACATGGGGCCGCCAATATCAGAGGCGTAGCAATTATTATAGTTATGCTATTCAGACGCCTGTGCGTTAAGACCATCCCAAATTAGAACAATGACCTCGCAATGTGGCATTAATTTTATTTAGACTTGTTACACAAAGTAAACTCAGCAATTAGCCTCGCACTAGGCTTCACTTGGATCTCGACTTCTAGAGTGAACGGGTGTGCATGCCACCAATTCAAAACAGAACTCGAAATACGAGGCAAAAAATCCCTTTGAAAATGGCCAGTGCTATCTGTCCGAAACGTTGGGTACATAATAACAGTCTTTCTCAAGACTACATACATCGAATAAGACGAATACGCGGGTTACCCTTGAAAATAATCCTTCGTCTTTTACCCGCGAGACAATTAATTATTTTTAGCAACTTAAGTAGCTTCTTTGTAACTGTTAAAGTTTCATATTAATTTTATCACCTACAGGAAGACAAAGGACGCTCCAGTGAAGGAAGAGACCTATTCTCAAACAGGATACAATAATAAAGCTGTGGACTTGGAACTAGAAACGCAACCAGTACCAACACTCGACAAGTCTCTCAAAGACAATTCAATAATGCAGATGTTTGCCAAGAAAGACAATATCGTTGAGGGAAACAAAAATAATATTACAGTTGAAATTAATTCTTAGTTACTATAACTAACATCAGTGGGAAAATGTGTAATTCTATAGATGTGTATATGTATATGATACAACTTAAAACAAAATAAAGATAAATTACAATTAAAATGAGTAAAAGGAAATTGAAATATGAATGAAAAAAGCTTATAAAAATTTGTATTTGTAAATTGTAATTTAAACCTTTATAATAAAATAAACTAAACGTTGCATAAATCACTTTGAATAATGTAACTTCGAAATACTTCGATAACAATAAACTTTCATTAGGGCGGATGCACACTAACTGATCTATAAAAAAAGTAAGTTAACGATCCATTGTCGGGTTTGGCGTAGCCTCAGTCATAGTGTATCCTAATGAACAAAATGTATGTTTTTCCGGGCGTACATAGCCTGGCGATCCCTGTATTATCCCGTACTTAGAAAAGCGGAGCTCAGCCAGCGAGCAAAGTTGGCAGTATACAAATCAGTTTTCAGGCCGACCCTAGTGTACGGCCACGAGTGCTGGATCTTGACCGAAAGAACCCACTCAAGGCTACAGGTCGCCGAGATGGGATTTCCACGAGGAATAGTAGGAGTTACCAGAAGAGACAGAATCAGAAATACTCAAATAAGAGAATATCTCAAAGTAGAACCCTTATTGACATTCATCGAGAAACCATAGTTACGGTGGCTGGGACATATCTTGCGGATGCCAGCATATAGACTGCCAAAGTGGATATTCCAGGCAAGACCAGAAGGCAGAAGACCAAGGAACCGTCCTAGGAGGAGCTGGCGGAAACAGTTGGAGGACTGCTGCGAGGCGAGGTTGCAACTAAATCAGGCTGACGCGGAGAGCGAAGCCCAAGACAGAAAAAGTTGGAATATTTTATGCCCCAGTGCAGGGACCCCGACCCGATAGGACAAGAAGAAGACATAAGCTGGCTAGAGTGTATTCCAGCTTTTATACATATGTGCTTTCAGAAATATTATTTTTAAAGGAAGTAGTTGCAAAACCAAAAAAAATCGAAAAGCGCCAGACAAATAACTGTTTCTGAATGATTGTACAGAGGAAAAATGGGAGGCTTAAAACGTGTATTTAACGATTTAAAAAACATACCTAATTGATCAAAATATTGTTTTCTTCTAAACTTGCGCCAATTCCAAGCACACTTCCCGCGTTGCTAACTACTATTTCACCCTATCCGATTACACAACCCAGATATCTCCACAGTACCCAGTCAGATTTCCCCACTCGGTCCATACTGTCTAACGGAATTCCTATATAAACCCGATTGTACAGCGCAAATTAAAACTAAAATAAAGGATAAAATGACTAATGTATTTCAATTGATTACGCGATTCTTAATAAAACGAAATTATTAAAGCGACGATTTCCTTTTAAATGCGATCTATAGAGAATTACGAAATTCATGGTTAGTACAAATAAACTACAAAAATACTTCTTGAATACGCGGAGTATACAAAATCAAATCATCGTCTCCAATAAATATACATTGATAACAGAACAAATAGATAATAAGATAGATAAAAGTCTTAGCTTTCGTTTTCTTGCGGGCTTCGTGCATCCCTTCCTTGGTTTTAATTCCTCTAACTTGTTTCCTTGAGAGGACAAAATTAATTCCTCGTTACTGATTCTCTTCAGGGTCCGGCTATGATTAATTGGTTTGTAGATCGCGAGTAAAATTGGCAGCACCTCCGGTCTATTATTTCCTGAAAAAATTAAGTAACATATCGCGAACTCGTCGTCTTTTCTACGTCTTTTATACATCGTGGTCCGTGGCGGAAGACAAAGTCGCACGCCAGCATAATTACATTGATCACCTTCCAGTTGTAAAAGACCATACATTATTATCACTAAAAGTTTCGATAATAACCTACAAAAATGTAGCCATAAAAATTAATGGAATATTCTAGCTGGTTCCTTCCCAAAATACACCGAAAATGGTGAATGCGAATAATAAATCTCGACTCCAAATTACCGTGGTTGAATATTATATTTTGATATAATTATTACGTAAATCTTAAAAGAACGTGATTTCGGACCAATATCTGGGGACGCACGGCCTATACCAAATCGTATTATTACCAATCCTCAGCAATAGTCACACGTTACAGATTACGAAATAATGATTCTAGTTTCCGTCCAATTGAAATTGAGGTTACGACTCCTAAATAAAAAGTAAGTGAAAAACATTACGAAATTATAGGAGTCGAAACATAAAAAGTATAAAGAAATTAAAAGTCTTATCTTTAGATATCCTGTGGACTTCGTGTATTCTTTCCTTAATTTGAATCCCTCTCGTTCGTTCCTCCAAATATTTAAAATTGGTCCCTCGTTACTGAATTCTACTGCGTCAGAGATAGTCCTCCGTCGCTAGGAAATTCTTCAGCACCTCCGGTCGCTCTTGGTCTCCAAAAAACTAACGTAAAAGTACTCCGCCGTTGTCGTTCTCTATAGCCCATTTCAATCTCCTCCCTGCCCCCTCGTCCCGATCAGCCCATCGGTTGTTATTACCAAAATCACTCGACCGAGACGGTTACACAGCCCGTGATTGGTTCTCTCGCCCAGTCACCAGTTTGTCGACTTCAAATTCATGAAGCCTTCTGCATCGTTTCTGAAAAGTTACGACCCACCCACGAGTGTTGCAAGTAAATTTATAAAATATTTATAATTATCGCCGTCTACGTCTCAGGTCCATACGGCGTAGTATTGTTTGCTTTGGAATAATAGTTACAATTTCGATCCAATTTTGAATATTCCGTAGAGCCATTTATTATCAAAGATTTTAAACGATCTTGAATGAAGAGAAAATATTTCCTCAGATGCTTTTATTTGACTATCTAATATTTTTAAATTAAGTTTTTCCAATTATATCTTATCTGCATCTATTACGATCATCACAAACTATCCCGGCAAGAAAAAGAGACAGATAACTTGAAAGCTTCAAAAACCTTCGTGGTGGCTACCTATGACTTGCAGGCCACACTACCACTGCCACGGGGAGACGTGTCGGTATTTTATTATAAAAGAAAGTTAAATAATTACAACTTGACAGACACTGAGTTGAAATCGGGAGGAACTAAATGCTTCTTTTGGCATGAAGGACAAGGACTTCGTGAAATTGGGACGTGCGTCTTTAAAGTTATTGAAAGCAAAATGTCACAAAATATTGAATCCACAGATGTCGTATTTTATTCTGACAACTGCTGTGGGCAAAATAAAAATAAATGTATAATAGCAGCGTATCTTTTCGCTGTTCTTAAATTTGAAAATTTAAATTCAATTACACACAAGTTTTTGATAAAGGGACACACCCAGAATGAAGATGTTCGTTCTCTAATCGAGAAATGCATTAAACGAAGCTTGAAGTCGGGTCCGATATACGTCCCTGCCCAGTATGTACAAATAATCAAAGATGCCAAGAAAAAGGGACAGCCCTACTAGGTCCGTGAGATTCCGCACGAATACTTCATATCCTTGAAACATCTGACCTCGTCTCTACGTGTTTGTTTAAATATAAAAATACAGAAACACGAGTAATACAACTGAGAAAGGATAGTCCCGACATTCTGTATTATAAAAGAAGACCTACCAAGAAGACAGTTTCTCCGAAAGTAAAATAGTCCGCAAACTTCCTGAACGGCTGCCAGAAAACATTATTGTCCCTGCCTATCAAGCTAAAATTACTTTCAATGAGAAAAAAAAGATCTCATGAGCCTGCTGCAGCACAATCATACTCCACGACATAACGCACCATTTTTGAAGAGTTGTTCAAAAACTAAATCTTAAAGTACTTTAATATCTTTATACATTTTGTTATAACAAAATGTATAAAGATATTCCATTATTCCTTACATTATTCTGATTTTAAATAATAAAATCCTTGTTGTAACTCAAAATTCGCCGTATTTAATTTGAAAAACCTCTTAAAGTGAAATAAAAAAAGTCACAACTCAAAATTTTCAAAAGGAAATGTAATGTCTTCCATACCGTACAAAAGCTTATTTCTTTCTGAATATAACCATATATTTGACTCAAAATATTGATCAAAAGAAAAAAAATAAAAAAGTGATTTTTTTTCGTTTTTTCGCTTTCCAGTTAAATGCACATTTTTGAGATATGACTATATTTTCGGGAGTGCGATATATGTGGGGCAACGATGTGGGGTATAAAACATCAAACAAACTTAACTTAAAAACTTTAAAAAAATAATAAAGAGTCGGGAATTACAAAGTGCATGATATTAGGTAGGTACAGCACGTAAGAGGTGCATGTTTTTGATATTATGATGATTTCCTGTTCAATGAAACAACTATTTTTTTTGTATGCATGTACTGTGTGCTGTCCTGAATCGAATGAATTTATTATTTCCAGTGTTTCATTTACCTCCCATAGCCACAACCCCTTCGCAATACATGATTATTTCGGTCTCACACTATATAATGAAAGATCTCCTAAAGATGTTTGACCAAGTAGTTAGGATGTAAAATTTGGTATTGGAATATGATATTTTAATAATTTATAATAGAGTAAAAAAATTGTAAATAATGTGTTGGACAGTCCTGACCTTGTAGCATGTATCGATTATAATATACCTTCGATACATAGAATTCGACAAATTGTCACATTCCATTGCCATAATTTCAATAGTAATTATCAATCAAATTCTGTGATACACAGAATATTGGGGACTGGTAATGAATATGGTTGTATGGTTGACATTTTCGACGACAGTCTGGAGAAAGTAAAGTTTACACTTAAAGAGGCAAAACTGCTTCGTTACTGACTTCAACTGTTAATATATACATGTAATGGTGGGTAATATATATTTTTCATACACATCGCTGCTCTGTACTTTATATTTTTAATTTTTATACTCATGTTTTGGTGCAATTCCTGATACTTTTATATTTTGCTACTTATAACTTATATTGTTTAATGTATATTCATTTTAATTTTATGTTATATTTTTTATGTAAAAGCCTATACACATTGGTGCTCTTTACTTTATATTTTAATTTTTATACTCATGTTTTGGTGCAATTCCTGATACTTTTATATTTTGCTACTTACAACTTATATTGTTTAATGTATGTTCTTTTTAATTTTATGTTATATTTTTTATGTAAAAGCCTATACACATTGCTGCTCTTTACTTTATATTTTTAATTTCTATACTCATGTTTTGGTGCTATTCCTGATACTGTTTTTATTTTGCTACTTATAACTAATATTGTTTAATGTATGTTCTTTTTAATTTTATGGTATATTTTTTATGTAAAAGCCTATACACATTGCTGCTCTTTACTTTATATTTTTAATTTTTATACTCATGTTTTGTTGCTATTCCTGATACTTTTTATATTTTGTTACTTATAACTAATATTGTTTAATGTATGTTCTTTTTAATTTTATGTTATATTTTTTATGTAAAAGCCTATACACATGGCTGCTCTTTACTTTATATTTTTAATTTTTATACTCATGTTTTGTTGCTATTCCTGATACTTTTTATATTTTGTTACTTATAACTAATATTGTTTAATGTATGTTCTTTTTAATTTTATGTTATATTTTTTATGTAAAAGCCTATACACATGGCTGCTCTTTACTTTATATTTTTAATTTTTATACTCATGTTTTGGTGCAATTCCTGATACTTTTATATTTTGCTACTTATAACTTATATTGTTTAAAATATATTCATTTTAATTTTATGTTATATTTTTTATGTAAAAGCCTATACACATTGGTGCTCTTTACTTTATATTTTAATTTTTATACTCATGTTTTGGTGCTATACAGATATTGTTTAATGCATGCGCTTTTTGAAATTTATATATATTCTTTATGTAAAAGCCTATACCTAATGGGCGTAAACAAATAAATAAATAAATAAAAGACTAATTAAACAAATAAATCAATTATAATTCAATCTATTTATTATTAAAAATAAAATGATGTAATTCTCACTATTCATTTCCAATAATGTTTGGAATGTTGGTTTATTCAGAGGACAACCTCAACCAACCACAGAAGAAATTATTATGCTAGTTATTAATAATTTCAAACTAAGAGCAAAATTTTTACTCAAATCAAAAATCTCACCGGCTTATAGTAATTTCAAAACTATTTATTTATTTTGGTCAGTTTCAACCAAACACCACTGCGCGCCGTCAATATGAAATTTCTGTTGTCGTATACCATGGGAATGATGGTCTGGTCGCAGGTGGACACTTCATACGTGGACAGCACAGACACCAGCCCCAATCTTGTCTCCAACATTCCAAATCTGCTGCCTTTAACAAAAAATAGCCAAAAAATGTCCCATCCTGAAAGCTTCCTAAAAACCTAAATAGCAAACACCAGCGATAGAATTTCGGTCGCAAAGGATATTTTTTAAAGTTTAGTTGAAAAGCTTTCTGTAAAAGTACAGCAATATTTTTTTAGTACTGTAGCATAGATGAAAAAAAGTGGTTTCAACTTTTTTTTCACAAACTTCAGTAACGCGAGCTTTCTGCAAAAGCAAAGGCTTGGTAGTCAAACGTCAGGAACACAAGCTCGGTGGTAGCTTTTGCTCAGTAATAAGTTACAAAAAGACGTTACAGAAAAAGTAACAAAAATGGGTAGCTAAAGTTCAGCAGAAAATATTCAGTGACAAAAGCCGAGTCGTAAAATCTAAGTAACAAAAGCCTAGTTGCAAAAGCTAACTAACATATACTAACTAACTAGCTACTCATAACATAACTAGCTAACTGGTATATAATCAGTACTAGAAACTCAGTGATAAAAGCTTTCTGTATAAGTTCAGTATATAAAAACATATATAAAATGCTCACAGAGTTAAAACTAGCAATGAAATAAAAAACATGGGGAGCGTGTCAGCATTGCTATCTATGCCCATTGGTTTCAGCAAAATAGTCTATTATGTCTATACCAGCAACATATTATTTGTTATTAGTAATTCTTATTGGTAATCGCATGATAAATATTAATGAAATGATATATTTTAGTATTGAAAAGATGCGTCATTACTTACCAATGCATAACCTCGGTCCTTCTCCAAAAGGCAGGTAAGAGAAATGATGTCTCGCCGCTTTATTTTCTGGAGTAAATCTCTCCGGGTCAAACTTCATCGGGTCGGGGAAGAATTCAGGGTCCCTCTGGATTCCCAGGATGGGGATCATCACGGGAGTCTCCTTTTCTATCTTGATGTCCGTGCCGGGCACGATGTACTCCTTGGTGCAGATCCTGAAGATAACTGGGAGAGGGGGGTATATCCTTAATGTTTCTGAAATTTTAAATATTTTTATGAGAATCTTTAATGGGTTTTGCTACTTTATGCTTTGATTTTCGCTGAATCAACTCGAGATACTCAAAAAATAATGCAAACTTACAATGAAACTTTTTGGATTCACGGAAATGCATTTAACTGGATCAGTCCACTACATTAAATGTAGTTAAATTATTGCAATACAAGTTCAAACAAAATTTTACCATAATAATTCCCTCAGTAGTACCACACTTATGTTTTAAGGTATTTTTTTTATGAAGATGATACTTATTTATTTAAAGTGAGTGATAACATAAATAAAATATTAAGAAAAATATTCTATAAGTAATAAATCACTCCTTAGTAAATCATTAAATAAAAAAATACTTTTTCAAAATGTTGTAAAATAATTTTACGTTAGTAATAAAATATTCAGACAAAGTATTGGCTGTCAAATTGGTCCATGAAAGCAATTATTTAAAGGATGATGAAATTTAACAACCTTCGATAACTTTAGTCAGGTAAGCCATTTCTCCAAGGCTCTTGTATGTCACTTTTCCTTCATATTTCTCCAAAACTCGATGTATTTCCTTCCTGAGTGTATCCTGAATTTTGGGATTGAGGGCCAGCTCGTAGAGTGCGAAGCTGGCTGTGGTAGACGACGTCTCGAAGCCAGCAACGAAGAACACAAACACCTGGGCAGCGATCTGCATCAGGGTGAGTCGGGATCCGTCATCGGGGAGTGTCTCAGACTGTCCTAAAAAGTGGATCGGCACACTGTTAAGTAGAATTGGACGATTCACTTTTTAACGAGTTGTAACGGTGAAAAGTTTTTTTCTCTAATTGTATCGTGATACTTCACTTCAGTGATCAGAATATCAGTTCTACTTTATTTGAAATATAATAATAATATAAGATTGATTATATTGTCACGAGATTGTAGAAACGGAAAGATTAAAGGTAGACGTAAAGCCCTCTGCAAATTTGGCAGATAATTGGAAATTGCTGGCGGTGTCTTGCATACAAGGAAATAAATCAGAAACTTCTCAATCAAACTCGAAACATACAGTGAATAACCGCGAAGTACTTTAGCGACTTGTGAGAGGCGTAAGAAACGATCGGAACAATACAAACGACGCGAATCAGAATTTTTAGGTACAAGTAGAGGATTCTCGAGCGAGTGCGAGATTAAGGACTTGTTCAGACACGCGAGAATCGTGCGATTGCAAATCGCGCGTTTTGAAACCGCAGATTTGTGTCACGCGTTAATAATAATAGCCGCGGTTAGTAAGCGATTTGTGTGCGCGAATAGCGTCAGGAATAAACGTCAGTTTGACAGCTCCGGTGCCGATCTCCATCTTTCAATATCAGAAATAAATTCACTCATTACTTTGTGAACGACGGCCGTATTCCATGGCAAGACACAAAAATATAATTCTGTCAGTCAGTACCTACTTAACCTAAAATACTCTTTTTTTCCAACGTATTTTCACCATTTCCAAATATCTCCACCAACTCCTGCCAAGCTTGGTTCTTGGCAATTTTATTTGAGTAATCCTCATACTGAAGATTCCATTTTGCAGGTCTTTTCTCCACTTCATCAATAAAAAGTTCAGTGTCAAAGCGATTCATAACGAGCTCGCGCGTGCTCCTGTTGAACGAACCGCGTGGTGCCCGCAACGCAACTGAACGCTTTCAAAGGACTCCATAGTAATAGGATCGCGCGGACGCCGCGCGAGTCTATTTTCTAACGGTTGGGTGGCGGGCAACGCGGCTGTTGACTAACCGCGCGATTGTGTCTGAACGATCAGATACAATCCTTCCTAACTAAGACCCCACTAATCCTACCTACTAAATAAGACCCGTGCGGATCCCACGCGATTCTGAAACCGCGCGATTCCCGCTGTGTCTGAGCAAACCCTTAGTGCGAATTGCGGAATAGATCTCCAATTGAAATCTTGTCCAGTGACTTTTGTGATAGATAAAAACTTTAAGTAATTCATGAGTTTGATTTGTCACCGCCGCGATCCCGTGACAATGCACAGAAAAGTAGAAAATATTTAATGAGATACCTGTTTCATCGTCCGCCACAAAGCCGTCATTCTTCAGCTGTATCAGAAGCTGCATGAAGTCTTTTCTCTCAACGTTGTTCTCTTCGCGGAACTTGATCGTATCAGCGACAGTTTTGTAAAAGAAATCGTTGATATCCCTCCCTATTAGACTGAATCCTCGTCTGTTGACTAATGAAGGCACAAAGAAGAAGCAAAAGCGCAGAAGGTATTGGAAGAAACTAATCTCGAAAATCTTCCTGCCCATCCTCCTGAACTCGGCGTCCGGGTTGGTGAAGCTGTTGCACTGGATGCCGAACGCGCAGGACCCGATGACGTCCGTGTTGAGCTTAGCCATCAAGTCCTTCATATCCGTGACTTCGTCCTTCGAGTCTCTAGAATCGAGATACTTGGTCATCTCTGTGCTGCATTGAGCTACAGTTTCAAACATGTATTTGATCTTGCTCGAAGTAAAGGTGGGAGTCAGTTTGATTCTCAGCTTCTTCCATTTCTCCCCGGTTAAATTAAACAAATGCGCAGCTAACGGTTCAATCTTTGGGTTAATCGGCATGCCGTGATCCGTGAAGTGTATAAAGTCCTTTATCAGAACTGTTTTAATCAATTCCAGGTCGTTGATGACGAAAGTTTTCCTAAAAAACATGTAGACTCCGGCGTAGGGCAGCGGTTTGGTCTGGTTGTAGATGTCGAAAAATATTTGGCCGAGGGAGTCACCTCGAAATATATTACCGATATTTCCAAGCACAAAAGCCGGCTGCGGACCCTGAACGCCCCTTTTCTTCCAATAAGAGTAGTTCCAGAGGTTCCACAAATAAAATATGCCAACCAACACCAGTCCGTACGACATTAGGCTCCACCAGAAAACACTCGACATGGTGCTCCTCGGTACAGTTTGTAAAATTAAATTTTTCTCCTGGAAAATCTCTGTAACATCACCATAAATAAACCACGAATACTCAGTCAACAGAGAAATTGGGTATTTTAATGATGAGTGTGGTGTACAAAATTAAAATATATTTCTCTCGGTATTGGAACCAACTGGTTACGTTCCAATACCGAGAGGAATATTTTAAAAATAACTAATTCTGGAATATCCCCGTAATTGCGGCTCATATTCTTATTTCAAAATTCATGATAACATTTGGATTTTTGAGGTATTTCGCAAATATGAAATGTATGCCACCATAGCAACTTTCACCTAAATTTAACCGATATAGATGAACGCCTTAACGATGAAGACAGACGGAAGAAAGACGTCTGAATCTTGAACAAATTTAACTTAAATTTAACAGATATAGATGAACGCCTTAATGATGAAGACAGACAGAAAAAAGACTTGTAAAAATGTTCTTAGGTTTTCCCGGCCACTCAAAACCGTCAGGTTTGTGTTTTCTGGGGTATTATGCCGCGTTATTACGGCCTTTCTGGCCAACGTTTCGGATCCCATTGCAGGGTCCATCATCAGAGCTGATGTGATATGTGATGTGTGTCACATCAACCCTGATGATGGACCCTGCAAAAATCAAAATCAAAACCAAAATCAAAAATCAAAATCAAAACCCTTCAAAATCCGAAACGTCGGCCGGAAAGGTCGTAATAACACGTCATCTTCTAATCTTCTTAAGACTTCAAATCTTGAACAAGACTGTGCGTACAACGAAAGGAAATCACACAGCGAAATGAAAAAAATAACTTTGGATCCTATTGTCGAACGTGAAATGAAAATGCTCAGAAAAATAGCAATTTTATGCCATCGAGCAATGTATCCCGGTTAGCAAAATATAAAACAAAGTTTGCAAAAGACAAAAAGAAAACATTTTATGTACTAGGTACCAGACCGATTAGAATTTGTAGGTAAGTAAAATAATAAATGGTCGATGTATGGAATTAAAAATTACAAGGCTTATCGCGCATTTTCTATTTAAATTTATTCTTTTGGATTCCTCCATTACATATAAAAATAATCCACAATCTATTTTGTCAAATTATACCAAACATTAAGAGATTGCTTAAATAGCTGTCAACATTTCACGAACTAGTGCTTCCTCGGCTGCGGGCTTTGAGCAGCGTTGATAGGATTATGTTTTGACAGCCGGTAAAAAGATTAGACCCTTTAAAAGTACATAGATCATTAGCCATTTATTTCAATGGAATTTAATTGTGTCGCGTATAATTTTCTAAAGGTGCGCGCGTGCAAAATTGCGCTAAATTTTTACTCACACCATTTGCGCTCAACCAATAGTTGTAATTTTTGCATATTCCATCAAGAAAATGCAAAAGCATAACAAACCATTTTTACACCCTTTCTTTTAACTCGTAGCGTCTGCTTGTTGGCTTGTCTGTCGAAAAAACTTTGGATCGATTTTTAACCCTTTTCACGTGATCCAATCGAGCTGAAACTTTGCAGGCAGACTCGTGGCGACGATCAAAATGACCTAACAAATTTTCGTTTATTTTTTTTATAATTTTGGATTTTTCGAAATTTTAATGGTTTTTTCAAATTGGAAATTATACATATGTTCTAGGAAATGAATAGAATAACAGATGTGATTTTAAAAAACGTGAATTGAAATTAAAAATAAAGGTACACTCACTTAAAAATATCAACATCCATGCCAGGTTTAAATCAAAACACCAACGTTATATTCCGTTTGAACCGCAATTTGCAAGAAAAGTTTGATTACTACCAACAGCGGACTGATGACGTCACGGAATATTTAAAATTTGAATTACTCCGTCGGTGTTATACATCCTTCACTACGAATTTTGAAAATTTATGACAATTGGTTTTTAGGAAGAAATCGAATAATAATTTATTTCTTTTAGATTTCTACATTCTACATTACTCAAATCTGATTCTGACTATTTTAAATCATTTGACGCTGGAAATTCACAAGGTACGATATTGCTGATAATTGAATTTATAAAAATCTTGATTAGGTAAATTGACTAACAAATGTTTTTAGAATTTAATCTTCAAAGCATGAAGTTTTTATCAAAGCTCAAAACATCTCACATTTTAAAAATACATTAAATTCCTGTAAGTTAAGTGTTATGTTATATGTTTTAATTCGTCTTTAATTGCTGTTATATTTTACAAAGAAAGGGAGTATAATAAAAACTTGGTTTTTATGGGTTAGTTTTTTTAAAGATATTTGATTACCAAGACTTTATTATACTCCTTTTCTCATTTAATTAGGTTTCGTGCCTACTGTATGAGTCAGGGTCATTACTCATTTGTATTAATTCCAATTTGAAAAAACCATTAAAATTTCGAAAAATCCGAAATTATACTATAATTATTACATTTTTTGAACGAAAATTTGTTAGAACATTTTTATCGTCGCCACAAGTCTGCCTGCAAAGTTTCAGCTCGATTGGATCACGGGAAAAGGGTTAAAAATCGATCCAAATTTTTCCGGCAGACAATTAACCGCAGACGCTACGAGTTGAAAGAAAGGGAGTATAATAATGAAACAATTCTAAATTTCGAAACGTTTTTGACAGCCTCTGAAATCCGGCCGAATTCTGAAAATAGAAAGATTTTTATTTGGTGATTGTTATACCAACACTCAAAATTACGAAACGACAAGACATCCGTCAAATATCAATTGTGACGAAAATAATGTCTTAAATGTTATATTTGAACTCTTTGGATGAAGAAATTGGTAGGTATATTAGCACTTATTTTATATAATATTAGCCCTAGAAAGATAGTTTGCGTAAAATTGGGGCATGCGTGTTCGAAATTGCCGCTCTGCGTTTAGGACATCTCACTCGTCGCTTGGTACTTCCGTGAGGCGCACTTTTTTTTGAAGTGTCAACAATTTTGAAATAAAACGTCCACGTGAGTCAAAATGACGCATCTTTTAAGTAATTTTTAAGTTGATATGTGTCAAAGCTGTATCTAACCTATTATATATAAGATATCCCAATTATTTAGTTTATAATTCCAAATGATTATTAGTAAAAAAATAGTGTTTTGTAACGAATGAAAAATATTTCGGAAGTTTTGTTGATTGTAGAAGAGATTTAAAGTTTTTGTTACTTTTATATAAATAAACAAATGTAAATACATAACTTGTGATTTTTCTTATTCATCTATGTGTAAATATATAACAACGATTGGTTTATTAAAATCAATAAATATATCTTGACGTTTCAGCTAGTTAAATCTCATGGCGAGGCGGCCGTAGCAACATGCGCGAAACGGCCGGTTCGGGTTTAGTGGCGCGGGGTTCAAGCCGCACTCCGGCCGCTTAACTTGTTTTTTTCTAGACGTAAATTCCAACGAAATAACAAACGTTACACGAAGTTACGAGGACAGACAGACAGACAAACGGACTGATGGACGGACAGACGGACAGACAACGAAATTATCATGTTTGATGTATGATTATTCATGAATCTCTTTTCTCCACATTCCTCATAATCAACATATTACACTAACTAGCTCGTGTAGATTCACGAGAATCATAATATAGATAGTTCATAATATAGATAATGTTCTCGAAGCTTCCGGCATAATTTCGAGCATTCATTTCTTTCTGAATTCTGCTAGATTGTTCTAGAAGACTTTGATAATTATTATATTTTATTTTTAATCTTGTTCTTTTTAAAGGATGTGTGTAGAGAGAACTCTTATTAATACTATACACCATTAATAATTATACACCCGAATCCAAGTTACCACGATTTTTAACTTTATAACGACAGTTTTCTTTTTAAGAATACACGCAGTCAAAAAAGGGATTATTTTTGCATCAATCTTAATACTAAACACGTAAAGCAAGAAATATACTAGCGCCTGCATACAAACCTGTTCACTAAATTACTAGTGATTACTACCGAGACTTCTTTTCGATTTGACTCAGTTACCTCCCGTTAGATTCGAACACGACACTAATCTAAGAGACGAGCCGATGAGTGCGACCCACGGCATACTGCTACTTGAACAGCTGTCCGCTGTCCAGCGCAAAGGTGAGTCTATGAATTGTCGAATTGTTAAGCTGATTAATTCTAAATCAAGTCATTTGCAGGTTTCCCCTTTGCCCAGGGGCCGAAATGGAAACGGTGGATAAAATACGAAATTTTACATTTACACTCTTAGTAATCCAAAACTTACTAATACTGGGGTACCCCGATCTATTCTTGGTCCATTACTGTATATTATTTATGTATCTACTATGTCTAAAATCTTTAAGTATGCTAAGCATTTTGTGTATGCTGATGATACTACTCTTGTGATTTCCCACAAGGATGCAAGCTGGGTGGAAAATTGTATGCATGAAGACTATAATGCTTTGCTAAGTTAAGTCATCGTACCAATCAAACGACCCATTTCCGTTAAAATCTATGCTTTAAAAGAACTTTTACACTTACACTTACAGAAAACGTTAAATTTCAATAATTAAGTTTTATAAACCGGGGAATCTTCAATGATAAGTGCCCAGGGAAGCCCTCTATCGAGATAGAGGGCTTCACCAAAAATATCTAACTATCCATAGGGGAAGGGGTAACTTAAATCTTATAAAACATTTAAGAATAAATTAAATATTATGTTTTAAACCACTTTATCGCTATATATTTGTCAAATAGTTTCGGTTGGACTCAACCTTCTTCAGGACAATTATAATATAGACTGAAAAAAAATAAATTAAATCTTATAAAGTCGAATATGCGTGGTAAGTATGGTATACCCACTGTTTGATAATGGCCTAACAGCTGTCACATTTAAAATAACGCTCAACTTGCAGAACTTAATAATAATATTTATTAAAATTTAATTTATTTTAAAATTGATTAAAAATAAACATGGAGTTCTACAAACAAAACTCAAAAACCATTAACAATTAAGGTTGATATAGATTTTGAAAAATGTGTAATTTTTCATTATGTAATTTAATTCGTGACTACATTTTTTCTTGTTATTTTTTTATGTGTAACATCTTTCCTCTCGCTTTCCTGCAATCTGTGGCAGTGATTTCGTGAAAAATGACGGAAATGCGTAAAAAGAAAAAAGAAGCCGGGGATGCGCGCGCTACTCCATTTGACCAAGGAGCGCGCGCGGTGATAAATTGGCCGTGAGATGGTGCCAACCATTGCCAAACCATTTTACGAGAGTTTGGTACTATAACTATTAATAAATGTAAAATATAAGTTTTCTTCTTTCAAACTTTGGAGAGATTGACAAAATTAAAGGAAATAAACCTTCTTGTGTTGCTCTGTTAATAAAGAAACGACATTAAAGTACACAGTCGACATCGCCAAAATTCTTTTATGACAGCTCACCCTGAGGTTAAATTTAATATTAACGAAATGCAAATACATTTTCATTACTTGTATTTACTAATTAATAAGTGAAAAACTGAATAATAATGAATATTTATTCCATAATTATTCCTTGTTAAATATTTCTGTATTGGGCTTTTTTAAATTTGAGGTTAATTTCTGTCGCTGCTCAATTGATATTTGTAATTGTGAGATGTCAAATGTCATAAGCGACTACCGTAAGGCTCGCTCGTTTTTATGTTTATTTTTTTTGTTACCCGTGTTATTTCTTCTTGTTGATATGAATGTTATAACTAATGCCTTCACAGCCGATTTCTAAGCTTTTCTGCTATGTGTAGCCGACTTCAAGATCCAGATACCATTCTTCAGCCCCTGTTGTGGATGGCATCAATATTCATCAAATTAATATTTATATAACCTGTCGTGTGACGCTGATTTAACTTCGAAGGGAAATATCTGAAATATCACCTTTATATTTTCTATTATAATATTTTGACGGTTCCCTGACGGGTGGTAAATACTTGTTCCTGTGACAATTCGTTTCCGTCAATTGTCACCCAGACAGTTAATTCCTTACACATTGATCAACCAGAAATCGAAGTTCTAAAGTTTTTTTCAAGTATACATTACGCGATTGTTATAAATAAATTATATATAAATAGGGTGGGAGCAAATTTATGGAAATATTGCTGTCAAACGAAGTTTTAATCATTTTTCAAGTTTACTTGTGCAACTTTATGGAAGGCCATTTTAAATACTTTGTTTACTTTCACTATTTTTATTTATTTTTATTTAATAGATAATATTATTTATTGATTTGGCATTAAATTTGTGGTAAATTAATACATAATACATATAATTTCTTTTATAACAATTTTCACTAGCAAATATTAACAATCAAAAGAGTATCTCATTGGTCTTGTGGTTAAGACTCTTGCCTCGTGATCCAAAGGTCGCGGGTTCGAACTTTACTCTAGATCAGCAAGTTAGTCCTATTTTCATAGCACAAGCGTTTAGCTTCGTTTGAAAATAGTAAGAATATTGATGTGACACATGTTCCGTGTTCGCATCTCTATTTAATTTTTTTTATTATCATGTTGCAACGTTGCATTGTGTAGAGTGATTACTTAAGCCAGCTCATACAGATTGTAAGCCCCGGGCCATCCTATTAAAAGACATACATGCACATTTCTCATATAAATAATTAATTATTCCTCTGCGGACAAATTAAGTAATCGTGATCTCAGAACATACCTATATATAAAAATGTTGTTTAAATGAAATATAGTCAGGATTAAAAAATAAATATGACAATTTATTGGATAAATCAATTATAATTATTATATTTATACATAAGCTATTTTTATAAAATATAAAAATGATGATTTTATCACATTCCAACAAAACATCGCTGGAACCCAAAAAAAGTAAAAAGTCTGTACAAAAGATCAACCCGATCAAAACCCAAGAAGTATTAATTATATAAAAGTTATTATTTCAGAGTTTAAGTAATATTTTACTCAAAATCGTAAAAAAAATTAGGTGGCAAAAATTTATTTAGTTCTTTTGGTCAATTTCAACCAAACGCCGCCTTGCGCCGTTAATATGAAAGATCTGTTGTCGTACACCATGGGGATGTGGGTCTTGTCGCAGACCGACACCTCGTACCGGGACAGGATGGACACCAGGCCCAGCCTCGTCTGCATCATTCCGAACCTGTTGCCTGCAATACAGAAATTACAATCAGCGCGAGTACAGGGAAGAGGGACCACCAGTAGCTCCCGTATCGGCGCTACACCTTCGCCACCCACGTTCGGCATCTCTTTAATGCTAAGGGTACGAACATGCCAAAGATGCCTCACTGCGATACCTCGCGGTCGCGGTTTCAGCTCGCTATCTCGATGTCGATACTCGCTGTTTACATGGATGGCGGTGCGAACATGTCGGTTCAGTCGCACCTCGATGTCGATACTCGCTATCCCACAAAGCAGGAATATTAAAAATCAAATCAATTAGCACCTCCTTATCCATAATTCAATTCACAGTATTTATCAAGTAAAAACAGTTTAAAAGATAACTATAGCGATCGTGAGATGAGCAATACGGGATTAATGACAGATGACAGATCCATTTGTTTTTACATCGCGGTCGACAGCGAGCAGCGATGTGATCTGGATCGTGATTGGACAGATTCGCTAGGCTGAGGCGAATATGACCAATCACGAGCCAGAACACATCGCTGCTCGCGGTCGACCGCGATGTGAAAACAAAATATTTTGTTATCACAAAAGCATCGAGCTAAACCTCCATGTAGGCCGCGATGTATCGTAGTGAGGTATCTTTCGGCATGTGCGTGCGTATCTACTAGCGTGTATTTGTTTTACATGGAGGTGACATCGAGATAGCGAGCTAAACCGCGACCGCGAGGTATCGCAGTGAAGCATCTTTGGCATGTTCGTACCCTGTCGCGTCCCGCTGACTCTCGTGACAATTCGAGTGTGAGTGTAGGTCTTTTCATATAAGCTTGCAATTGGGTTAAGGTACAGATACACATGCTTCTTTACTGGCATGCTAATGAGCATGCCACTAATAAGCACGCCCTAACAACTGTACACACTTGCTCATTACTGGCATGCTTATTAGTGGCATGCTCATAAATAAGCATGCCCAAAGCTAACAATCAAACACACATGCTTATTAGTGGCATGCTCTTGTCATAGAATAGAGACGCTCTTGTTCAAAATGGAACTTTGCAAACTGAAATAGAAAATTCAAGTGAACCAATAAATCAAAAAAGTTCCCGAGTTTCCATCCGCACATTTTTGATTTTAGTTTGCCTATTAATAAAGTTTCGTAAACATTATTTCTCACTATATTACTTTTACACAACGGTGACCGAGTATTCCACAGACGTTCGTGATTCGTTCGTTTCATCTGTCGCGGACTGAGAAGATCTCATTGATAATACTAGCCGCGAAGCCCGCGAATGATATAAGCATGCTCATAAATAAGCAAGTCTGTTCACACATGCTCCAAAGATACCCCTTCTCTATGGTGAATGACAGTGGCATGCTTATAAATCAACCGGCGGTTGATTTTTGAGCATGCCACTAGGTGGCATGTTCATTTCTAGCAATGTGCGTACACACATGCCACTAATAAGCATGCCACTGTCAAAGTCGATACTGCGCATGCTCACGTGCCACTAAAGAAGCATGTGTATCAGACGCCTTAGTGTGGGTGCAGTGCGTAATACGCGCATTGTTTCGTTGTGTTAGTTTACGGATACGCCCCTCTCGCGAACGAAACTAAGCATTAACTAAACATTAAGCTACAGATACACATGTTTATTACTGGTATGCTCATTAGCATGCTCAAAACTAGCATGCCCTAACAACTGTACACGATTGCTCATTATTAGCATGCTTATTTTAAGCATGCTCAAAGCTAACAATCAAACAAATATGCTTATTAGTAGCATGCTCTTGTCATAGCTATTCTAGGAGGAATTGTAGTTCAAAATTGAAACTTTGCAAACTGTAATAGAAAATTCAAGTGAACCAATAAATAAAAACAGTTCCTGGGTTTAATCAAACACACATGCTTATTACTGGCATGCTCTTGTCATAGAATAGAGACGCTCTTGTTCAAAATAGAAACTGCAAACTGAAATAGAAAATTCAAGTGAACCAATAAATCAAAATATTTTTGATTTTAGTTTTTTTTTAAATTTTATTGTAAGATTTGAATCATTCGTGTTTTTTAATAAAGTTTCATAAAAATTATTTCTTGTTATATTATTTTTACATAGCGGTGACCGAGTATTCCACAGATATCCGTGATTCTATAATAAGTCACGAAAAGTGATCAAGTTTTGTCATCTCCCCAACGCGCCTGTTTCATCTGTCGAAGAAGATCGCATTGATAATCGATACTAGACGGGAAGCATTCTCACAATAAGCAAGCCTGTTCACACATGCTACTAAGATACCCATTTTCATGGTGAATGACATTAGCATGCTCAAAAATTTAAGATGCGCGCAAATTGGATGGAATGTTCTAGTGAATAGTGAATAAAGTGTTAAAGCGATTATAAAGTGTCTATTTACGAGTGACAAATTTGCGAATAACGTTGTACGTTTATTTAATCAATTAATTGGTAATTAATAAATCCTGTATTAAATTCCAGCGTTGCATTAATTCTTCCTGCAGCCACGACACGTGACAGTATTGTCGACCATCTTGAATGGAGTGCCAATCATAAAGATGCTCAATTCAAAAGCTGACGAATGATTGGTTAATGAATTGAAAAAAAGTAAAAAAATAACTGTTTATTGAAATACGCTTTGGCTGTGAAATCGAAATTCCAAAGAGGGGCTTCTCGTACAGATTTCTGTATTTCATATCAAGGTCGATTTTTTTAAGAATTTTTTTTTGTTACCATGACGAAAACAATTAAAACAGATATTCGAGAAATCTATTTATAGCGAAAACGACGTAACTGTCAGATATTCGTTTTCATAACAAAAACGCATTCATTCATTCGACATTCAAAGCGGCTGTATAGATTGAATACGGAACCGTTTAAGGCAATCCATAAAATGTCAAAAATACTTGGACTTCTTTTGAAAATGCAGCCCCGATTATTTTAAATATTTGAGGTTACATTTCACTTCGTACGAGTTTTAATTCTTTTCATGAAACTCAACAGAATAATCGGTAATGATCAGTGTAGATTTCTACAACTACGAAAAAAACCGACAAAAAAATTGTAAAAAACTGGTACTAGTCAACAATTATATCTCAATTACCAATAACCGATAAATAAGACACAAATCTTAAATAACTGTACCATCTGTAACCGGGTAAAATAATCGTGTTGTAACACAAATCACCTGCCGAATCAATTATTAATGATTTTACATATTTTTTATTCTTATTGATTTTTTTTCAAATATTAGACAATTAGAACATTTGCAATAAATAATGCAACGATTTATATTTAGATAAACTTTAGATGTCCAAAAATCAAATTTAAATACTAATATTTATATTTATTTTATATTTATTCATTCATTTACGCCTAAATAGGCTTTTACTTATGTAGGTATATAACAGTTATTTGCAAAAATAATATAAACAGAGAGAAAAACAAAAAAAAGAAAGTGTATATAATTTACATTATGGCGGAATGAAGCGCTCTCAGTATCGCGCCCCTATACTGTGACAGGCCAGAACCAAACACGTCAGCTATGTTTGTGTAATTGTTACCTAACCTGTGTATTCTAGGTACTAGCGAGTTGTAGTGAGCATTTGTTCTAGTATTGTCACAGTAAAAAGGCGTCGGCACTCGAGTAGTTCGACTGGGTACATGGAACATTATTAAGGACAAAATTTCAGGGCTGTGGTAATGCGAGTTTACAATTTTATATAATAAAATCAGATCGGATAAAACTCTCCTGTCCGATAGTGGCAATAAACCGGTAAAATATAATAAGTTTGTATAGTTAAGATTTTCTATTGGGATATGGAGACGGAAATTTATGTAGCGTAAAAATTTATGTTGAATTCTTTCTATTGTATGAACATGAGCATTGTAATAGGGACACCAGATAGATGAGTTGTATTCGATTTGACTTCTAACAAGAGAACAATAAAGGAGTTTGACCGTTTGAATATTTGTGAAGGAATTACAAGAGCGCAGAACAAAGCCAAGTGTTTTCATAGCCTTGTTTGCTATATTATTGATGTGGTTTACGAATGATAATTCCTCGTCAAATAAAATGCCAAGATCATTAATTTCAGTAACGGTTTTCAAGGGAGTGGCATTAAACGAGTAGTTAAAAATGATAGGGTAATATGTATTTTTTTAAGCGTAAAGATATTCTAGATAGATCCTACTTATTACTTGAGCAAAGAGTTCCACGATTTTAGACCTGACACAAAAAGTGCCGTTGCCTTAACAAACTACTCCGGCCATGTAAGAAATGTGTAAGAAAATATTTATCGTTGTTTACCAATGCATATTCTCGGTCCTTCTCCAAAAGGCAGGTAAGAGAAATGATGTCTCGCCGCTTTATTTTCTGGAGTAAATCTCTCCGGGTCGAACTTCATCGGGTCGGGGAAGAATTCAGGGTCCCTCTGGATTCCCAGGATGGGGATCATCACGGGAGTCTCCTTTTCTATCTTGATGTCCGTGCCGGGCACGATGTACTCCTTGGTGCAGATCCTGAAGATAACCGGGAGAGGAGGGTATTTCCTCAATGTTTCTGAAAATATAAATATTTTACGAGAATAATTAAATGTGTGCTTTGGTTTTCCCTGAATCCACTCAAAAACTAATGCAACCTCACAATTAAACTTTTTTTTAAATGTAGTATTTTTGGAAATGCACACAAGTTTATCGGTTCATTTCTTTAAATCTAATTAAAATAATTGTAATACAAGTTCAAACAAAATTGTAGTCAAATAATTCCCTCAGAAGTATCACAAGGATCTCTTTTGGGTTATTTTTTCTATACAGATGACAGTAAAATATTTAAAACGAATTTTAACGTTAAAATATCTAAACACAAAATAAATAAAGTTTTTTTCCAAAGAAATGTTGTTAAATAATTTCCAGGCAAGACACAGGCTGTTAATTTAGTTCATGATTACAATTATATCTCTAAGCTATGTAAAACTTTCGTTACTTTCTATTTTCGAGTTCACTGAATCTACCCAACAACTGCTGCAATCTTATTAAGTAACTTTTTTGACTTAATCATAATCAATGACTTATAAATTTCAAACTGCAAACTGTTAAATTGTAAACAGATCACAAAATATTTGTCCAACGCACGGCATCAAAATTATTAGTGCTACCATTATTAATATATTGCTAAAACCGAAAAAGAAATAAAAATATATACTATTTTTTCATGTAGCCTGGTGTCAAGTAACTTGGCACCTTTTCTAAAGCTTTGAATATGTAGCATTCATGGAAATAGTTTTCACTGAATCATTTCTTTACCATAGTCTTTACCACCATCTTTACAGTTGATAATAATCTCAAGCTCTGCAGAATTTCAAGCTTCCAAAATAATTGTAAAAATCAATTTCCTCAGTAGTACCGAACGGTTCTCATTTAGGTCATGTAAAAAAGGAACTATATAGTATAATATTTATTAAAATAAAATCACTGTTCTTATTGAAAAACTAACAGATTATTGGGATAAAATATTAAATTTTTAAAAATAATGATTTTATTGTAAAATATATTTTTTTAAATTTTAAAATTTTTAAAAATAATGATTTTATTGTAAAATATTTATTTATTGAAAAATAAATTGGCGTTAGTTGTCTACATAATCTGTTAATTTGATTCGTATAAAAACTGATTAAATGCCATTTAACAAACCTTCAATAACTTTGGTCAGGTAAGCCATTTCTCCAAGGGCCTCATACGTCACTTTTCCTTCGTACTTCTCCAACACCTCATCAATTTCCTTCCTGAGTGTCTCCTGGATGTCGGGGTTGAGAGCCAGCTCATAAAGCGCGAAGCTAGACGTGGTGGACGACGTCTCGAAGCCAGCGATGAAGAACACAAATACCTGGGCAGCGATCTGCATCGTGGTGAGACGGGTTCCATCATCAGGGAGAGCTTCAGTTTTGCCTGGAAAATTAATGGATTAAAATCAGACGTGTGTTGAGGTCAGAGTGAAACTGTTTAGGGATTATTTGAAACTCATTATGTTGTACGTTTTTTAAAACAGACTTTTTTTCCAAGGCTTTCCTACTTGATAGTGCCACAAAACTCGAGGGTGGTGAATCTGTGTGTACATTCAAGTTTAATTGATTTAGAATTTAGTACAGTTGTAGACACAATTCCATAAAATAAAACATTCGCAAACGGTCCGCAACAGGTTAAGGTTTTTATTTTTATTTTACCAAATATGAAATCAAAATTAATCCAAAAGTAGTTTGTATTTAAAAAAGAATTTTTAATAACTTAACTTACCTTAAGACATCTTTAAAAACTTTCTTTCTTACAACTTTAAATAGACACGAGTAATAAAGTAATAGTCTGCAAGTAGCTATAGTAAAGTGTGATTATGTTTTTCAAATACAAGTACCAGCATATAAACATTTATACGCTGGTACTGGTAGTAAAAAATAAATCCAGTAAAGTAAATGAAATATATTACGAGTTACTGTAAAATGATGAACAGATATTGTGAATGAGTTGCGAATTTTTGCATAAATTCACCATGAAATTCAAGACAGTGAACAGCCCTCCAGTTTACGAGCCGGTGCGCTGATAAGCTCTTTGTAAAGCATTCCGATCATAACTTTATTTCTTTTCATTCATTATTTTGTATAGTAATACAGGGACAGAGGAAAAATATAAAACCAAGTAAAATACAACCATTCATTAATTAATAATGAGACAAAATTAGGAAATAATTATGACATATAAGTAGTATATACAAATGCACTCATATTTACAATAATGATGACATATAACTAGTATATACAAATGCACACATATTTACAACAAATGTTAGCGTATTAAGAGAATAGCGAACACAGAACAAAACAAGTAATAATGGTGGATTGCGCTTCTGCATGAATGTTTCTAATGAAGATTTATACTTCTTTTCTTCAGCAATAATTCGATACTTCTTCATCTGGCTTCATTTTATTCCTAATCTTCTCGTGAAAATACCATGAAATTTCGTATACAACAGGTATGGAATGGGTACAGTACGTATCGTTACCACTGAGAGGAGAGTCATGTGGTGCGCTGTATACTCATATAGCGACATCTAGCGAGGCGACGTGGATCGCATCGATAAATACGAATCATTACGAATTAATTCGCTGCCGTCTGTGGCACTCAAGAGTGATCTGTGTATGCCATGTGATGCCATTTAACTTGTAATAATTCTATATTAAAGGAAACACATTCTTATTGTGAAGTTGCAATTTCAGAACAAAGTTCCGTGAATTATTAAACAATTTTTATTAATCAATTAGAAAAGACATATAGAAAAAATTAAATTAACGAAAAAATATTTAAATGCCACCGGGACTCGAACCACGGACCTCACATCCGTGATCCTCGGATCCGTGAATGGCGAGTTATCGCGCAGAGTGCCATGGCGAAATTGGATAACGCGCCATTCCCGGATAGAATGTGAGGTCCGTGGTCCCGGTGGCATTTAAATATGTTTTCGTTAATTTAATTTTTTCTGTATGTCTTTTCTAATTGATAATTAAAAATTGTCTGTTTATGAAATACGTAAAATGATTAAGTAGATGAAATACGTGAAATATTTAAGTCGAATCACAATGTGAAATACTTACAGAAACAGAGCCGTATGAAGCATACATAAGATATACTGGGCTGAGAGAAATGAACAAGTCGGAAGAAAAACTATATTTATTTGTAGCGTAGTACATAGAGTTCAGAAATATATTCAATTATGGTTCAAAAATATGGGAAGACACAAAATTGGTACCCTCACACGAACAAACTAATGACTGATAATCACTGACTTATGTACCTCCTTTTTTTGGTCGTTTTTTCTTAAATGTTCAAAGTTTTTTTTGTGAAACATTGTGGAAATTCATATTTAATATATTAAATATGAATCGAATCGAAAAACACTGTTTTATTTCAATATATATTTATTTAATTATTAAAAAGTTTTCGAGATCATTTTCATTATCAATAACAAGATTTGAACTAAATTAAAACAGTTAAAGACACAATTTATAGGGATTGGGTGTACTGGTGGGTGTACTGGTGGGTGTAATGGGGGCGGGGTTAGAATAGATAAGAGTTTTTACTTTGTTGTCAGAACATATAAAGGCTTTTAATTTACTTATTAAATACTGTATTTAATCACTATATTTTTATTTTGTATATACAACTAATAACACTAAGAAGAAATAACTTGTAACATATTAATTAAATATTTAAACTAATTATATGTACAACTATTTTGTAAACTATGCCTATCTCATCACAGACAATTCTAGTGAGACAGGTATAGTACAACCCAGATTGTATATGCGATTAAGAAATAAATAACACATATATAAATAAAACTAGCAAGTAAATGTTTTTATTTTTAAAATATCGTTTTTTAGTTTTACTCGTTTTCTTTATACACTTTACAACGAAAAGAATTGGTTGCATATTACAACAAAAATATAATTTTATCGACGTTATCACGGTATCAAATATGAATTGTGTACCTGCGGCATCATCGTCGACACTTCCCGAGTGCTTCAGCCGGATCAGCAGCTGCAAGAAGTCGTTTCTCTCGACGCCATTTTCCTCCCGGTACTTCACGGCATCATCGACTAACTTAAAGAAGAAATCCTGAACGTCTGTTCCCAGCAACTTCACTCGAATCCTCGAAATGTTCATGCCAGGTATAAAGAAATCCATCATATTGATGATATTCTCCAAAAAGGTGGGTTCAAATGTTCTCCTTCCCATTCTCCTGAATTCCGTCTGCGAGTTCTGGAAACTGTTGCAAGACAGTCCGAAGGCGCAGTTGCCGATGACGTCCGTATTCAACTTCGCCAGCAATTCCTTAACATCTTCTGTAAAATCATCCCTGTTCTTGTCTAAGTGTGCCGTCATCTCGATGGCGCAGTCGGCCACGATTCCAAACATGCGCTTCATCTTGCTCGAGGTGAACGTCGGAGTCAACTTCACCCGCAAGTTCTTCCACTTCTCTCCGGTGGCGTTAAACAAGTGTCCGGCGATCGGTTCTAGTTCTTCGTCGTAATGGAATCCGTGGTCAGAAAAGTGGACGAAGTCCTTAACCAGGACAGTTTTTATCATGTCTAAATTGTTTACCACGAAAGTAGGGCGGTGCAACATGTATATTCCGCAGAACTCGCGGGACTTTGTGGCTTGGTATATGTCCAGGAATTGCTCCCCAATTTGCTTCTTCAGGAGTATGACATCCTTAAAATTTCCAAAGGGAATCCGAGGGATCGGACTGTATACTCCCTTATTCTTCCAGTACTTGTATCTTCGTCCGAGGCTCACGTACACAATCAACACCGCGGACACGCTAATGCAGAGCAGCCAATCCCACCAAAATGATATCAAGAGGAATGCCATTTTTTAAAATATTTACTCGTTTCACTGAATTTTAGTCCCACCAACTGTCAACAGTAAACGCGGTGCGCCATTTGACATAATTATTGTATCATTCACGCAGCAACTCAACCGCAAATAAAACTTAAATGGAATTTATACACAATGTTACTTAATCTGGCTAGGTGGCTCACGGTGCTAGCTACGCGACACGAGAACTCGCCGGGATGACAAACGTATTGACAATGAATAAATTGCTGTAAACGTATACATTGACACTGGCTCACCCACACTATCTGCTGAGCTACCACGTGCGCCGCCAGCAAAACTGACCTTACGGTAGTAAAACAAATGAAATAAAAGAATCCCCAAATTTATAATGAAATTTGTTTACATATCACTCGAGTTTATTTATTTTACCAACCGGTTTCAAAAACTATTATTTCTTTTATAGAGTCGTAAACCGGAATGCAGAGTCCCTCCTAAAATGACTAAAGGTACCTATTGATACACAACACACGCTCATTAGTGGCACGTGACATATTTTTCAAAGGCGAAATGCAAATGTCTAATTATCTCAAAATGACTCGAATGTTTGTTAACAACTTCTTGCCATAGGGTCTACAGTTGTGCTATTTTGGGTTTTTATTATTATTATTATACACATGTACCTATTTAAGTAACTTTCATTTAAATAATGATTGAACATGTCATTTTACAACAATTTTTAAAAGCTTAAATTCATGTATGTATGTATATTAAATTTGTTATCCTTTTTATTGTTTGTTGGTTGGTTGTGATTGTTGATTTCTTAATATTTTATTTTGTTATTTTTGGTACATTGTTTGTTAAAACTTGGTTAGAAAAATACACGAAAATCCAATATAATTTTAATTATTTACTATATTCGAATAATCTACGCATATATAATAGTCCTAAAGAATAAGTATGCAAAATTTGTATCAGATCGGTCAAACGGTACATATTTGCATGGAAAATATATCAAGTTAAAAGGGGAGGGGGGTAATTTCGATTATATTATTCACCGAGGCGAGACCTGAATAATAAGTTTGCAAGATTTGACTCAGATCGGACGAAAGGTACAGATTTGCATATATCAGGAGGTAGGGAAGGGGTAAAGGGGAAGGGATATCACCTATGTTACCCGCCGGGTCTTAAAGAATAAGTATGCAATGCAAAATTTGGTTTAAATCGGACAAACTGTGTAGATTTTTATATAAAAGAGACATCCCAAGATTGCTATTCTGAAAAAAGCAATCTTGAGATGTCAGATCTTTATCCCATTCTTGACAGATATGTATAACATTTTATTGCCGACAATTTTGAAGTTTTAATTTTGACATGTTTGAAATTAATGAATTCAATCAATCAGAAAGCTTTAAAATGTAAACAAATGTTAAGTTATTCACAAACGAATAATGAGCTTCCTAATTTTTTATTTAGTTTTATTTTTATTTTATTTATTCATGGGAAACTAATAGTACAAGTTTACGCAGAATTAACGTGTTATGTATTAACACACAGCAATAATAACTTGAATTATATAAAAAAAAAAAACAAAAAAATTGAAAGTTTTAAGTTACGGACAAACTATGAGAGTCAAAGAATTAAAGGTAAAAAGGAAATAAGGAATGGATAGGAAAGGACAAATCTACTTAGTAAAAAGGAGAAGAGATAAGAATAAAAAGAAGTGCAAAAAATATCTGATCAATACATCTGCATATATATATATATATATATATACGAGGTCTGGACAAAAGAAAAAATGTGAATTAAAAAAAATTACATATACGAAGTCTGTTTAAAAGAAAGAAGATGGATTAAAGAAGAGAAAAAAAAAAGGTTTATGACTGAGGGGAATATCCAAGAGTTTTAAATTCATAGATTGATGAATTGAAAAGATCCAAGACACTGAATACAGAGTTGAACAAATTAGACGAGCGATATATAAAAGAGTTCTGCTGGCAGTTGGTATTACAGTGTGAAAGGCTCGAGGTTTCTACCGATCTAGTGGATCTTCCGGGTACTCTCAGGGAGATGCGCTGCAGCAATGCCGGGCAGTCAATCTTAAGCCATGTATTCACTAGGGGACAAATCGCGAAACATTCCGCTCGACATGTCGCATCAACATCTACGCTCATGTTTCGGGGACAATGACGCGGTCATTTGACGTGTACACACCGGGACTCGCATATCTTGTCGCGGAAATGTCACCCGATGATTTTACGATGACAGCTGCGGTATCTCATTTGGCGAAAACGGGGTTCCGCGCAATTCGAAATGTTTTTTTGGGTCGCAATTTCAAATTAACGAGGTTTTACTGTAGTAAATTGAATATTATTAAAAACAAGGTCGTTTTTGCAAATAATTATTGTTTTCCAGACGTCGCGGAAATATATCGCCCTATGAGATTATGATGACAGCCGCGTATCTGTTTATGTTAATGAGTTTATCGAAAAGTAAAAGGAGAAAAAAGAGGAGAAAGCGAAATTATTAACTGCAAAGAGGAAGAAGGACGGACATTCTATGCGATCTTCGATCGATACAGCTCGATGAGTTCAAGAACGATTTCGTTTCCCCGCATTGTCATCTTGACAGATGCAGCGCATGCGTATTCACTTGTAAACATAGCACGTGGTACTGACGCTCCGCGGAATGTTGCAGTGAGCTCGCTTGGGTACCGTGCGCATGGCAACGTTGCCACGGCACGTAGAAATGCCGCGCTATGTTGTGCGCGACGTCGCGGAACAGTGCACGAGGTTGCAACGTCACGTAGACTCTATGCCGCGCGTGCTGTTGAGGGACAATTTGTCCCCTAGTGAATACATGGCTTTAGACGTAGCTAGTTTATGAAGAAATATAACATCAGCAGTATTTCTGCGACTGACCAGGTGTAATGTTAAAGAAGGTCGCGGAATCTATATTACTAACGTGAATACGATGGGAACGAAAGTCGAGATATTTTATGAATCTGTTCTGAACACTTTCGATTCTGTTTATATGAACTTGATATCTGGGGCTCCATACCTGAGATGCATACTCAACCTAACAAAGTAAAAGTAAAGGATGTTTATAGTATTTATTCCTTGGAACTATTACAAGCGCAAAAAAGCCTAGCATTCGAGAGGATTTGGTGACCATTACAGAGAGTACACCGAGATCTTTTGCTTCCGATTTGGTGCTCTGAGGGAGCCCATTAAAATAATATTTAAACGATATATTTTTTTTATTTCTGGTGAAACTGAGTGCAAATCATTTCTTTGTGTTAATCTGAATGTTGCGAAGGCTGCAATAGGCTTGAAGACGATTTAGGTCTTCCTGAATTTTGAGACAATCATCGATACACTTAGTGTATATTATAGATATCTCACAGAGACGAAACTGTATTAATTATGGGAAAGTAGGTATAGAAGTCATTTGGGTGTAACAGGACTTATGACCTGTCTTTTGGTTGGCTTAAGTGATCACTTTACACAATTGTAACATTCGCCATTTCCACCCATGATAGAATATACCATGCTTATTCATTTTTTGGAAGTTGTATATATGTTCAAATTGCGTGAAGCTTTCATATATGAGTTGTAAGCGCCTTTTCCAAGCGGCCTGTACAAAGCCATTTTCATTCCCCTAAATCCCCACAGATGTCGCTAATGAGAAAATCTACAATTGATTTACGGAATTTTGGGAGCAATATACTTTTATTATGTGATTTGAACAAACTCAAAATATTCTGAATCGATACACTTGACTGGAACAAAATGTCATATTCATATCATCAGCGTGTAATAAAGTTTGTACATTAAGAAAGCAATAACCGATATCATCAATGTATATGTTAAAAAGCAAGGGTGAATTCATTAATTTCAAACCTGTCGAACATAAGACTTCATAAAAACGGTGCCGCGATGTTATACAATAACTGTCAAAATAGCAATATTGCTTAGTTCAGAATACGGATGATTCAGTTTTATAGGTATAGACATTGACGTAGGTATTATAATACAGATACGTTATTCCCATACTTTACTCTCATATGCAGCAAATATTGCATTGAAAGAGACAACAAATCACGGCACACTTATTTCACAAACGCTCTGCGTGTAGGCAGAAAAATCAGGTAATTTGAAGTCACGGTGACTAAAATAACATACTCATTCTTACAATAGTGTACGATACTGTGTTCCCTTTTCCCCGGGACTTTTTTTTAGTGTATCGTCGCGCCCGATCACAAAGAAGGTCCGTTCGATAACGAATGCAAGTAGAGCTTGCCCAACGTAAATTGGCGTGCGGCGACTTTGGAACTAAAACCCGCCCCGCCCGCACCCGGCGGTAACCCCTCGCCCTGGCATTCAGTTCAATCTCGTGTTTGCGCGTGAGCTGTGACATCTTGATTGCCAGTATACACTGAATTATTATATCCAAAACAATCCGAGGTGGTGTAACTACAATTGCCAATAAAGTTTTGCGAAGCTGAAAAGGCAAATAATGGACCAATATTACCGTTTAACAGGACTCTAGATAGAGCGGCCGCCGTTACTGGTTTGTTTCTTTAGTGTTACCCGGCCAAATTTCTATTAAAGGCTGCGACACCAGTTACCGGACACTCTGTATATTAAGTATTGCGTAATAAATTTACACCCTGGTAACTTCTGTTTCGTGACAGGGACTCTCGACCCTTTCACGCTTGTAACGTATCTATACTTTATAATATCATTGTGTATAGATGTAGATTTTATGGCTACCAATATAGCTATAAATATAAAACTGAAAATTTGTCTGCCCGTTGTCTGTAAATGCCTAAATAATTTGACTGATCCGAAATAAGTTTTGCTTAATTTATTGTTATATGTTTTGCTTAATTATTGTTATACTATTATTTATAAAAACACTACACATTTGAAATAAACACAGAAATAGTAACGCCCTAGTCTATAAAAATAAGTTTAACATATCGAGACCTTGGAACTACAAGATGACATTAGACATTGTGGTCAATGTTGTTATTTTCGTTACGACCATTCCGAGAGGAGATAACAAGAAAACATAATCTAATGCGGCATTTCCCAAACTGTGGGTCGCGAGTCGCGACTCATTGGTAGGTCGCGAGCGGATATATAGGGGGGTCGCAGTCGCGACTCATTGGTAGGTCGCGAGCGGATATATAGGGGGGTCGCAGTCGCGACTCATTGGTAGGTCGCGAGCGGATATATAGGGGGGTCGCAGTCGCGACTCATTGGTAGGTCGCGAGCGGATATATAGGGGGGTCGCAGTCCGCGACTCATTGGTAGGTCGCGAGCGGATATATAGGGGGGTCGCAGTCGCGACTCATTGGTAGGTCGCGAGCGGATATATAGGGGGGTCGCAGTCGCTACTTGGCAGACATTTTCTCAAAGTTGAACGAACTCAATTTATACATGCAAGGATCAGACGGTCCGACATTTATGAAACGATCAAATTATTGACGATAAAATTCGGGCATTCTTGAACAAACTTATGTTGTGTAAGAAATGTGTCAAGGAAGACAAGTATGGTTGTTTTGAAACTATTATTATAGAAACCGAAATGCAACCGGATATCAAATTTGTGTCTGAAATTTCCACTCATTTAACAGAGTTGAAAAATAACTTCCTACTTCGAAGAAGTACTTCGCCTACTTCGAAAAAGAGATGAAAAAGTTCGACAGGATGAACTGGATTTGTAATCTATTTTAAGACAACATACCAACTGAAATGTCAACAAAAGCGAGTGAAGAGCTCCTGAAAGTCCTCCCCCCCTTCACCACCTCATACTTATGTGAAGTGGAATTTTGGGAGCCATGGTTTTTAAGACTCAATACATAAATAAATTGGACATATCGAATTCACTGCGATTAGTCGACGCTAATACTGTTACGACAAGTAGGCAATAAATACATTTTTCCCATTAAAATATCACATATAAATATTTTTCGAAATTAAAAATATCGATTTAATTTATACGTTTTTATTTTTTTCTTAATTGAACAGTCGTTTTGAACGTTCGTTTAATTACAATATTTTTTGGTTTTTGTTGGTTTGAATTTTTTTTGTTGGTCGTGGTCCCGTCAACTTTGGGAACCACTGATCTAGTGAGTAGCGTTTGAATAGTTTTTTAAAAACAAGTAAAATGTATAAGTTATACAAGGTGTCTCGCATTTTCCAGCAAAAACTCCGGAGGAGTCTTCGAAAACATTATAATAGAAAACATTATTTACGCTTTGACTGAAATGTCGACATTTGCGGAAGTAACCAACATCAAAGTTTACATTTTCATTTACATTTACAAAGTTCATTTTTTTAAATGATGCTGGCTTAACTTTTGTAAAATCTGAGGCTTTCATGAAAGTAATTTATATCGAGCCAGCACTTCAACAATCGGATGTCGTCTATTGCTCGCTGCTAGGCCCTGCGGGTGGCTGTAGAGCCGCCGCTATCAGCCGCGTATCACTACGGGGCCGTTCAAGTATTACGTAAGCAGAATTTTGGTAATTTTGAACCCACCGCTTCCCCCTTGTCAGCGAAAGTAAGCATAGATCATTTTCAATTTTTCAATTTTTCAATTTTTAATTTTTTCAATTTTTATTTATTACATAATATGTACATTACAAACATTATGTTCAATGCATACATATTATTAACTTACATCTAAAAATATACATATACACATATACATACACATCCATATACACATATACATAAACACATATGTATACATACATACACATATACATATACATACATACATACACACACATATACATATTGTGTATTAAAATACTAATTTATTATTAAACAATTATTAAACAATTAGAAGTGATCTGTATAATCTGGTCAAAGGTGTAGGAGAATCCTGCTTCGGAAAACCCCCTCAGACACATGGAATATATCAATACCCAAAGCGATCTTGTTCAGCATAGCTGTGGCTCTTCCAACAGGCATAACCATCGGCAGGTTGGTCCTGTATATTGGAATGTGAAACAATCTATGCTGACGATGTCTAAGGTAATTATCAGGAACATACAAACCAATGCTCTGCATAATTTCTACCCCCCTCCCCCTCGCCAGCGAAAGTAATAAACGTTGGTAATTTTTTTACAAAATGTGTTCCAGTTTCTTTATTGTTATTCATGTGCGAGTACCTACCATAGCTGTGACAATGAAATAAGCAATTTATAAACTATATAGGAACTTAATGCTCATTTAATATTTATTCAAGCCAATCATTAATATAATATTTAAATATTATATTATTAACATATAAAATATTGTTTTATTTAAAAATGTATTAAATTAAATTTAATCATCCTCAGTCCAAGGTACTCGAATCCGCGACCCTCGAGGTGTTCGATGATAGTGGATGTTTGCTGTTCGACTTTTTGTGTGTGTGTGACTTCTGTGTAAAATCTACTAAATTTTGCAAAAAAATACGAAAAGTAAATAAATAAATATTGCTCACGTAATCGCCATTCGAGACCCTATGTCATCAAAAATAAGCAAAGCCTTTGCCCCCCCCACCCCCTTTGGTGCTTACGTAATACTTGAACGGCCCCTATCCGATAAATTTTTAATTTTCCGTATAGGTAAGTCAGTGTATCGATAGTCCAACATATTACAGAAAATAAGTTAGAAATATTGAAGAAATTTGCAAACTTTTTGTCGCATATCTTCGCAACTACCGACATTTCACCGCAAGTATAAAAAATATTCAAAATTGAATGAGGAAGACTCGAAGGCCGAATTTTATGCCGATCTCCTGTATAACATAACCTGCCCGAAATCAGAATGCCGTTTACTTTATCGCGTTAATTATGAAGTGCCGTGGTTTTTTTGTTATCTAACCAGTTTGATGTAAAGCCATGTATTCACTAGGGGACAAATTGCGAAACATTCCGCTCGGCATGTCGCATCAACATCTACGCTCATGTTTCGGGGACAATGACGCGGTCATTTGACACACCGGGACTCGCATATCTTGTCGCGGAAATGTCACCCGATGAGGTTATGTTGACAGCTGCGGGATCTCATTTGGCGAAAACGGGGTTCCGCGCAATTCGAAATGTTTTTTTGGGTCGCAATTTCAAATTAACGAGGTTTTACTGTAGTAAATTGAATATTATTAAAAACAAGGTCCTTTTTGCAAATAATTATTGTTTTCCAGACGTCGCGGAAATATATCGCCCTATGAGGTTATGATGATAGCCGCGTATCTGTTTATGTTAATGAGTTTATCGAAAAGTAAGAGGAGAAAAAAGGGGAGAATGCGAAATTATTTACTGCAAAGAGAAAGAAGGACGGACATTCTATACGATCTTCGATCATTACAGCTCGATGAGTTCAAGAACGATTTCGTTTCCCCGCATTGTCATCTTGACAGATACAGCGCATGCGTATTCACTTGTAAACATACCACGTGGTAATCTTCTTTATTCTGTGGTGGTACTGACGCTCCGCGGAATGTTGCAGTGAGTACGCTCGGGTACCGTGCGCAAGGCAACGTTGCCACGGCACGTAGAAATGCCGCGCTATGTTGTGCGCGAGGTCGCGGAACAGTGCACGACGTTGCAACGTCACGTAGACTCTAAGCCGCGCGTGCTGTTGAGGGACAATTTGTCCCCTAGTGAATACATGCCTTAAGTGTCAGATGCAAAAACACGGTATATTACAATCTAAGAAGCCTCATACAAATTTGGCCAGATAAAATTTTTATGGTAAAATGCGCTCTTTCATAAAATAATTTGTTATATTTTTGAAATTAAAATGTTTATTTTGTTTAAAATACTTTTAATTACATTAGATATTACACACATTTTTTGGTGAGTTTAAATTTATGTACAATTTGTAACTTATTTATGATTACTACGCTACCGGTTTCGACACGTCCGTGAAATAATGAGCGTTTTTTAAACTAAACTAAAATTTGAACTTACTATATTTATTAGGTGTTTTTAGGCGGTGGCGGTGATTTGCCGAGTGAGAGGGTGAGGGAGAGAACATCGTTAATAATGGTGACTTTTTATTTTCTTTATTTTATTTTATTCGGTCCTGCAACAGGGAGACACAATCGCTTGATAAGATGAAATACAAACAAATAGTTAAATGTCCCCCACAATTAGAAGATAACAAAAATAGGACATAACCATAGATAAGTCAATTTGACAATGACAGATAAAACATCATTTTCCAAATTTAATCTTATCGTAGACACAAAGGGGCTCGCATTGAGGGGGAGGAGTTTGACTACATTTTGTTGACAATATTGATATTTCATTTTAATATTTTGTTAATTTCTAAGGTTTCTAGAGCGAACAATTTGAAAAATTTGTTGATATTAGTGAATTTAAAGGTAGATTTATCTTTTTTTTAAAGTGTGGCCGTTATTAACGATGTTCCCTCCCTCGCCCCTCCCACCCCGCTAATCACCATCACCACCTAAAAACACCTAAAACAGTACTTGAACATTTTAGTAATAACGCTCGTTAATGACACGGACGTTTCGAAACCGGTAGCGTGATAATCATAAATAAGTAACAAATTGTGCATAAGTTTAAACTCACCAAAAAATGTCTGAAAGAAATTGTTACACAGTAAGTGCCCAACAAATACATTTTTTTAGATAATGTTGGTATCCCGCACCCGACTATGACTCTTATCAACGGGTGAATTATTTTGAAATTTTCGACACGAGACAATTATTTATATATTCTCGTAATATTATTTTGGGGCAACTTTCTCTTTTTGTATTTAAACATCTCGTCATGATCGAAGAACAATGACGGATGTGCAAATAATTCGATATTAACTTTTTTGGATCATTAAAAAGTGAAAAAAATAAGCCATCTAATGGTATATAAAAAGTGTATTTTTTCTCATTAATTTAACCGTCGTTATACGAAGTCGGTATAACGACGGTTTTGATTTGCGATCGTAGAACAATGCAGCATGTGTAAAAACGTCTTTGTACTGCGCTGACTATATTTGAGGTTTGAAAGGTATCAACTTTAAATAATTAACCCAAATTTCAAAGGAAAATCTTTTGTAGTTATCGAGCCATGGCATAAAGTGTCTTTATGTAAATAAAACTTCAAACTGCTCTCCTGCAAACTTGAGAAAAATCACATGTGTCGTTATTCTACGATTATGACGATCTTTAAATCTCTGGACTGAATCAAAGTACTAAAGTAAAGTAGCCGACATTTCGGTCAACAGTGTGGAAGTCAAGAAAGAAAAACTCTAGGTAGCTTGTTGGTCTAGTAGTTAACACTCTCGCCTGGTGAACTAGTTAGTGATCGGCGAGGCCAGCAAGTTACTCCTATTTAGAAATCCTATAGAACAAGCATCTAGCTTAGTTAAAAAAGAAAAACTTTTACCTGTGTCTTCAGAGATGTTACTAGAATGTTTCAGCTGTATCAGAAGCTGCAGGAAGTCGTTCCTCACAATTCCGTGTTCCTCCCTGTACTTCACGGTTTCCTCTACGATATTTAGGAAGAAATCTTGGATTTCGGTTCCCATCACCTTGACTTTGAGTCTCGTAAACACTTTTGGAATGATAAAGTCCAAAGAGCCGACGAGACTCTCCAAAAAGGTCGGCTCGAACATCTTCCTTCCCATTCTTCTGAATTCCGTTTGTGCATCTTGAAAGCTATTGCAGGACAATCCGAAAGCGCAGTTAGCGATAACGTCCGTGTTGAACCTTGCCAGCAATTCCTTAACGTCTTTTATATTATCCTTATTGTCTTTGTCCAGATATGCCATCATCTCGATGGCGCAGTCGGCCACGATTCCAAACATGTGCTTCATGTTTGTCGAGTCAACTTCACCCGCAAGTTCTTCCATTTCTCTCCCGTGGCGTTGAAAAGATTTGCAAATATCGGTTCTAACTGCTCATCAGTATGAAATCCATGGTCAGAAAAATGAATGAAGTCTTTGACCAGAACTGCTTTTATAATCTCCAAATTATTTACTACGAGAGCGGGTCGATGCAACATGTATGTCCCGGATATTTTGTGGGATTTCGTTTCCTGGTAGATATCTTGCAAGAGCTCTCCAACTTGCTGCACTCTTAGGATAGTGTTTTTGAAATTTCCGAAGGGAATACCGGGAGTGGGTCCGAAGACTCCCTTATTCTTCCAGTAATTATATTTTCGTGCGAAGATCACATACACGAAAAAGGCCAGCGAAATAAGGCACAATAGTAAATCCCACCAAAGCGATATAAAAATGATCGCCATTTTTTTTAAACTTTTGTTAATAATGATAATTTACACACTAGCGGAATAATCGCAGTACACAGTTCAAAATACCATCGCTACAAAATTATCAAGCAAATTACAAACATTCACGTGAAAACTTAGTACCTATCTTATCTGTTAAATTGACAATTTCTGTATCGCTATATCGTCACCAGGCGAGGAAAGATGATAATCTGAAGGAGCGGGTATCTTAAATAACCAAACAAGATATAGTCGTAAAACTAGATTAAATGCATGAGGGTGCTTACAACACACATGTAAAGCGTGGTACGTAATTTAAATATATATATATATATATATACAACTTCCAAAAATTAGTAGACATGGTATATTCTATCATGGGTGGAAATGGCGAACGTTACATTGTATAAAGTGATCGATTGATTGTAAGCCCTATGTACACCCAAAAAGACTTATATACCTACTTTCCCATAAAAACACACAGTTTCGTCTCTGTAAGACATCTATAATATACATTAATTGATTATCTTGCAAGTTCAGGCGTATTAAGCATGGTGTTGTGAGTCAAATCGAAAAGCAATTTGTATTTTACAGTTATTTAAGATGGCACTGATTAAAATAATTTTTGACGTGGCCGCGATCCAAACATAAGATTAAGTTAAGATCTTCTGAATTGTCCACATTAACAATGCAGAAGTAGTAAGCGAGCATGGAGGTAGATGAGTTTTTTACTAATTCTATTCATGAATAAGTCAAAACAACAACTACTGTGAGGAAAGATGACGAAAGTGGCTTAATTTTCAAAATGCCAATGATCTTATACAATGATTACTAGTTGTAGCTATGCTATATATCTGTACGAAGACTTGGCTGAAATAAGGTATCTTTACTTTTTATATGGAGAGAAGATATGAGCAAAAGTAAAAGCACTAAAAATACGACAAGAACACAGAGCGGCATAATTAAATGCGATAATCTGACATAGAGTGCAAAATTTACAATCGATGATTGATTTTCAAAGCACGCTTGTGAATTTTAGAAGCATTTTCTAAAAAACATTCAATTTTTAAAATCTTCTCTTTGGCTTGAAAATCAGTTTATCGAAACAGTTCACAAAAAAGTTCATATAAATTTCGTTTATAAGATAGATAATTTTATGTATGTACCTATTCTTATATGGAATGTGGGGATTGCACGAACCTTCCCACAACCTGGAATAAAGTTATATTTATTTATTTATTTAAAAACCAATAGCACTTGAGAAGGACAAACAAAGATAATCGGTTCACACACACATACATATATGTATAATTAATAATAGTAGCAGCCCAAACAGAACTTGGAAGGTACCTGATTCGTCGTCAGCAACAAATCCATCATTCTTCAGTTGAATCAGGAGCTGCATGAAGTCATTCCTCACAACGTTGTTCTCCTCCCGGTACTTGATCGTCTTAGCGACGGTGTTGTAGAAAAACTCATTAACGTCACTTCCTAGAATACTAAAATTGATGTAAGAAACTAACTTCGGCATAAAAAATACCAGAAAATTGACCATTGATCTGAAAAAACCCAGTTCGAAGATTCTTCTTCCCATTTTCCTGAACATGGAGTCGGGGTTAGTGAAACTGTTGCACTCGAGGCCGAAAGCGCAAGATCCAATGACGTCCGTGTTAAATTTGGCCAATAATTCTTTCACGTCCATCACATTACCGGTTGAGTCTTCATTTTCGAGATACTTGGTCATCCCTACGCTGCATTTTGCAACCGTTTCGAACATGTATTTGATCTTGCTCGACGTAAATGTGGGCGTTAGTTTGTTTCTTAAATTCTTCCATTTCTCACCGGTTAAATTAAACAAATGTCCAGATAATGGTTCTAGCTTCGTGTCAAATTTGAAGCTGTGGTCCGTGAAGTGAATGAAGTCTTTCACCAAAATAGTTTTAATCAGTTCCAAATCATTGATGACGAATGTTCTCCTGAATAACATGTAGATTCCGATATACGGAAGAGGTTTGGAATCGAAGTAGATCTCGGAGAAAGTTGTACCAAGTGATTCGCCTCGAAACATTTTGCCAATATTTCCCACGACCAGGGACGGCTTAGGACCCTGGACACCTTTTTTGGCCCAGTAATTATAGCTCCAGAGGCAGAAAACATAAAAGGCGCCAATCAGAGGCAGCACCACGTACAACAAGACGTTCCACCAACACGAGCACGACATTATTTATTTTATTTTATTTATTAAATGTTAAAATTATGTACCACTTTATACTCACTTTTCACCTTATTTAATATTGTATCTTTGCTTTTAATATTCTTATTATTATCTGGTATTTTATAGTATACATAAATTTAGTATACATAATATTTTATAGTATATATAAAAATATTGAATTCATCTGAACATAGTACAGATGAATTCAATATTTTTTTTAATCAAAGCACTTATACATACCAACGCAGAATTTAAAAATGAACTTCAAAATAGATGGTTATGAATAATGCACTGTTATAACTTACTTCAATTTATTTAAACTACTCGAGTTTCAAAAGTAATAGTATTTATCATCGACAGGTGAAGTAAATGTGTCTATTTAGTATATTACTTCATCTGTCGATGAGAGTTTCTGTCACTATCAATTAAATTATCTGTAAATAAATTCAAGAAGAATTATAGTAATGTGTTATTTTATTCATAACCAACCAGTTTAAAGGTAATAAATTATGAAACACTACAAAGTTAAAGCCGATTCTATGAATAAGTAACAAAATATTCTAGTTTATGTAGAGTCCATTCACTTTAGATGAGCCACTTGCATTAGTGTGAGTAACAGTCCGTTTACAAAATCTCCTAACATTCTTTTTTTGAGTAAATGACAACGCAAAAAATAAATATAAATATTATTGAAGTTGGTTTAAAAAAAGAATACAATTTCACAATTTACGTGTTAAAGAGGGTGTTACTCACACTAATGCAAGTGGCTCATCTAAAGTGAACGGACTATACTTTGTAAACTCCAACACTTTTTAAGTAGTTCTTAGAACTCAAGGCGCTGACAGAATTTGAAAAATTTTCTAACCGAAATTATTGAGTAAATTATGAATAATTATCTTATGTAGAAACCAACACAACGTTAAATCAAGCTTAAAAGATCGAGCCCAAGACGCTGACAGAATTTGAAAAACTTCGTATCCGAGATAATTGAGTAAATTATGAATAATTATCTTATGTAGAAACCAACACAACGTTAAATCAAGCTTAAAAGATCGAGCACAAGACGCTGACAGAATTTGAAAAACTTCGTATCCGAGATAATTGAGTAAATTATGAATAATTATCTTATGTAGAAACCAACACAACGTTAAATCAAGCTTAAAAGATCGAGCACAAGACGCTGACAGAATTTGAAAAACCTCGTATCCGAGATAATTGAGTAAATTATGAATAATTATCTTATGTAGAAACCAACACAACGTTAAATCAAGCTTAAAAGATCGAGCACAAGACGCTGACAGAATTTGAAAAACTTCGTATCCGAGATAATTGAGTAAATTATGAATAATTATCTTATGTAGAAACCAACACAACGTTAAATCAAGCTTAAAAGATCGAGCACAAGATGCTGACAGAATTTGAAAAACTTCGTATCCGAGATAATTGAGTAAATTATGAATAATTATCATATCTAGAAACCAACACAACGTTAAATCAAGCTAGAAAGATATAAATATTAATTTTGCAGACCTTAGCATTACAATTACTAACAATGCTGGAAAAGTCTGGGCTTAATCTTGGAGTTGGCAAAACATTTTGGTCAATTTAACTTAACCCACAATTGAAGTAGAAGAAATTATCGTTTGCTTTCAATATTGAAGGCGGTGCACTGTGGTGACTATGGACAAGCAGCGCAGGCGGTCCGTGCTCATGCCCGCACTGTGCACGTTCGTGTGTTCTTCAAAGCTGACGGGAGGTATCGCCACAGTGTGTTAAATTGCATTAATGGATGCCGTCTTTTTATTATATTAAGATATTTAAAATGAGGACAACGTGGGGACGAAGCAGACAAACACGATGTAATTTAAACCTTTGTTATAATAGTTAAGTCACAGACAAATGGCTTCATTTTAAAGATGGAAACAAGATTATTCATGAAAGACGAATGCATAATTAGACAATTATGATAATACATATTTTGTTGAATTGGTAAGGAAGTCAAGAATTAAAACAATTTAGAATTTCCAAAAGTCTTAAAAATCACTAGGAATTTCGTACGCTTGACGACTAACAAAAATAATTATCTTTTTTCTTCGTTCAGAAATCACTATGGATAAATACGAATTCTTTTCTTCTAAAAGTGGTATCGCGTAGGCTTGGGGAACACCTCCTCTGTACCATAAATTGAGAGGAGATATGAATTTATTTCAGTGGTGCCGTGACCAAGAGACTTATATAATCTACCTTAATAAATACGGATAAATGATTTTTATTTCTTTACAAAAGATATCGCAGCCCTATATAACACTAACTTCTATGCTTTAAATCTCGGGAAACAAGGTTGCATTACAGTGCTGCCGAGTGAGCAGTAGCTTACTTCAGTAATCGGAGCCACAGTTCTTACCTAAGAAAAATAAGAATTTCATATATTGTGTAAAAGTTACAAATGGTTACCAGACTTATACGCAAATTTTTGATACCTTTGTTTGTTAAAGTTTCTGTTTTGTTAAAGAAAGAGTTTGGTAGACTATAATGTTTATCTTGCAGACCACGCTACCCCAAAACTCCGTACTAAGATGCATGTTGAAACAGGAAAATAATTATTTCATACTTGGGGCATGTTACTAGAAGGGAGGGAGACAACCTGGAGAAATTGTTAGTCGCTGGATATGTACTAGGACAGAGGTTAAAACGTTAGTCTTTAATAAAATAGACAGACTTCATCCTAATCGCCGCTCTAAAAATGTACAGAATCGCAAAAAGTGAAGGAAAGCAATTCACGCTGTAGAAGCAGAGGAAAAAACAACGATGCTCAGTCATGAGCCTAGCAAGTAAGAGGATGAGTTGAGTGTAAATAATGCATATATTTTTTGTGCTCACAAGTATGTACCGTGATCACCGACCATGTACGGATACCAAACCAAGAAATGATAGGAACCCAACCCGATTAGGATAAATAGAATGAAGAAGAAAAAAAAGGAGGCATTTCATTAAAATAATTAAGCATTTGGTAATTGATTGTGAGATTTTACTTTCACTGACCTTCCACATTTCTCTCTCACGCTCTCCTGAATAATTATCGGAATTCAAGCCAAGTACCTGAGTCATCGTCGGCGACGAAACCATCATTCTTCAGTTGGATCAAGAGCTGCATGAAGTCATTCCTCACCACGTTGTTCTCCTCCCGGTACTTGATCGTGTTAGCGACGGTATTGTAGAAAAACTCATTAACATCACTTCCTAGAATACTAAACTTGATGTAAGAAACCAACTTCGGCATGAAAAATATCAGAAGTTGGACCATTGATTTGAAAAAACCTAGTTCAAAGACTCTTCTTCCCATTTTCCTGAACATGGAGTCGGGGTTAGTGAAACTGTTGCACTCGAGGCCGAAAGCGCAAGATCCAATGACGTCCGTGTTAAATTTGGCCAATAATTCTTTCACGTCCATCACATTGCCGGTTGAGTCTTCATTTTCGAGATACTTGGTCATCCCTACGCTGCATGCTGCAACCGTTTCGAACATGTATTTGATCTTGCTCGACGTAAATGTGGGCGTTAGTTTGTTTCTTAAATTCTTCCATTTCTCACCGGTTAAATTAAACAAATGTGCAGATAACGGTTCTTGCTTCAAGTCAAATTTGAAGGTATGGTCCGTGAAGTGAATGAAGTCTTTCACCAAAATAGTTTTAATCAGTTCTAAATCATTGATGACGAACGTTCTCCTGAACAACATGTAGATTCCGATATACGGAAGAGGTTTGGAATCGAAGTAGATCTCGGAGAAAGTTGTACCAAGTGATTCGCCTCGAAACATTTTGCCAATATTTCCCACGACGAGGGACGGCTTAGGACCCTGGACACCTTTTTTGGCCCAGTAATTATAGCTCCAGAGGCAGAAAACATAAAAGGCGCCAATCAGAGGCAGCACCACGTACAACAAGACGTTCCACCAACACGAGCACGACATGATGTACCACTTTATACTCGCTTTGCACTTTGTTCAATTTTATCTCTTGTAGATTTTAATAGTCTTATCCAGTGACACTATTCATAACACTTAATAGATGAGCACAATGATTTTGTAATTTTAGTGAAAAGTCGAATTCCTTATACATTCAAGTCTACTTATTTCGTAAACTTGTGTTCCTGAGGGTACGATGACGCGATCTTAGGAACCAACGTAACCGAAAGAATAAAATGACCGATTTATACAAAACAACCTAAGGAAGATCACGTCGTTTCAATAATATTTTAAAAATTTAGGCTGAATACAATAAGCCAATCAAATGACTTCTTTTTCGTATATCGGATAAAAAAGGCTCAATGAGCACATTTCATCATAAAATACCGTGTGTGATTTCTGTAGCGTTCTACCCGGACATTGTTTAACCTTTGAACTTACAATTGGATTATAAAAAACAAAGCTTTTGTAGTTATCAGCTACAAATACAAGAATCTCCAAAAAAACACAAGTGATACCATAGATCATGTGAAAGTTACCGATAGTTACCAGAAACAGCACTAGACCGCCAACTAACTTATTTTAAAAACGTAAGATGTTGGTAGGCTACATGTTAATGAAATCTCTGATTCTATTATACGTTTTTGTAAGTATAAGTATCCACAATAATATTTTAAGGTGTAAGTCATCAAAATAAGGAGAAATAGGTGGATCTTAAGAGGGTGTCTCGGAGAATCCAGCGACAAGACAATGTGATGTGAGCCCTGGTGTAGCGCACAATGCTGCAAGAATCCTCTGCAGCTCCAAATAGTAAAATCTCAACCAGGTTGGCTTTGATAGCAGCTCCGCATGGGAAACGAAAGACTGACTATCTTACACAGATTATCTTAGACAGATTATCTCGTCAATGCCAAAGCGAAGTAGACTTGTAGAAAAGTCCAGGGGAACATGGAAAAGGCGAATGGACCACCAGTGGGCTCATGTTATCGACACAGAGTCCTGTCCAAACTATAGGCCCCCGTACCCATAATACAACATATAATAGTGTAGCGAGATGCTAAAAAAAATTAAGCACTGCTGTCACTTGCTACAACACTATAAAAATACAGAACAGTCTAGCGTGATCTACGGCTTCCGGGAGGCATCTGAAACATTCGAGAGACACCTGGAAGGGCCCGGAAACTACGAGAATATTCTGAAAAAGTCTCGGAGGTTCGATACCAGCATTTGTCAGATATAAATAAGACCGCGCGCGGGAGTGGAGAGTTGTGAAAATTGGATGGAATGTTTTAGTGAATGTTAAATAAAGTGTTAAGGCGATAATAAAGTGTCTATTTACGAGTGATATATTGCGAAATAGTGTAATTTATTAAATAGCGTTAAGTTTAATAGTTTAAAGTTTCTTTGTACTAGATATTTAAAAAGTAATTAATAAATCGCTAACTAATTTCTAGCGTTTTAATTCATTCCTCCTGTAGCCACGACACAGTGATAACAAGGTGACGAAAAACATCCAGTGAAAGAGTTCATGATCCTCAGTCATGAGGTTTCAACAGAGAAGGAGAAATAAATCGATCTTTCAATCATGGATCAGGGGATTGGTGAGAGGGCTCACATTTTCATTTATCTCGTATATGTACTCGTAGGTACGCGTACCGTAAAAAGTTATGTTCATATTAGAAAAACGTGGCGCAATGTTTTGTTAAGTAGCTGAGATGCCTCGGAGAGAATCCTTAACTTAGTCACGTAAAATAACCTTTTTAGCCATTTTAAATTTACAAACATCCTTCCAAATTAGTGTCTTTTTCAAAAAGGCGAAGCAGTGGTATGTTCGCATGTATCATATCTACACTAGGTGACCCTATTATTTTTAGAACCGTCAGTTTATACAATAATGTATCAAATTCACAATAGTCAAATGATGGCTAAGATTGAAGCGATGAATGCCATAATCCATGCCAATCTTTTTTCCAAGTTCGAGAGGTGGATCCACGTCCCAGGAAAACAACATATATTATTTTTGAAACCACAAGCGCTTAGTTTAGTTTGTTAGTTAGATGGCTTTTTCCCATATATACTGATACAATACAATAAGAAAAAAATGATGTATAAGTTATGGACGGTGTGAAGAAATAATGGTCACATGATATTCAATTCATATAATTACATTTTCTAATCTTTTTAATATATGAAATTTACTTTTTTAAAAGTTTAAAAGCATATTTAAATTTCAATTACTTGTATTTTTTGTAATAAATTACATATATCCTCCATGTATCTTTCTCATACTCTCTCCCGAGTGTTAATGAATTCAAGCCACGAACCTTCCTGCAACCATTGCTAAAATTGAATTCTGTAAGTACCTGAGTCATCGTCGGCGACGAATCCGTCATTTTTCAGTTGAATCAAGAGCTGCATGAAGTCATTCCTCACCACGTTGTTCTCCTCCCGGTACTTGATTGTCTTGGCCACCGTATTATAGAAAAACTTGTTGATATCCTTTCCTATAATGCTGAATCCTCGTTTATTGACTAACGAGGGCACAAAAAAAAAGAAGAAGCGCAGTATAGCTTGGAAGTAGGTAATCTCGAAAATCTTCCTGCCCATCCTTCTGAACTCGGCGTCCGGGTTGGTGAAGCTGTTGCACTCGATGCCGAACGCGCAGGACCCGATGACGTCCGTGTTGAACTTAGCCAACAAGTCCTTCATGTCTACGACTTCGTTCTTCGAGTCTCTGGAATCGAGATACTTGGTCATCTCTGTGCTGCATTGGGCTACAGTTTCAAACATGTATTTGATCTTGCTCGAAGTAAAGGTGGGAGTCAGTTTGTTTCTCAGCTTCTTCCATTTCTCCCCGGTTAAATTAAACAAATGCGCAGCTAACGGTTCAATCTTTGGGTTAATCGGCATGCCGTGATCCGTGAAGTGTATAAAGTCCTTTATCAGAACTGTTTTAATCAATTCCAGGTCGTTGATGACGAAAGTTTTCCTAAAAAACATGTAGACTCCGGCGTAGGGCAGCGGTTTGGTCTGGTTGTAGATGTCAAAAAATGTGTGCCCGAGGGACTCGCCTCGCATCATTCTACCGACGTTACCCACCACAAAGGTGGGCTTCGGGCCCGGGACACCTTTCTTCTTCCAGTATGTATAATTCCAGAGGCTCCATAGATAAAATATGCCTACCAACACAAGCCCGTGTAATATCAAATCCCACCAGCAAGAACCCAATGTTATGCACCACATTTCACTGTCTATTTAAATAACTTTTCTCGCAGTTTAAATTACGGAAAAATCTCTAAAACAGAAAATCACTATCAGAATAAATAGGCAATTTTAATGAAATAAAACGCAAGGTACAGTAAATAGTACAGGTACACATAAATGGTTGATTCTGTGTACTGATGCATAAACAAAGATTATATTACGGACCCGAAACTAATTCGCTACACACGTACGCGGATTCCAAATAAACACTCTATTGCATCCCGCAGTTATCCATCTCTTATTGCACAATACTTGCTTTATAGGAGGAAGTACAAATTAGATACCAAAGAACCAATGTCTTCAATCTATACTACTAATTTTAAACATATTGCACTATTTTCACATGGACCAATCCTCTTTCTCCTGTGTGTTAATGATTTGTGTGATTTGCCAACTGAGGGTCAAGTTATTTCATTTGCAGATGATACTGTATTACTTTTTAAAGGCAGAACATGGGACACTGCTCACAAAATAGCAGAAAATGGTATAGTGACCTTTAAAAAGTGGCTTGACCGAAATTTACTTTCACTGAACATTGAAAAAACTAAGTACCTAACATTCAGTTCAACAGAAGCTGGTCAACCTAAAGTCATCATAAATTATCAAGTACAGTTACACAGCTGTAGTTTACCAAATGGATGCAACTGTGTACGTCTTGAAAAAACATGTGATATAAAATACCTAGGAATTATAATTGACAACAAACTCGGTTGGCAGGGACACATACAAGATCCCTCTAATAAGGTTAGGAAAATGGGAAACATATATAGAAGTCTGAGAAATGTGGTAGATATTATGTCCCTCAGGACTATATATTGTTCCATCACTCAATCCCTATTATCCTATGGCATAATTGGATGGGGAGGGTGTGTCAGATCATTCATGGATTCGCTGACAAAATCACAAAAATGTATCATGCGTATAATCACCAAGAAATCGAGAATGTTTCCTTCAGATGATTTGTTTAGAATATTTAACGTTCTTGACCCGAGACAATTATACCTTAAAACCATAATTGTAAAATTTCACAAGGACAAGGTAAATTTTAATCGTACATAACAAACACGAGTTACAAGGCTGGCAAATACAATCAATTTCGAGGTACCTAAAAGGAAAACGTCTTTTGGGCAAAGACAATTTAATTTCACTGCCCCGCTTGTTATTAACAAGTTACCTAATGAAACTAAAGAAATAACTCTACATAAACCTTTAAAACATCGTATTACTAAGTTTATAAAAATATCAGGTAGAAGGTATGCTGAAGAAGTGATCCGCCCTTGACCTCTGAATTGGTAAAAACTGATTTATATAATTTAAAGTATACTATAATTTAATATTTATTTTTGTAACTACTAAAATTCTTATCTTAATTTTGTATGTATATTTTCTTTTCTTTTATATTTAGGTATTCCTATGATTTACTTTATTATTATTGATGTACTTTTATTATTACGCTTATACTTTCTTTAATTGTCATTTGTTAATATTATATAAATATCATATGAGCATAACTGCCACAGAGCAGGTTTTTACCTAGTGTGGCAGTTATTAGTAACTTGTATTAACAAATGATAATAAACAATAAAATAAACAAATAAAATAAAATAAAATAAATTTTCAAGGCGCAAGTCTTTAAAATACACATTTTGGTGTACAATCCATACCGGAACTCGAAATTTGTTTTGCAGGCTGGACAAGCTAATTTGCGACCGACCAACTGAAACCGGTATATTCGTATGTACCTAATCGAGGAAAATCTGCGAATTCATCTTCATTACGGACATTTCGCTGTATTTATATTACATGGTTATTTTTATTACCAACAGTCCTGTCTGTGCTTGTCTCGTAAAGTAATATTTAATACGTAAACATTGAACTTCTAATGTTGATTCTATTCATTCGTGTTAATGAAACCCGGCTTGAACAAGCCGAGAATAATGTGTACCTAGAACAGAAAATTTCAATAGAAAAAGGCATATCTTAAGATGTTGCTCGCATGAACAAAGCAGGGCTGGAGTGAACTACAACGTTTGAAAGTAGTTTTTAAAAGAATAAACAGTTTAAATAACTAAGCAGTGTCCAATTAGGCAGTGCTCATGTATGGCTGCAACACCTGGACTCTCAATAGACTCTAAGAGATCTATAATCTTGAGGCAACGCAAAGTAAAGTAAAATGTTGGGCACCCACGAAGGGGTAGGAAAAGTTGACGTAATGTAAAACCATGATTCAATAAAGTAGCCAAAGAATGATTTAGTAAATATAAGGTGTTTATATTTTGCAAGTCATGGACGTCGGCCAAGATAATGAATTCAGCTGCCCAAACGTCATCAGGCGAAACAGCATAGCAATATTATTGGAACATCACCGTCCTGTTGACAAGTGAACAAACCAGATAAGTGTGACCTCTGGGACAAAATCGGTTCTCTAATCGCCGACAGTGTGGAAACGAAACTCACCTCTGGATAGTGGGAACAAGCGCTAATTTCAGTACCACCTCAAAGAGCAGGGCAGTTAAAAAAATACACCAACTATAAATAAACGTTTCAGTTCGACTCCGAGCGAAAGACAACGAACACTCTTCACACACAGTTCTTAGATGCATCAATGAGGTCGATTGCATGCGCTAGAACGAGAAAACATGGTAAAACTCTCAAAATAATGACCGTCCGCGTTGATGTATTCGGTATGCAAATGCATCTAGTATTGGTGAATCGCTCTCACCCCATATTTCCGAAGTAAACACATTAATTATTTTATAAAGTACCTAACCACGACAGATACAATATATTATTGAACATAATTTTAACAAAAAAGGAGTCAGGTGATTTTTTAAGGAATATACCTAGAGTTGGAAAGTGGGAAATGTCACCTATGTTACCCACCGGGTCCTAAGGAATAAGTTTCCAAATTTTGAGTCCGATCGGTCGAACGGTAAAGATTTGCATTAACCCTAGAAGCCTAATCTACGCCAACGAGGTGTACACGAAATCAGAAATTCGCTATCTCTTTCTAACGGGTGGAGTTAGCGCCTCATGCTGTTTAACCAACTCATTAGCCCACGGGAGCTTGCCGGTGGTGCCTGTGTCGGTAAGGTAAGTCTCGCCATTTTTGACTTAAGCCTTTTGACTTACGCCTGCGAGACGTATGTTTAGGCTTTGTATAACTTTGATTTTACATTTGTTAGTTTTTTGTACATTTTATGTTTATCTCGGCATTGTTTCAGATATAAATATGTCGCGGTCCAATAGATTACACAGTGACGATATTTCGGCAATCTTTCTCTAGGAGAATCAGCTTCTGAAGACGAGGACAACCAGTTTGTGGACGACGTTGAAACTGAAGATGAGAATAATTATGTTACTGAAGAGGTTTTCCCTTTACAAGAATGCTGCATGTGTAATCAACTTCAGGCAGGAGAACCTGAACCCAAAAAACGTAAATAATGCGCTTTTTGATCTTACAAAAAAAAGAGAATGTAAAAATTAGTGTGCTTTAAGTGAAAAAAGTCAGTATGTTGCGAACACAAAGTTGATGTCTGTTTAGATTGCGCTTAAATTATAGCTAGTCATTAAAAATCTGATTACTTTTAATGTATGTCCTAAGAATAAGTAATTAATGCTAAAAAAATATTGGATTGTTTTAAAAAAATATATGTTTCAGTTGATATCTGAGATGTTGACTTTTTTAGTTTGAATACAAGCGTATTTTTTTATTTTGTTGTAAGAATAACTGAGTATAGTTTTCATTGATAAATCTGTTTTTAATTATTAGTTAATATCCCAACCTTAAACGTGCTTCGAAAAATATGACATAAATAGATATATTTTAGCCGACAGGTTGTCATTTATAGATGTACGCCTCTGAGACGTGTGTTAAGGCTTTATGTACCTCCAAGATAGATTAGGCTTCTAGGGTTAAATATGTATCAGGGGCCTCCCCTCGGAAGGGGTTAAAGAGGAGGGGTAAATGTCGCCTATGTTACCCGCCGGGTCCTTACGCAAAAGTGTGCAATATTTGAGTCGAATCGGACAAACAGTGTAGATTTGTATAGAGAACATACAGACGAGCATTGAGTTTTATAGGTATAGACTAGCTGTTCGTACCCGGCGTTGCACGGGTTAAGGATTAAGTTGATAATAAATTTGTGGGGGGAGACAAACGTTCCGTTGTTTTGCAGAGCCTCTCATTAAAACAATGTTTCCATTTAATCAAAGCTGGGATGGATAGGATCTCTAGGCAAGAAATGTGGCCTATATTTTTCGTCAGGAATATGTATACAAAATTTGGACCCAAATGATGGAGTGGTGTAGATTTGGACAGAAAATTGATCTAGGGAAGGGGATGGGTTAGAGGGGAAAGAGGAAATGTACCTCTTATTATCCGTACCACCTATATTATCCGACTGGTCCTAAAGAATTAGTATACAAAATTTGGGTCAGATCGGTCAAAAGGTACAGATTTGCATGGAAAATATATCAGAGGGAATGGGGTAAACGGTGAGGAGGGAAATATCACATATGTCACACGAAGATGTAAACGGGGAGGAGGGTAATGTCACTTATGCTACCCGCCGGGGCCTATGGAATAAATTTCAAAATTTTGAGTCTGATCTGTCGAACGTTAAAGATTTGCATCGAATCAGGGGGAGGGGAAGAGAGAAAATGACAGGGGAGAAATGTCGCCCGTCGGGTCCTTAAGCACAAGTATTCAAAATTTGAATCGAATCGAATCGGACAAACGATATAGATTTCTATACAGAGAACAGACAGCCAGATAGACATTGAGTCTTAGTGCTTGTTCAGACACAGCGGGAACCGCGCAGTTTCAGAATCGCGTGGGATCCGCGCGGGTCTTATTTACGTAGGTTTGTATGTGATCGTTCAGACACAATCGCGCGGTTAATCAACCGCCGCGGTGCCCGCCACCCAGCCGCTAGAAAATAGACTCGCGCGGCGTCCGCGCGATCCTATTACTGCGGAGCCTTACGAGAGCGTCCAGTTGCGTCGCGGGCACGCGCACAATATTCTCTTTTCTATGCTTATGGATCGCTTTGACACTGAACTTTTTATTGACGAAGTGGAGAAAATACCTACAATATGGGATCTTCAGTGTGCGGATTACTCAAATATGCCAAGAACCAAGCTTGGCAGGAGTTGGTGGAGATATTTGGAAATGGTGAAGACGCGTTGGAAAAAAAAACAGTATTTTAGGTAAGTAGGTATTTATTCACCAAAAATGAACTGACAGAATGATACTTTTGTGTCTTGGTATAGATATAGATAATGTCGTTTAAAACAATAAGTTCGGAAGTGCATTTTCTCATTGGTTTAAACGCTTTATTGAGGCAGACAACCGAATGTAATTAAAAAATTTGAATTTGAAAAATGCTAAATATTTATCAGTATTGAAAGGGTAAGTACCGGCACAGTATACCCAGAACAGTAGTTTATCTCCGGCCTGTCGGCGAGTTTTTAGGCTACTAATGCGTTGTCACTTTACTCGTAGCGTCCGAGATTCCGACGCATAAGGTAGACACGAAACACGAAAATTTCTGTAATTAGTATACCTATTTTCTGCACTTAAATTGCGAGCTGATTAACATCAACGTAGACTTTTTAAAACTCACAGTCTTTGTGATAATCAACACACCATTTTAGTAAAGCACCACAAACATAAAAAAGGCATTTTTTCAGGAAGCGCATTTTTTTCTAAAGCGGCGGCTGCGAGCGCGAATGACACCGAAGGCACGGCACTTACTGCTGCCGCCTTATGCCCCCATATTCTATGTCAATGTGTGCGTCACAGCGCGTGCGTACACGGCGCCGAGCACGCACGCACACATTCTAATGGGTAGCGGTCAGTTTGTATGAAGACGTATTACTGTTCTTCGTATACTGTGGTACCGGCGCCTTTTTTTAAAAATTTGTGCGATTTTGAATGCAACGTTTAATATCAAAATTTTTAAGCAATAGTTGAAGGACTTTAGGAAATTTAGGATTTTGGACGATGGAACATTTATATATTTATTTATATAAATAAATAGTAGGTATATAAAAACAATCAAAAACAAAAAAAAAACAAATAGTAGGTATGTAAAAACAAACAAACAAACTAAATACAGCAAAAACAAAAACATCCTCGTATTCGAATGCAACGTTGTGCCAAAATTTCAAAGCAATCGGTGAAAAACTTTCAGAGATTAGCGATTTTGTACAAACGAAATGCCATCATTTTTGCTTATATAGATAGATAATAAATATACCCTCCATGTACCTTTTTAATATACTTTCCCGAATGATAAAGAATTCAAGCCACGTATCTGCCTGCCGCAATCGCTAAAAATCAAATGCCGTTAGTACCTGAGTCGTCGTCGGCGACGAATCCATCATTCTTTAGTTGAATCAAGAGCTGCATGAAGTCATTCCTCACCACGTTGTTCTCCTCCCGGTATTTGATCGTCTCGGCGACGGTATTGTAGAAGAATTCGTTGATATTTTTTCCCACAAGACTGAATCCTCTTTTATTGACCAGCGAAGGTACAAAAAAGAAGCAAAAGCGCAAAAAGGACCGGAAGGAGCTAATCTCAAAAATCCTCCTGCCCATCCTCCTGAACTCGGCGTCCGGGTTGGTGAAGCTGTTGCACTCGATGCCGAACGCGCAGGACCCGATGACGTCCGTGTTGAGCTTAGCCAACAAGTCCTTCATGTCCATTACGTCGTCCTTCGGATTTTTTGAATTCAGAAACTTGGTCATCTCCGCGCTGCACTGGGCTACAGTTTCAAACATGTATTTGATCTTGCTCGACGTAAATGTGGGGGTCAGTTTGTTTCTCAGATTCTTCCATTTTTCACCGGTCAAATTAAACAAATGCGCACCTAACGGTTCAAAGTTTGCATCAATCGGCAGGGCGTGATCCGTGAAGTGCGCAAAGTCCTTTACTAGGACTGTTTTGATCAATTCCGGATCATTGATGACGAAAGTTTTCCTGAAAAACATGTAGATTCCGGCGTAGGGTTGCCTTTTGGTCTGGTTGTAGATGTCGAAAAATGTTTGACCGAAGGAGTTGCCTCGAAGCATGGTACCGATATTTCCCACCAAGAATGTCGGCTTCGGACCTGGAACACCTTTCTTCTTCCAGTAAGAAAAGCTCGAGAGGCTCCATAGATAAAATATGGCGAACACCAGCCCGTACAACACCACGTCCCACCAGCAAGAGCCCGACGTGATGCGCCACATTACACTGCTTGAACAAAGTCTTTAGTTTAAATTCCTGAAATATCTTTACGCAGGAACTCAGTGTCGAGAGAAATTGGCAATTTAAACGATGCGCGTCCTCGAAGGAAACAAACCATAAGGCGATGCAACAAAAGTTCGATGCACACTTAGCAGTTAATTCTGTGAACTGATGCATATTGAAGACCCCGTGGCACGAAGTTGTTAACAGATTCGAGTCATTTTGAGATAATTAGACATTTGCATTTCGCCTTTGAAAAATATGTTTTATTGCTAATTCAAGATTATTTTTCATTTATGTCACTAAAATATCAAAAAAGTTTCTACAAAGTAAAAAAAACGCATTTATGCGCAAAAAATAAAAATAAATTAATTTTCCATAAAAAAATTTAGTTAAAAATCATTGATCCGTCTCTGGAACTCATTTTCATATAATAACACCTTTTTAAAATTGGTAAAACACGAACATCAAACAACCCTTCAAATGCTATCCGTTTTTACCATCCATTATCCAAAATTACAAAATACCTGGCATGTTAATTAATAATACAAAACATGGTATGTACCATTAAAAATTATTGAAAAATAATATATTAGTATATATTATAATAGTCTTCAAATAAAAACAAGTAAAATTTATATCAACCATAAATATTCCAATCAAATTAAAAGGCGTGTTAATTTCAGAATGATGGCATGAACATGTTATTATTGAAGATAACATGTTCTTCCCATTAGTTTGATTTGATAGATTTGATTTTTACGAAAAAGTGTAGTTAACATGTTCATCTCTATGATTTGAACATGTTCTAATTATTTTAAAATTCTGAATTTATTTCCAATGGAAAGAGCGTACAATATTTAGTTTAGATGGCTTTTTAACTCATTTTTGACAAAAATGTTAGTTAACAACTTCTTGGCACGGGGTCTTCTATTAATCACGATTACATGGAAACTTACAAGAACTTTTATTGAACACTGACGAACGATTCATTTCTTTTTCTAAAATATTCTACCTACAGAGATCAAAAATTAAAAAACCATCGATTTCACCTATAATTGTAATTATAAACACAATAATCTATTTTCCAACGCGCCATGAGTCTTTTAAACATACATTTAAAGATTACCGAACCGGAACTTGAAAATATTTTAATTCAAGTTTTGATGGACTGAAGGAGTTGGTTTGTGACCAAACAACTAACAGAACTGGCGAAGTCGCTTAACAATGTTACAGGTACCTCACAACTCGTCCTGCTGAGAAGAGGTCAAATCAGATACTAGTGACCTCTGGGACCAAACGATCCTCAAATCGCCAGCAGCGTAGAAGTGATAATTTCAGTCTCACCTCCTAAATCGTTTAAGAGGCCCCAGTACGCGATTTTCGTATTTGCTCTCGATTTAAACTTATTAAATCATTTTGCAAAATCCATAGCTAAACAGGCTTTTAATCAATTTTATTACGATAGATCCATTCACTCTTGCAGCATTTCCTTAAAAAAATATGAACAAATATATTGTTATAACATTAAAAAAAATATAACCCCGAAACGGAGCCGAGCGCGCCCGAGTCCAACCGAAGTCTGATATAAAAGTAAAATGCTCTTTTAACAGACTATACGATTTAATACATTAGAATTCTTGAGTATGAGGTATAATTTTTTGAATGTTTTAATATTAATGACAGTGAAATTTTCTTAGTACGCATAAATTTAATAAAAATAATGGATGTTTTAATGCTTTTATGGATTCTGCAATATAGGAAACAGAACGTTTAATTTTTGTCTTTTTTAAAACGATATTTTTAACAACTTGTCAAAAAATATTAATGTCTGAATAGCACCACTTCTTTTTCAAACTTTATACAATCAATTTGTAAATAAAATATATGGTTTTTATTTGAAAGTATACGAGATTAGTCTACCAAAGATAACTCTGTTGCATGAAAACTAAAATAGTGTTTCGGGGTTATAATTTGTATAATGTTATAACAATATATTTGTTCATATTTTTTTTAAGGAAATGCTTCAAGAGTGAATGGATCTATAATAATATAATTGATTAAAAGCCTGTTTAGATATGGGTTTTGCAAAATGATTTAATAAGTTTACGTTAATTTTAGCAAATCGAGAGCAAATACGAAAATCGTGCATCGAATCTGACAATACCTTACAGTCCGACTCCAAATGAATTTAATCGAGTGAAAGATAGAGACAGAGACAGTCTTCAGACACAGTTGCAACACCGATCAGCTTATCTGAGGGCGCTAGATCGAGAGAAGGCAGCGTAATTGGAAAAAATAACCGTCCACATATATTATTGGATGCTAATGATTCGTTCAGTTCCCACAAAAAAATATTAAAATACAATATAGAAGATAATTTTAACAAAAAAAGAGTCAAGGCCGACTTTGCACTCCTGTCAAAAAATATATAGATTCTACCAGAGCTAGCAGCAGAAACTTTGCCGGGAGATTCCTGACTAAGTTATGAGTCTAAAATGTTCAAGCAAACATGACCTAATATCAATAGTTACGGAGATATGCAATATCAAAGTTTGCATTTTTCTTCAATATTTCTGACTTATTTTTTGTAAAAAGTTGAACTATCATTACAGTAACTTATATCGATTACGAAAACTTCATTTGCTTCAATACAACTAAAACAAAATCGTTAAAACCTTGTAAAAATTTTTTTTTTTAATTTTTGCAAGGTTTTTATCATTTTATTCGACTTGTATAAAAGCGAATGAATTTTTCATAATCGATATAGTTTTCTGTAATGATAGTTCAACTTTTAGCAAAAAATAAGTAATTGCGTATCTTCATAACTATTGGTATTATGGTTGCTTGAACATTTTAGACACACAACATGTCAATCTACTGGCAAAGTTTATGCTGCTAGCTCTGGTACTCCCTGTATATATTTGTCAGAGTTGAATCATGTTTATAATATTTTATAATTCGAGAATGTGTTAACGTGTTAGGTAAATGTGAAGGTATGGCGAAAGTTAATTCCGCATTAGAACCTTTAAAAACAGAAAAAGCACTTCATCTTACAGAAAAAGGCTTAAAAAAACACACATCGTTAACTATCTTATCTATCATTAACAACTTGAATAGAATATTATAAATTCATTCGCATTAATAAAAGTCAAATAATATAATCAAATGGTTTTAATAATTTATATTAAAGTTAATTAATATTTAATATTGTGAGTGCGTTATTTTGATGTTATAATGGTAGTCTAGCGCTACACAGAAAATCAGAAATATTAAAAATACAAATGGTTGAATCAAATTACGCACTAAGTACCATGACCGATAAGCCGAGGAAAACAAGATATAGTGAATAAAAATGTCATATATAAGTTATTGACTTTTTTTTGAAAAATCTATACTATACATCCTACCTGTCTATTCTACATAAAAACTAGAAGAATTTTTTTTCTGTGTTTCCTGTAATTAAGTTGCAAAATATGCATTTCAAACAATTCCCAAGTACCCAGCGCTATTTCCTATGAAAGGCACTAAGTCCAACGTCTGTGTACTTTAACATTAGGTAAATACCCCGAGCATATTCAAACAGTACTAGCAGAAAGGCACTGCTTACTGCTAGGCCCTGCGGGCGGCTATTGTGGCCGCCTCGCGGCTAATGATGGCCGCTGCGCGGCCAAATGTGTTTGCTGTGCAGCAAACACAAATTAGTTTACCTATGCCTACGTCAGCCGCTTCGCGGCCAATTGTATCTGGCAAATTTCGAATTTTGTTATTGTGACCGCTGCGCGGCCAATTTGTTTGCTGTGCAGCAAAAAATTGTAAAAAAAACTGCCAGGATTCGAACCTGGAATCTTCTGATCCGTAGTTAGACGCGTCATCCGTTGCGCCACAGCACCCGATGGGCGACGTGGCAAAATTATTGTAACAAATAGAAATCATCATACGGAGACAGAAACAAACAACATTGGTAAGCGTAATTAATATATAGATCCCTTGTCCGCAACAAAATAACGGGGATGAATGTTAATTTCAAAACACAAAATAAATCATACCTCATTTACTGGTGGATTTTTTGCTGGAATGATATTCTGAGTTATTGATGTATATTCTAGGCCTTGCGTTTTTCTCCTTTTATTTGTATTATATTCTTCATAACACCTTTTCCTTGTTGTTTGTATGGGGAGCTCACACGACGCGTACCCTACTTGGTCAGCCATTTTCATACGATCGGAAGTTAGCGGACCATGGCACTTAGTGCCGTTTTTAAAATAATACGCCGTGGTACTTAGCGGAATTCGCGATATTCAAACAAGCAGAACGGTTAAGTGCAACATTGCAGGGACATAATGCATTACTGGGGTTAGCGGCGATGTCATATAGTACCGAGCTGCATACATAGTTTGAATAATGAAATTTTGGTACTTAGTGCCTATTTTACTGCAACCATTCATAATAATGTATTTCGAGAACAGTTTACACGACGACGTCATTGAAGGCAGATAAATTATATTAGACGGTAAACAAATTTAATCTTTGTACTGACCTTGATTGTAAATAATTAACTCGCGGCGTCTGCAGGTGGATTCTCGTCTGGGTTAATTAAAATATTATAAATTAACATAGAGACGTACGCGCCAGCTATTATGATCACATTGTTCGTCGAGATTTGCATTCTGATGTGGGAGCGTCCATACACTACGCGGCCTGGTCAAGGGTGGGGGCGGGGAGGTAGAATTCCGCGCTGGGCAACGTGAGGGAGGGAGGGGGTTTCAGAGTCTACGTAATTCTTTCCTATATTTGATTTGATACAATGAAAGCGGCACAGATATGCAATCAATGATAAATCGTCAACAAAAAAACTAACCCATAAAAACCAAGTTTTTATTATACTCCCTTTCTCATTTGTATTGTTTCCAATTTGACATCTATCAACATATTCCTTTTTCTTTAAGTTCATGTGGAAAATCTATTTTAAAAGTTTTTTAGCCAGACAAGCAGACACAAAGAGTTAAAAGAAAGGGAGAAAAAATATCATTATTTTATATATATTTTTCTAATTCTGATTTATTTTTGTTCTTATTAATTATGTAAATGTCTTGTTCATATTGTACCCAATAATTTAAAAATAATTTTGGTAGGAGAAAACAGCACAATGTCCTTAGGAATTAGTAGAAAAAAAACTACTTTCCAGTCGGGAGGTGGCGGTGACGATGCGTGGTGGGAGGGGCGGCGCTAGGGGAGAGGTGGTGAGAGGAGGAGAGGGTGGTGAGGGGGAGAGGGGGGGGAGAAGGGGTGGAGATGGGTGGGGGGGGGTAAAACGAACCACGTGGTTTGTGGACGCTCCGTATCCGGCAATTCAGTTATCGGAAAAGTAAACTTTGCACAGAGGTAATGTGCATCGATGTTTAGTCAGCTGTATTTAATGCGAAATATTTTTGGACATGACGAGCGAATCGATGAAGAGCGCGTGGTAAGAAAGTTATATGACGCGTCTTGATGGCGCCAGGCAAAGAGAGCTGCGATAGACTTGGCGTAGCCAGGTTATCTAGGTACTCTAAAACTAAACTCCCCCCAAAAATGACGTAATTTTTATGTTCGAGCATCAGCTTTTCACTCATTAATTATTAGTTAGGCACAACAGCAGCAAACAAAAAATATTACGAAATCCATATAAAATGTAAAAAAAAGTATTTCTTACATCATCACACATTACAATATGATTTAACTCACCGTTTCAGTTAATCCAAATGAACTATGAACTTAATTTTCTTCAGTTTTAACTTTAACAAAAATAAAATTATCGCGAAATCGTAATATGTTTGTGTTAGCATGTAGAATTAGGGCTGTGAAAATAGGGCCATCAGCGTAGCATCACGTTAGCGTTAGTGACAGACTTTGTTACATTAGTGTCCGACACTGTTACGCAGAGAATAACATTGAACGTTTGATAAAATAGTATCGAACACGTCTGGTGACAGCTAGCGCGGCGTACGATCCCAATACAAACGGTGAACTTGGCAAAGGTGTGGACCACGTTAAACATGCAATAAAGAAAAGAAAGCGGCGGCCGTCGTCTGTAATCTGAAAGACTAACGATAGTAATCACTGCCCACTGCCCACCTACCGTTCTTGGATTGCACGAGGAATAAGATAACAAAAATTGATTAATAATTATTGATAACTATTTTATTCCAAAATATACTAATAAATTTTATGTTCCGTTTACTTGAGTCTAAAAGACTGATGAAGTTTTGATGTTTGATACTATCCACTGATTATTGAGTCACATACAATTCTAATAACCGCTGAATATAACAACAAGCGCCCACTGCGATCATTATAAAAGACATTAATTACAATATTGCGTATTGTAATTTGCTCGCTTGTCAAAGGGACCTTCAGAATGCAAATCAATATCTATTATGTATAGGTAATCTTGTATAATTTACATACGAGAGCCTTTTGTGTTGTTGTCACGTTGTTCAGAGACGATCATAACTAAAATTATGCAATATTAAAAGTAGAAATTTGTATACAAAACGAATGATCTAATTGGCTGCAACGCACTTAAAACAGTGGCATCTTTCATAAACCTCTTAGGTTTCCATTACTTTTTAAATAAAAAAAAATAAAAAAATGAAAAACTAACTAACTAATCATCACGCCGTTTCTCAGAGGGGTAGGCAGAGAGGATAGAGAACGCCACACTCTTCTGTCCTGGCACACCACTTTTGCTTCGTCCACTTTCGTACGTCTTCTCACGCTCATCGTATGTTGTAATAGAGCCATCCTTCATTATTTGATTTATCTGGTCATTTCAGGTCTTCAACGCTCGCCGCATAAATTTTAATTACCAGCTTCCTCGCTCACTCCGTTCCACACGGCCAAACCATCTCAGAGATGCCTTCTTTATTCTATCTATTACGCTATGGCCAGCATTACATTCATTTCTAATTCGTTCATTCTTTACTCTGTCATGCAAAGATCGTGCGTATGCGTCTGAGCGACCGCATTCAGTTTGCTTTCGTTTTTTTTGCTAATTTCATTTCCATACAGAGTTTGGCATAAGAAGCTAGTCTTGCTTTCATTCACAGATTTTTACTGGTACCATTGACTTCTTTACCTGCAGTCCCTACGTTTCTTTTCAGTCTTGCCATCTCATAATGCTTTCCAAATACACAAACTCGTTCACTGTATTGCTTACGGTTATATCTAGGGCTGCCAACCGTACTCTAAAATAGAGTATTGTGCTCTGTATCATGTAGGAGTACTCTATAATCTATAACAGTAATAGAGGACGCTAAAATACTCTTTTTTACATAACCTTTACTGTACTAGTGCCAGTCAGGCATATATGATGTATACCTAGGTATTATCGTAACCAAAAAAGTCGACTATTTACTTTTAATATGCTGGTATTCCCAAGTTGGGGATCCCTACTCCCCAAGCCACACTCGGACGTTTCTGAACTATGCCACTAATGTCAATCTGCGATGTCAATGTCACAAGTTGTTTTGAGGTTACGTTTATTTTGTCGCAAGAAAAAGTGAACTTAGATATAGAATGTTTGGAGTCGTAGAATTCTTTTAAAAAGAATGAAAAATTGTTATGTGCCGCAAAAAGTAGCAAAAAATACCTTTTCAAAAATTTGAAATAAATTATACCCTTTTTTTATAAGTCCGTAATCTTTATTTACCTCCTTTGAAATCAGAAATACTCCATTTCATAATATTTCTTCTAATAAAAGTTGGCAACTCTAGTTATATCATACTTAGGGCCGGTCTTATAAGACGTCCGTTAGTTAAATTTCAGACCAAATAAACCGAAATTTGATACAAACGTCTTTTTATTCGTCTTATAACAATTCGTTAGTCACCGACGGCCGATACCGACAGTCGAACCGCCAGTTTATCGTCCGTTAGTTGAAATTGACAGAAGTATGACAGATTGACAGTACCGGCAAACATCTTGAAATTTTACGGCGTAGTGGGGGGAAGTTTGCGCATGTACCATTCTACCAAAGAGACCCAAATTTTGTCTTCTGCGCATTCCCCCACTACGCCAAAGAATTTCAAAAGTTTGCCGGCAATTGTACCAATTTTGCCTCAGTATTTAATTCATAAATATAGCTTTTTTCAAAATACTTCAACGTGTCATTATTAAAAAACCTTTTATTACCACACTATCTGTGCCCGCGCGACTTCGCACGCGTAGATTTTTCGTACACTGTTTGGATCGTCATAGAACTTTCGCGAACCTTCTAGAACATTCTCCTTCCAGAACTTTCAAGAAATTTATCGCCTATTTTGAAGCTGAAGCATTTGCGGCCTTCCCATAACAAAACAATGTGCTAGAGAGCACATTTTCACCACCCACTCTCACCCACGCACACCACCTCCACTAAACTCGCATATTTTTGATGTGACTAGGGATGGGTCGTCCACGTCCGTCCATCGATGAGACGATCAACTAGTTGAATTCGTCAACTAGTTGATCTATTTTCAACTTTATAGATAAAAAAATAAATCTATTATAATTTTGTTTGCACCACTTTTTATTGATTTTTTACATGTTTCGGGAACAATGTTCCTTTTCTCAGATTGAGCCTTAAACTAAAGTTGACAAATAATACAGATATATTTATTTATTAATAATGTCACCACAAAGTGAAAGCCTGACTTTGAAAGATTTATTCTTCAATAAATTTCTAGATAACATCTCAAATGTAAAGTATTTTTAAATTATGTATTTATTTATAAATTTATAAATAATAAATAAATGTAAAGGTTTTTATCATTTTATTTAACTTGTATTGAAACGAATGAATTTTTCGTAATCGATTTGAGTTAGTGTAGTGATAGTCCAACGTTTTCCAAAAAATAAGTCAGATATATTGAAAAAATTCAAACTTTGATGTCGCATATCTCCATAACTATTGATATTAGGTCATGATAGCTTTCGACTCATAATCAAGGCAGGAATATAGTCCTGCGAGGTTATTAATGTTTTCCATATAACCCTGTACACATGTAATGATATGTACCTAATATATTTTTTTATACACACATTACTGCTTTGTACTTATTTATATTTTTAATTTTTATATTCATATTTTAATGCTTATACCCAATACTTTCACTGCTTATATATTTATATTTTACTGCTTACACCTGATATTGTTGTGTATACCTACTTCTTTCTTTATTATATATAGAAAGAAGTATATAAAACAATATGTAAAAGCCTATAATGTGCGTAAACAAATAAATAATAAAATATTTATTTTTACATATAACCACAAGTAGCGGTTTTACTTTCCCCGAAACTATATTCCTTAGAACTTCTTTAAATTTAAAAAATTAACGTAATAAAAATAGCCAACGATAGACCGCGTAACGAAGTTGATGCGTCAACTAGTTGACGAATTCAACTAGTTGATCGTCTCGTCGATGGACGGACGTGGACGACCCACCCCTAGATGTGACACCAAGGGCTGTGGGTGGCTGCGGCTGGTAGGGGAGAAAACTTGGCGGGTAGGGAAACACGGGTTTCTTTTTATATTATTAAATGACTCGCATATGTACCTATGTATAAAATTAGAACTGTGGCTCCCTCATCAGACTCAAGAGCTTCTCTTCACTGATGATGTCCACATGACTACAAAGTATTTAAAAAATGTCAATTTAATATGTAAATATATAAGATTTGTATTTGTAGATACCATACATTAAATTAAATACAATAAAATAATAATAAAAAACAATAACGAGAAATTGCCTTTTAAAATGTGTTTCAATAAAAAAAATTAAAAGTATATTTAGTTTAGCGATGAAAATTTTGTATTATTTTCAATTGTACGAAATAGTGTTTAGTTGTCGTACACTAATTGATTCATAAAACAATAAATTATTCTGGTAAATTTTGAAACTAAACTCAAAACACGCACTCGACCTATTAAAAAATCATCCCGTTTATTATTATATAACCTCAATTGCATTGACCGTTCATCATTTTATACTTGTACAAATAAATAATATTTTTTCTGAATTTGTCAACCACGTCAATGAAATTAGTTACGAATACTACGACATAAGATCGTTATGCTAACAAAATATTTGATTTTATAACTATACTGAGATTAAAAACATATTACTAAACATGCGCAGATCAAATACGATTATGAACCTCTCCGCCAGGCGAACATAATCTAGCGACAGAATTAATACACCAACCACGCCCGGTCACTAAATTTAACTGTTATCAAATTGTTCGCGACGTCTTATATGTATAAGATATTTAATATAAAAGAATGTTACACGTATTTAATAAGCTATCATCCGGTTGAACCAAACACGATGATAACGTTTAAATTGAACGAACTGTAGAGCGCGACCACCCGCCACTGACGTCGAACCGCACTGAACTGAAAAGTAGGGATGGGCGTTGAATGGACGGACTAGTTGAATTCAACCGTTAACGTTGCATCGACGCGTCGACGGTTTACGTTCATCGCATGGACTAGTTGAATTCGTAGACGGTGGATGGCGGACGCCGTGGTCGGTGGACGATTCAAGATTCAACGTAATACAAAGCAACGAGCGAGAGCAAGACAAAACGTCTCCGTTTATTTCTCTCTCATCTCTCGCTGTCGACTTGTAAGATCATAGAGTGCAGATCTGTGTACATGAACTATTGAGACTTGACAGAGACTTGAAATTAACTGACAGAGACTTGAAATTTGAATGCATGCGTAGGGCGAGATAGGCTTAATAAGCTATTATCTATTATTTTTTACTTGATTTGTGCGATGTGCACGTGCGACGTTTCGGTGAATTCCCAATTTTGCGCTGTATAAAATAAAACAATTCTGTTTAATTATTTTATTTTTTATTGAACTAATATTTTACTGCTTACATCTGATATTGTTGTGTATACCTACTTCTTTCTTTATTATATATAGAAAGAAGTATATAAAACAATATGTAAAAGACTATAATGTGCGTAAACAAATAAATAATAAAATATTACTTTTTACATATGAGTACAAGTAGCGGTTTTACTATCCCCGAAACTATATTCCTACGAACTTCTTTAAATTTTAAAAATTAACGTAATAAAAATAGCCAACGATTGAGCCGTCGAGCAGCGTCGCGTCGAACCGTAGACAGTTGACCATCGTCCCGATGTTTAGATAGAACGTCCGCGACGTCCCCGTAACGAAGTTGACGCGTCAACTAGTTGACGAATTCAACTAGTTGATCGTCTCGTCGATGGATGGACGTGGACGGTCTCGTTTCGTCGACGGTAAATACGTCGACGACCCATCCCTACTGAAAAGAGAACTGGCTTGTTTTTAGCGTGGGCGTTATTATAAACGGTGCCCTCATCTGCCTGGGGCCACTTGCGCAACCCGTGCAACATTATAGTCAGCGAATCAGACGAGTCATCATCATCAAATCGTCATTATTTTGATGTAATTTTTATCAATCGAATGCAATCTATCGAATCTCGATAGCAATACTCCTAATTACGCAGTTTTATTTATACGCAGAATATATTTGTTACATATAGTTGACACATTAAGTAATCTACCTATACATACTAATATTTAAAGAGGTAAAGTTTGAAAGTTTGGATGTAGGAGGTAGACATCCGATTTCAAAAATTCTTTCACCAATATTTAGAATGGACTTTCAGGGTAGACAAAGACCATATTTTATCCCTATTTATTTTATATATTTGTTAAAATAAAAGATATTTTTATGGTGACCTATTTTACAAGTAAATTCGACGATAAAATGGTCGAGCGATGCGTTTTTTACGAACGCTGCAAATGTATATAATTATCAAGAAAGCACTTTGTGTAAGACAGAAGATCACTTCCACATAAGGTAATCACCTCATAATCACTGCACGGTAAATGGAGCAATTAGTTAAAAATTTTCTCAATTTATATTTAAATAATTTCTACAGGGAAGTTGTAGAACTCAAAAAGTTCTATAAAAAAGTCTCGGACGATATATATCCATATATTAAGGTTAATTCTAAATTTTGATAAAATATGACTAAAAGTTACTAAAAATCTATGGGTTAGTTAGTAATTATATAAATTTATTACCATGAATGTATTAGTTTTGGAAGAGTTTTGTTAGATACTTAAAATCACTTCGAATTGTGCGAAATATATTTCACAAAGTTCCAACTATTATTTTCTTTTTCAATAGTTATAAATGCCCAATGAAGTAGGTAGCTACTGACAGAATGCATTAAGTCAGTAGTCACTTTATTAAAGTTTTTTTTTTATAATCTAAATGAGATTTCAAATTTTATAATGCGGGTGCCCAAAAGAGAGTCCTGTATGATACACAAAAAATCTAAAATCCAAAATGATTTTAATGAATCATATATAATTACTGTACCTACTAAAAATATTTCAACTCCCGACAAAATCCTACAATCTATTATTTTTTTAATCTCACTGGGTCCTCGGCAAATTATACATAAAAATGGTCGAAACTACACCTCTTCCAAATCCTGCCTGGATCCTCGTTAATAAATAAACCAACAGAGAGATGTCAGTGACCCGCCGGATGCGGTCATTGCTATCCGCTCTCTCTGTACTAAAATTCATTTTCTATATTCCCCAATTTGGTATGGCAACTGGAGGATCTAAACCGCATATTTTTAACAGCCCAATAATTGTGGGTGAACCGTGACTTTAGGAGCTCAAAGATTGGCACTGTGCAATTCTAAAATTCTTGAAATGCCTATTCAAGAACACATTCATATTTGTGAAGTTGTAATTTTTCAGAACAAAGTTCTGTGAAATTTTAATGTCTTTCTAATTGATTAATTAATTTGATTTAAAAAAAATTCACAGAACTTTGTTCTGAAAAATTACAACTTCACAAATATGAATGTGTTCTTGAATATATATAATATCTGTTGTATAAATGTATGTCCAAATAAAATGAATTATTCAATTACTTCTGGCATCCATCTATCGGTGGCATTGCAAAGTAATTTCTAATACCGTATGAAAGAAGTGGATTGCTCTATGGAAAAAAAAATTGAAAAAAAAAAAAAAAAATAATAATCAATTAATAAAAATAAGAACTACATATAAGGTCGATATATTCACGGAAACATAGAGGGTTGCTATAGCTTAGTGGTCAGAGCACCGGCCCTGGAAAGGAGGTGACCTGGGTTCGAATCCCAGTAGTAACCTAATATTTTTTCGTGTATTAGATTTTTCTGTATGTCTTTCTAATTTCTTGAAATACATTCAGCTGTCAGTGACTGCAATCAACCGGCAGTATCGAAGGGAAAAACTACATTTCAAAATGAAGACTACAACACACACACGTTCATCAGTTTGAAGACTACAAAGTGTACACTACATTTGTAGTAAAAACTGCGTGAAGTGAACTGATTGTAGTACTACGAAATTGTAGTACTAATGAAGTGAAGTAATTGTAGTACCACGAAATTGTTGTATTAGGCCCGGTTGCGCCATCAGAAGTAAGAGTAACAGTTAAGAAAAAAAACATAGATTTTTGCGTTCTCCACCAATCGAAACACGCGTTTTCGTAAAAATCTATGCTTTTTGCTTAATTCTTACTCTTACTTCTGATGGCGCAACGGGGCCTTAATGAAGTGAAGTAATTGTAGTATTAATGAAATGAACTTGTACTACAAAATTGTAGTACTAATGAAGTGAAGTAATTGTAGTACTACAAAATTGTAATGACCTGCAAGAAGGGCTTCTTGTAAAGTGTATTATGGGGGGGGGGTTGTTTTTCAGTTTCCAGAGATTTCTTCATTCGATCCTAAAATTTTTCAAACCATGGGGGGGGGAGGGTTGTTTCAGTTTCCATAGATTTCTTCATTCCGTCCCAAAAAAATTCAAACCATGGGGGGGAGGTTGTTTCAGCTTCCAAAAATTTCTTCATTCGATCCCAAAATTTTTCAAACCATGGGGGTTCGGGGGTTCGTTTCAATTTTCAAAAATATCTTCATTTATCTACATCGACTTCCCAAAAATTTCACACAAAAATTTACTTTTCGATAACTTTGAAGTGTGTGTACTTTGTAGTGTTCGCTTTGTAATGAAGTGTACCATTTGAAGTATGAACATTAAATAACTTTGACGTGTGTGTAGTCTGAAGTGTGCACTACACTTCAGAAGGCGTGAAGTGTACACTTCAATATAATGTAGCCCTACACTGTAGTAGTTAGTGCAGAGCGGACCCATCACTAACCGGCAGTGCTGCTCTCGACATTTGATTTGGTTTGGATGGAAGAATTCTCATCGCTGCGTTCCTCTATCTTTAAAATTGCTCAGTCGCGCTTGTTTTTATATTTGAATAATCAGACGCTACAATTATTTTTATGAATAATGTCTTTAAATATTATAAATAAAATGTTAACAAAGGTTTATTTTATATTTGGGATAATCACCCGACGAAAAAACCGGTTGAATAAATATATATTCTCGAGTGGTTACATAAACTTCATAATCAGTTTAATGAATAAGATAACCACACGGCGGATATTTGCGATAAATGTTAAAAAAAGATTATTTTAAACTGATATCGCTTCTTTGACCTTTGGCTATTTGTTAGCCTCACCTACACCCGTTAAACTTTTGGTAGGTATCTCAATAATCAATTCAGTCAAAAGATGTCGAGTCATTTGTTTAAAACTACAGCATTATATGTGAAATCAATTTTGTTGAGAAACATGAATTCAATATGATTAATAAAATAACCTTAGTTCTCACCACATTTTTATATTGAAAATATCAACATGTTTCAAGGCCTATGGCCCCTTCGTCAGGATACAATTGTATACTAACAAAAAATAAATTAAAAAATATGTAGTGACAATCAAAATATTAAGAAAGTTATACATGGAAAATGAATATTAATAAAGTACCTACACAACAAGAAAATAAATTTAAAAGATAACTATTTGTAAAAATCTAATCCATAAAAACCAAGTTTTTATTATACTCCCTTTCTCATTTGTACTGTTTCCACCCATGGCTCGAGTCAGACACTTGAAACAGGTTTCGCGCCTTCTCCACGCGACGGGTTCCTTTTTCAATTGTATGGTTTCGAATTTGAAAAAATTTCGAAAAATCTTTAATTATGCAATAATTAAAATTTTTAAACGAAAATGTAAGATCATTTTTACCGTCGCCACGACTCTGCCTACAAAGTTTCAGCTCGATTGGATCACGGGAAAGGGGTTAAAAATCGATCCAAAGTATTTTCGGCAGACAAGCAGACGCTACGAGTTAAAAGAAAAGGAGTAAAAAGAACTTGGTTATTTATGATACTCAATTTACTATTAACATTTTTTCTTATTTCCAAAATTTCTAATTTATCAAACAGTGATTCTGTATAATTTGTAGGTATGTAAAATTTGTAAACTCTTATTAATATCAAAAGAATGATCCATATCCAAAAGATGGTTAGAAAATTCAGAATATCTTGTATTGTATCCATAATAATTATTGCTATTTAAATACCTTAAGTGTTTCTTAACTCTAACCTCAAAAGTTCTACATGTTTTTCCTGTATAAAAATAATCATTACAAATCAATTTATAAACACCCGATTTAAAAAATATATATATATTTATCCTTATTATTTAATATCTATGTATTTGTTAAACATTCAACCAGCTTTATATACTAATAATTAATTAAAAAATTACATATTAAACTAGCAGGAAAACAATCGGCTTTGCCGATTGCTTACTGCTAGGCCCTGCGGGCGGCTATTGTGGCCGCTTCGCGGCCAATTGTGTTTGCTGTGCAGCAAACACAATTGTTTACCTATGCCTACGTTAGCCGCTTCGCGGCCAATTGTATCTGGCAAACTTCCATTTTTGCTATTGTGGCCGCTTCGCGGCCAAATGTATTTGCTGTGCAGCAAACACAGTTTAGATATAATTAAGACAAAGTTTTATTCAAAATTTTTAGCCGATTAATAAGTCAGAGCGGAATAAACCATAGTTCAATAGGTAGGTACCTACTCTCTTCTCTTCTCGCAGTGTTGATTACTTTTATACAACATTATAAAAAATTAATCTTTGTTTAAATTTTACATAAACAAATTTGAGTGTTCAAAACCAAAAATGTAATTAAAATTTCAACAAAAAAAATATTCTCGACCATAAAAAAAAAAATTCAATCCTGCCAGGATTCGAACCTGGCATCTTCTGATCATTGGAAATCATTGGAGATCATTGAAATCATTGGAAAAATTTTGGAAATAAGAAAAAGTGTTAACAGTAAATTGAATATCATAAATAACCATGTCTTTTTTACAAATAGTTATCTTTTAAATTGATTTTCATGTTAAGTAGGTACATTATTATTATTCAATTTTCCATATATAACTTTTTTAATATTTTGATTGTTTATACATCGATTTTTTAATTTAATTTTTGTTAATATAGGTACAATTGTACACTGACGAAGGGGCCATAGGCCTTGAAACATGTTGATATTTTCAATATAAAAAAGTGGTGAAAACTAAATTTATTTTATTAATCCTATTAATAATGTCATCACAAAATTATTTTCCGATTTTTGAAGAAGAAGAAATTCATTCAATATTAGAGAATCGAAAAGAAATCTCTAAATAAAGATGATGTCTGCTACATCGGAGATATTAATCTTAATAAATAAATTAATCTTCTTCTTATTAAGCGGCTCTTTGGGACTCAGAAAACCTCGACCGCGGTGGCAATAGAGTGCCATCCATCTCTTGATATCGCCTTTGTGGTCCAGATTGTTGGGCACGCTTCCCCTCGCAGGGCTATATTAACATTATCTCATCTACGTCTTGATCTTTCCTTCGCTTTCGATCCTGATGGCTTGTTTGTGAAGGCTGTGCATGTTATCAGAATCATCTGCTCTCACTATATGTCCTCATAGCTCTCAGGATATCTGGAGCGGTATACCGTTCCAAGTTCCAGGTTCATTTACTTTCTCTGCAATTTTCAACCTTTTTCCAATTTCTTGGAGTCAATGATACTCTGATTACTCTATATGCGGCTGGACTGCCTAATCTACTTCTACAAGTATACCAGCTTTGACAATCTTACCAACTACCTTGGCTAAACTTTTACTAACTATGTTGGCTAAACAATTTCTTCGCGGTAAGAATATCTTGTATTGGACCGTACACCTTTTTTGCAAACTATTTTATCCCCCGTAGATCCCCTGAAGCGGTAGTATATGAAAGTAGAAGCATTCCCACCCGACCGGGAGAATTCTTCCGTGTTCAGTGTTCGACGTCACGTGTATGAATGTGTGAATAACTATATGTATCAAAGCAGGTTAGTACAGAGTTAAGTAATGCCCACTGGCAGATGCTCAAGTTCATTGGAACAATCCTTACAGACAAGCTAATATCACTGTGCACTAGGGATGGGTCGTCGACGTATTTACCGTCGACGAAACGAGACCGTCCACGTCCATCCATCGACGAGACGATCAACTAGTTGAATTCGTCAACTTCGTTACGCGGACGTTCTATCTAAACATCGGGACGATGGTCAACTGTCTACGGTTCAACGCGACGCTTCTCGACGACTCAACCGATGGCTATTTTTATGACGTTAATTTTTAAAATTTAAAGAAGTTAAAAAGTGGTGTAAACAAGATTATAATAGATTTATTTTTTTATCTATATTGAAAATAGGGAATTTTTAATAAAAATTAATTAAACCTAAATTCAAGATAACATTACATATATAATAATTAATGTTGGACTCCTGAATAAGGACCATAGTTAGGTATAGAAAATTTTATTCCCTACAAGTTTGTTTATCATTTATATGCTAAAGTTGAAAAGTAAGGAAATAACACAATAATTAAATTTTAGCATCCCTTTTCAGGTAGATATAAGAATTCGAGATCGATCGAATAAAATATTGATTTTAGAAAAATATCTAGCCGGCCTGTTAATTAATAATAGTTCAATAAAAAATAAAATAATTAAACAGAATTGTTTTATTTTATACAGCGTAAAATTGGGAATTCACCGAATCGTCGCACGTGACATCACAAAAATTCAAGTAAAAAAATAATAGATAATAGCTTATTAAGCCTATCTCGCCCTACGCATGTATTCAAATTTCAAATCTCTAGTCATAGTTCGTGTACACAGATCTGCACTCTATGGTAGTGTACTTTAGAGTTGAAATGAAATTACCCGTCGAGCCGTCTATGACGTCTATGGCATCTACAAGTCGACAGCGAGAGATGAGAGAGAAATAAACGGAGACGTTTTGTCTTGCTCTCGCTCGTTGCTTTGCATTGCGTTAATCTCGAATCGTCCACCGACCACGGCGTCCGCTGTCCACCGTCTACGAATTCAACTAGTCCATGCGATAAACGTAAACGGTCGACGCGTCGATGCAACGTCAACGGTTGATTTCAACTAGTCCGTCCATTCAACGCCCATCCCTACTGTGCACATGATACAATGATCCTCGTCAGAATTACGTCATTACGGTGTACGGGAGGCAGTATGGAGGGCTGCCCGTCCTTGATTCCGATTGGCTGGAAGCACGGTTATGTTTTACGGCTTAAGTTTGCCATATGTCCAATTTACAAAGGGCTCCCCCCCATGTCGCCTTACCAGCACCTATTACTTATCCACTATTCATGTTCGTGTTTTATTGTATCTTTCATTCGTAATTGTGCTATGAAAAGTAATCTGATATTGCAACCAAACTCATAATTATGTGGTTAGTATTATTCGATTGTAATTGATGATAATTCGTATGATTTCATTATTTGTGATTCGGCAAGTAATCACTGCCACATCAGACACATAAACTTATAATCACTTCATTAACAATACAATCGAACTCCAATCGCAAACGCAGTTTATTTTATCTATAATTAATAATAATTTAGTTAAAAAAACAAAATGACATCCAAAAAAATGATATGCACAAATATGACATTCTTAACTCAAAATCGTTTTTTTTAGAAAGTTGATTGTCCTGTACATCACTTCACACCTCCATAAAATTAATCTCATTAATTGTAAAGTATTTTTATTAAAATGATAATTTAACATAGTGACATTAAAAAATATATAGTAATACATTTGTAACTATTTTTAATGGATAACTTTCACTGTTTTATATCATTATACGAGTAAGTATAAGAACGATGCATTCAAAATATGCATCAAATTCAAAATGATTTAAATCATCCAATACCACAGACATATGATAGATTTTTTACACTTTCTTTCTTTTTGTCATTTTCACGTGGATTCCATTGATTGGAGACAAGATGAAGGAGTTGGTTTTGTAGACGAATGGTTCCAAGTGTTCTTCGTCCAGGGTCACGTTATACTCCGAGATGATGTACACCAGCGCCATGCGAGACATCAGCATGCCAAAGCGAGTACCTGTTAGGAAAAAGTTTACATTATATTATTGCACCAAAAATGGCAAATGGCTCTTAATAATTGTACAATTTTATTGATATTCAACGTTTCTAAATTATTTTAGTTCAGTTTTGTTATCTTAATACTCGTAAAGTAACATATTTTAACTAATGATGATTTCTAAAACTCTGAAAACGAACTTTTGGCCGTTGCCCTATGCCTATATTTAATTATATTAATTATTATTATTAATATAATTAAATATAGGCTATTTATAATTAATTATAATATAAACTATAATTAATTAATGCTTATATTTTCTTAATTATTGTAAATAATGTTCAATTTATTACTTTTATAACATAATGGAGAAGGTTGCATCTAATTTATTGCTTTAAAAATTGTAGTCGAGCACACTGTATTCAATTATATTCTGATATAAACGAATAATAAAAACCGATGTAAAATGTTATAAAAGAAATATGAATTTGCAGTGTTTGTCCGGCCTTAATTAACTTGAGAAATAAAAAAAAAAAAAAAAAAACGTGTGGCCATACTCTTTGTTTCCTCCAAAATATTTAACAAATAATTTGGCAATGCAGTGTATAATGGTAATGTCTTCAAAATTAAAACTGTTTTTATATTATATACCTAGTGTTTATTTACTGAATAAAAATTGTGTTTTTCTTTATTACTTTATGTGAGTAAGAACTCAACAATTTATAGTTTAATTTTATTGAAAATTTTGAATGAAGAAATGTTTGGAACACACATGAAATTTGTAATTTAATATTTCGTTTTGCAAAAATAAATGTCGAGAAGTTATAAAAGGGAAGATTTTCAGAAAAGAGGCAGCATTTTATTAGTAATATTCGGATCAGTTGGTCAGAGAGCATTATAGTAATTTTTCAAATGAGTAATACGTAGGTTCGTGCTGGTTTTCTAATATTTTTTCCTTTTGGTCGCTATTTTTGAAGAATTGTTCCTTTGGTCGCTCAACATATAATTTCATTTCGTGTTTTATTAAGCTTTATTTCGAATGATAAAAGAATCAGTAAATTTAATTCATCGGCAAAGGTGGAGTTTAAGGTCGTCGTATTTTATCTCCGATTTGCCGGTGGGTTCCAGCCGGGATCCGGTTAGAGATTTGAGGGTCGTGACATTGATCAGTCTCTCCCTGGGGCTGGAACGAACACTCTTTAATAGTGATGGGTCCGCTCTGTACTCACTACTACAATGTAGTACTACACTACATTGAAGTGCACACTTCGCACATTTTGATGTGTAGTGCACACTACAAACTACAAACACCAAAGTTATTGAAAGTATAAACTTCAAATAGTACACTTCATTTCAAAGCGAACACTACAAAGTACATACACTTCAAAGTTATCGAAAGTATGAGAAACACATTTTAAATAGTGTATTTTTTACGTGAAATTTTTGGAAAGTTGATGTAGATATATGAAGAATTTTCTGGAATCTGTAACAACCCCCCCCCCCCCATGGTTTGAAAAATTTTGGGAGTTATGAAAAAATTTTTGGGAAGTTGATGTAGCTAAACGGAGAAATCTTTGGAAACTGTAACAAAAAAACCCCCCCCCCCCCCCCCCCATGGTTTGAAAAATTTTGGGAGCTATGAAGAAATTTTTGGGAAGTTGATGTAGCTAAAGGGAGAAATTTTTTGGAATCGAAGAAATCTGTCTGGCGACCTTTTTTTTTCTTTTTTTTAGCTCGCTAAATTTTTATTTGGGAAAAAAATACTTCATTTCATTTAAAAATTTACTTCACTATTACTTCATTTCATTACTTCACTTCATTAATACTACAATTACTTCATTTCATTACTTCACTTCATTAATACTGCAATTACTTCATTACATTACTTCACTTCATTAATACTACAATTACTTCATTTCATCACTCACTTCATTAATACTACAATTACTTCATTACTTCACTTCATTTACTTCACTTCATTTAGTAGTACTACAATTGTAGTGTACACTTTGTAGTCTTCAAACTGGTGAACGTGTGTGTGTTGTAGTCTTCATTTTGAAATGAAGTTTTTCCCTTCGCTACTCTTTAAGGAGGTGCTGGGTGCCGCCGCAACCATGCGGCCATACTCTTTTAGAGAGTGTAAGTTTGGTGTGCAAGGTCAGTTTGTTTTTGTAAATTGATGAAGGTATATAGGATAATTAAAATATTAATATTTATCCCATAAGCATAAATTTAGAGAGAACGATTTGAAGTTTAAATAGCAGAAAGGGGAGAAAGATGCATTACTGTGTTCTTGATTTTTTCTAGAGACGTTCTATATAAATAAATGCAATATTTGGAATTGTGGAAAATTTAATAACCATTTCATTGTGCTACTTCTTTTTGTAACACTATTTATCTAGATATGTAGGCAACACCATTAAAAAACATATATTTCAACATCTGTTTACCCATGCACATTCGTGGTCCTTCTCCAAAAGGTAGGTGGGTAAATCGATGCCTGGAGGCCTTGTTCTCGGAGGAGAATCGGTCCGGGTTGAACCTCATCGGATCGGGGAATATGTCTGGGTCTCTGTGGATGCCCAACATGGGGATCATCAGGGATGTGCCTTTCTCTATCGTAACATTCGTGTCCGGAATTCTGTAGTCCTTCGTGCACACTCGCAGAATCAGCGGAAGGGGAGGGTACATCCTCAGTGCCTCTGAAATTTGAAAATTTTCTCGTTAAGGCTAGACATACGTTTCACAAACATGCAAATTTGTCAAATTACGTCTATAGATTGTCCGCTTTCAAGCCGCGCGAGATGTCATCCGAGCGTAAATCGAATAAAAGTTACGCGTTCGTTACGTTGCTAATACAGTAGGTTTTAATAGAAAGAGATGGTCATATATTCTTCGATTTCAGGCATTCCCGCAGAAATACTTCATCTGTCAAAATATTTACTTATTTAACTTTTGACAAATGATCTTATATTATTTGAGTCGTCCGTAAATAATTTAAGAATCATATTAATAATTCTGAACTCCTTTTTAAATCAATACATATGGTAATATGACAATAACAAAACAATCACCTACGCCCCCACGCGCATACTACGTATATCAAAATGTATTATTTTAACTTTCGACAAATTCCCATATTTTATTTATTACTCCAATTATTACTTACTGTACAGAACTTAAAAAACATATTAATAATTCTGAAATACTTTTCAAGTCATAATGTATACCGTAATATTAAACAAGAAATAAATACATGGTAGACGTGAACGCGCATGCGCACTGCGCGTACAGTGTATATAATTCTATAAATTCTGATAAATGATTCTGGAACAATTATTGAAATTGGGATGAGAGCGAAACTGACATGTGACGCATGTTCAAAGTGTAAAAAGGATGAAACCGTTCGAAAATCCATATAAAACCTTAAGGGAGGGGGTAAGGTTTTTAAGTTTTTTTGCATTTTATTTTAATTTATTAAATGAATGTATAACATTGCAAGAATATTGTGTCAAAATTTCAAGTCAATCGGAGCAAAATTGACGAAATTATGAACATTTGAGCGATACTCAGACTGATCTTCTATACCTGCTCGGGCAGCTAAGAGACGCGCTCACCTGAGGACTACCGGACGTGCTATTTGTATTGGAAGAGTTTTGCGTAGACAAGGACAAAAAGATGCTGATGATGAAAGCTCTTTGCTGTGTGAAAATAGCATCGACGATTATGTGTAAGTATAAAATAAGTGTTGAGTTTTATTTTGAATTTTACAGTGTGCAAAACTTTAAAGCGTTTTCCCCACATCTCACGTTTTCAAAGTCGGTGTCCATCATAACTTCAAAACTACTGCACCGATCCTTTTGAAATTTTGAACACTATTTCTGTACATAATTTACGAGGTAAGGCTGGAGACTTTTTTTCAAATTTGTTATTAATTTTTTTTTTTAATAACAAATTTGTCGATATTTTTCGCAAAAAATCGCGTTTTTCCCTTCAAAGTGTTCCAAAAAATTGAAAAATTGAAATTTCAAGAAACCCTCCCAACGTTACCTGGGAAAATCTATTAACTAACGAATGAACTTTGATTTTTTGATTTCAGATGATCTAGCACCAAGTTATGATGGACACCGCAATTCTACTTTCTTCCGAGACACGTTCGAATAATTGCTGCCATTGCCGTATTTTATAAAATTTCGTCTTGAAAATTTTACACAATATTCTTCAAATGTCACATTTTAATGTGCTATTAGTTTTAATAAAGAAATTTTAATTGTCTCGTCACAAAAAATTCACAAAAACATGCCTTTTTTCGTACGAATTAACCTTACCCCCCCTTAATATATGGGAGATATCAATTGCTTTTGAGCGTATTATTTAATAATAATTCAAATAAAAACTCACATTTTCGTAAAAAAACGCCGAAATATGCATTTGCAGTGAATGTGCCGCCGTATTCTAATTAACATGTAAGAAATTTAGTTAAAGCCTTAATGACTCGAACGAGGATTGAATTAAAAGTAAATGTATGGTCAAATACAATTATGGGTACATTATACATTTTCGAATCCCGTTCTTGAATATATTTATGCTGGCTCGTGAGTTGATCATCACAACACATGATCAGAAACACCCTCATGGGTCTCTGTCTTGCACAGGCCCTATATATAATAGTAATGATAAACGCAAAATTTGATCCATGTTAAGTGAAGGCGAGATATCTGGGATTTTGGGGTTCGGTGACTATATTTTTATCATTTCATCAGGGGCCTAGAGTGTATCAGAGCAATATTTGGAACAGATCCCATTCATTTTGATACGCATTTATATCAGAGGCAGATAATGGTGTGGGTTGTTGATGGGAATGGTTCGTACTAGCTCAGATGTCGAATGTGAAAAATTCATTCGTTTCAATACAAATCAAATAAAATCATAAAAACCTTGCAGAAATCGAAAATATATGTTTTTTAGGTTTTTTCATTTTTTTATAATTGTATAACAGATTGCTCCATTTTCTATGCAAGTTATGACGTGAAGTGAGTATCATTAAATACACCGACATGATCGCACATTTTTTTAAGAGTTGCACAGTACGCGTTATGGTGTGCCTATTCATTACATCCATTCTGCATTTTGGAACATGAAATAGCGCGTGAACTCGATTTCGCAAATAATTATTTGGTACAAGCAGGACATAATTATCTAGCAAGCTCGGAGCGTCTCTTTATCTTAATTTCTTATCTTAATTTTTATAATAATAATTATATATATATAATATATTTTTATAATATAATTTTATAATAATAAATATACAATAAAACTAATAGTATCTTTATAATAATAACTATCTTATAATAATTATCATTATCTTAATTTCTTAAAATTTTAACCCTCAACATGACTAGGCTTTCCTGTCTGCGCGACTCGAGTCTGCAGTAGTTGCATTCCAGTACTTCATGGTGCACGAATGTAGGATGTTCTCCTGTTCTGCGGATGTATATAGCGCAAGATTTTTTTTGCTCTTTTCTGCTCAATCATGTCGATGTATCTTTTGGTGTGGGCTCCAAACTGCCATTCCACATTCCAATTTTGAACGAATAGTGAAATTGTACGTTCGCTCGATTCTCCTCTCATTCGAAAATCCTTTTGATATGTGTGTTACGAATCCTGAAAGCTTATAACACGTTGTAACTAGTTGGTTTATGTGACTTGAGAAAGTCAGTCTGGCATCAAAGACAATAACGAGATCTTTTTTGTGATTTTTACAGATCGAGATTGAAACGAATGAAACTTTCATAATCGGTATAAGTTATTGTAATGATATTTGAACGTTTTGCAAAAAATAAGTCAGAAGAACTGAAAAACAATGCGAGTTTGATATTGCATATCTTCATAACTATGGTCATGGTTGTTTGAACATTTTCGACTCGCAATTAGAGCAGAAATCTACCTGTAAAGTATTGTGGACTAGCCCTGTTATACTATTACCTGTATTAACTGATTACAAGAATTGTAGGATATTACCTTCCACAACTTGAAATAAGAATTTCATATCGCACAAGGCCTCGTACGTGAATTGTCCCTTGTGCGCCGCCAGAACCTCCAGGATCTCGTTCCTCAGGGTCTCCTGGATGTCCTGGTGGCGAGCCAGCTCGAAGAGCGCGAAGCTGGCTGCGGTGGAGGACGTCTCCGCTCCGTCGTTGAAGAAGACGAAGAACTGCGCGGCCAGGTCGCCCATGGTCATCGTGTCGTCATCTTCATCTACACACATCATACACATGTTATCATCGATACAAGATATTTCAGTGGAAAACGAAATGGCTTAAAATGCTTATCATAATTGCCCCTGTTTACATTTCAACTACAACAGAAATCAAACAAGCAAAACGGAAGCTTTTTTTATAATGTTCTATCCAGATACAAGTAAACGTATGTTATGTAATAGTATGTAGGTACACTAAGTAGTTGTTGGTGTTTGTGTTCTTAGTCCTCCATGCTAGGGGTTCTTGTGCTGAGGTGGACTATTTTTTTCCTATTTATTTTCTTTTTCAAAAATTTTCTTTGACAGGGAAATTACTTTTTTACACGGTTTTCTTAAATATTTCCCCTCTGTTAACGATGTATGCTATTTGTACCAATTGTATGAAAGCGTTGTATGGTCTATGACAGATTTTGGCGAAATAGTCTTTGTTTCACGGATGCAAACTGGTAGTTCTAACACAGATAACGAATAATCTGATTTTAAGGTTCATTGTTTTTTGATGTGATGGGGTAAGTGTGCGGGAGGTAAGCGTACGAGGTTGTATGGTGCGAATACTTACCCCTATACATACAAATGATTTTGTAGCATTGTATTTCATCTCTTATTAACTTTTTACAGTAAAATATGTCGCAATTATTTATACGAGAGAAAGAATCCGGAGAGGTTAATTTACACCCAAGAGCAGACTGAAACTGAAAAAAGGCTTATGAAGGGGGAGACTCAGTGGCTGCTGAAGACGTTGTTGGGATCATTGAGGCCACTCTACATAAAGGGCTTAAACTTAAATTAATAGCAACATCGATGGGGAGATACTGTCTGTTGGATGCAAGCAAACATGGAAGGGCTGGAAGGAAGGAACCACTGAAGCGCGATCATCCAAAAGTTCCTCAGGTTTCACTGTGTCTCGCAGGGGATGTTGACTGTAATATTGTTCTGTATCTTCGTCACAGTGAATGGTACCCACCGCTTATCCAGGACCGTTCTAAGAGCTAAAGCTTCCATATCGGTCCTATTCAATCGTCGCCAGGTTGACACTTCTTTCAACTAAATCGCGAGTCCCTGCTCCGCCGCTCTGGTCGTATAAGCCTTTGATGAATTAAAGCCACGGAAACTGGATGTCCACGTCTTTGTTAAAACACAGTGGCATGAGAACTGCACAGACCACAATAAGTGTGATAATTTCATGGAGTAGGGTAAGTGTACGCGGTGCTAACACTAACCCAACGATATGCGTATCTTATCCCGTATATGGAGCAAGTGTACGCAGTCGACATGTGACGTTTTCATATATAACTTTTTGATTTAAGGTACTGATACACATGCTTATTAGTGGCACATGAGCATGCGCGGTATTTATTTATTTATTTATTTGTTTACCCCCATTAGGCTTTTACATAAAGAGTATAAAATAAATTTCAAAAAGCACATACATTAAACAATATCTGTATAGCACCAAAACATGAGTATAAAAGTTAAAAATATAAAGTAAATAGCGGCAATGTGTATAGGCTTTTACCTAAAAATATAACATAAAATTAAAAAGAACAAACATTAAACAATATAAGTTATAAGTAGCGAAATATGAAGTTTCAGGAATAGCACCAAATCATGAGTATAAAAATTAAAAATGTAGAGTAGGTAACGAGCAGCAATGCGTATAGGCTTTTACATAAAAAAAAATATATCATAAAATTAAAAAGAACATACATTAAACAATATAAGTTACATGTAGCAAATTATTAAAAGTATCCAGCAAGCAAATTATTAAAGGTATTGACCTTCTTTAGCCCTTGCTTATTAGTGGCATGTGTGTATGCACATTGCTAGTAATAGTAATAAGCATGCTCATTAGTGGCATGCTCAAAAATCAACCGCCGGTTGATTTATGAGCATGCTAATGTCATTCACCTGGAGGAGGGGTATCTTTTGAGCATGTGTGAACAGGCTTGCTTATTATGAGCATGCTAATGTCATTTGCGGCTAGTATCGATTACCAATGCGATCTTCTCAGTCCGCGACAGATAAAACAAATATGGCGCGTTGGGGAGATGATAAAACATTACTTTTCGTGACTTATTATAGGAATCACGAATGTCTGTGGAATACTCGGTCACCGCTATGTAAAAATAATATAGCAAGAAATAATATTTATGAAACTTTTTTAAATGACATGACCGTTTTAAATCTTACAATCAAAATTATAAAAACTAAAATCAAAAATATTTTGATTCATTGGTTCACTTGAATTTTCTATTTCAGTTTGCAGTTTCCATTTTGAACAAGAGCGTCTCTATTCTATGACAAGAACATGCGCGTAATAAGTATGTGTATTTGACTAAACCCAGGAATTGTATTTTTGATTTATTGGTTCTCTTGAATTTTCTATTACAGTTTGCAAAGTTTCAATTTTGAACTAGAGTTCCACTCTATTCTATGACAAGATCATGTCACTAATAAGCATATGTGTTTGATTGTTAGCTTTGAGCATGCTAATAATGAGCAAGGTATACAGTTGTTAGGGCATGCTAGTTTTGAGCGTGCTAATGAGCATGCCAGAAATAAGCATGTGTATCTGTACCTTTATGAACCTTTTGTGTTTGTTTGAGACATTTTAATAATCAACATAATAAATAAATACTAATATGATTTGTAAATCTACAACGTTTTAATATAAAAATTATATTGTAAAAATTGTGCACAGTTACCCCGCATGTCACCCCACGTGTAGTAAAGCGTCCTGTAAATATCAGATCAATGAAACGTTCACACTTGATATCTACCATTTTCAATATCGCGTATATCAATTCCATTTCACGATGCAAACTAATAAAACAATAACGAGTCTAGGGGCCAGAGGTACTTGAGTATGCAAAATATGAGGACCGCATTCTGACAATTGATTCTAGTTCAGAAAACCTTATAGATTAACAATCTGAATGTTGCCAGAAGCCCAGGTTGTCCAATTAGTTTTTTTATTTTAATTTTATTTTTTTAATATCCCGTTGTGGGTAGTAAACGCGCGTAATGAGAATTTGTAAGATATCTAATGACCGTATATTTATTATAGTTTGTTTACTCTGTACCTACGTCATGTCGTCAACTTGCTACAGTACGGCCACTCTATGATGGCACTTTTGACGTTTAGACTTACATGAAGTTTCGTAATTAATGACAGCTAAACATTGGAGGACAAATGCTATACTTTATTGCGCGAACGCCAGAGTAGTGATGTCCATCAACATTAAATATGGAATGAACGAAATGATTCGAAATGTTATAGGATATTGATTGCCTGTATAATATGCGTATAATACGCAGAATAAGTATCCAAAATAACACAACAATTTTGAGTAAGCTAGGTTTTGCGTACAGGCAGTGTAATAAACGCAAGATATTAATGGAAAAGAACGATATCGTGATGACAAGGTGTACTTTTTTACGAAATGTGAACCAAATAGAAGATTGTCAAAATGTGGTGTTTTTGGATGAGACGTGGCTTAATGCCAACCATACAGTTAGCCGTTCTTGGACCGATGACACCGCAGCATCTACGTCTAAAGTTCCAATTGGAAAAGGAGGCAGACTTATAATTTGTCACGCCGGGACCGCTAATGGATTCGTCGAAGGATCCTTGATGGCTTTTGTATCAAAAACCACTGGAGATAATCACGAAGAAATGAAGGGAGAAAAGTTTCCGGAGTGGTTTACCACAATGTTGTGTAGCCTTCCCGAACCATCTATAATAATAATGGACAATGCCCCGTACCACTCGATGAAGATCGATAAGCCGCCTGCTCAGTCCCAAAAGAAAGCTGATATCGTTGCGTGGCTTCAAAAAAATGGCATAGATGCAAATAGAATCGATTAGAATCGATAATATTTTAGATAATGATATTATAATTAATTTAGGAAATGATAGCAGCGACGATAGTTCAATGGAGACTGATAGTAATGGGGATGAATCAGATTGAAACATTCAAGTAAATATTTTTATCTAAGAAAAATGTGTTTTATTATTCTTCTATAACCTTTTTTATGTACAAAAACTTTCTCAACTCACACCGTGCGACGAATTTTTTTTTCGACTGAATTTTTTCGTTAATGATTTTAAGTGTATCACAACACTATTACGATCTGTCAAAAATGCCATCTTACGATGGCTCGAGTGTAATGTCCGGTACAGTATGAAATAAAATATATAATACGTGATTTCACTAAAACCTCGCGTACCTGCTTTGCCACCATTTTTGATTCGTTCTTGTCTCTCTTCCCAGAGCTTCATGAGAATTTGAAAATAATCATTTCTGTTAACTTTGTTGTCTGAGCGATACTTCACGGCATCCTTGGCTGCGGCCACGAAGAACTCGTTCACGTCGTTCTGGTACATGCTGACCCTCAGCCGGGACACTATCCACGGGGCCATCAGAGACATACTCTGGATGGTGGAGCGGAAGAACGGAAGAGTCAGGGACTTCTTGCTCATTTTCCTGAACACGGGGTCCTCGGACGTGAGACTGTTGCAGTCGATGCCGAACGCGCAAGTACCGATAATGTCGGTGCTGTACCTGGCGAACGTCTCCTTCGCGTCCACCGAAGATCCGGCCGCAATTTTCTCATCCACCAGATTCTGCATCACTTTTCCGTAATGGACGAGCGTGTCGAAGAAAGTCTTCATTTTCCCGGAGCTGAACGCGGGAATCAGTTTAACTCTGATGTTGCGCCAGCGGTTTCCGTTGATGTTGAAGAGGTGTCCTTCCAGGGGCTCCGATTCTTCGTGGTGCACGAGGCCGTGGTCGGTGAAGTGCATGAAGTCCTTCACCAATATGGTTTTGATCAGTTCGGGATCGTTGACGACGAGCGCCACTTTGTGCATCAGGTAGATCCCGACGAACGGGTGCTGGCGGGTTTGGTAGTATATTTGCTCGAACTGTTGTCCTATCTGCAGAGTTCCCGAAATAATCTCCGAGATGTTTCCCACGGGGAAGGAGGGCGGAGGGCCGACCACCCCCCTCCTGGTCCAGTAGGTGTACCGGTGCCGGAACCAGAGGTACACGAGGAGCGCCACGCCGGCCGCGCAGATGCACAGGTCACCGTAGAAAGAGTGCAGCAGGAAGGCCATTTGAGGTTAGTCCATTCCCTTACAGTTAAAATATCCACCGCGACTGCTCGAGGCGGCGTCTGCGACAGTTACTGCAATGACTGTTGTGTTTTGTTGCGGAGAGATCTCGCACCGCTCGACATAATATTTCTTATCTCGCCTCGATTTCATTTCTTCGTCCAGCATTAAGGTGTCCATTATCAAAAAGACTTCTGGAACAAAATTAAATGAATCATTTATTTATTGACGATATCGTATTAAATAAAATATACGCAATAGTAAAAGTAAAGTAAATGCATTGTCAGTGGTGTTTATTTATTTTTACTCCCTTTCTTTTAACTCGTGGCGTCTGATTGTTTGCTTGTCTAACGAAAAAACTTTGGATCGATTTTTAACCCTTTTCCTGCTGAAACTTTGCAAGCAGACTCGTGGCGACGATAGTAAAATTTTATTATAATTTTGGATTTTTCAAATTTTTAATGGTTTATGCATACGACACAGTAAGTTGTATTAAAATACTCCGACGCATCTGGTAGACACGAAACACGATTTTTTTTTATCGACTGGTTCGCTGTTTGCCTTATTTCCTCTGTATTTCCAACTATGTGGATAAGAAATTGCCATCCGTTCCGTTAGTCATACTGCGATGAGTTAGCATTCACTTCTCCCCCTCATTATAATATAAGTTTATAAGTAATATAAGTAAGTTAAATGGATATTCAACTACTGGTTTTTCTTGGGATATTAAAGTTAAAAGTACAACTATCTATCAATCTATACATCTTTATATACATTGTTTGTTTTAATGGTACGTTGTACCGTGTATTTAATAAATAAATAACACATACAACCGGTTCTGAACGGTTTTATTTGCTCGCCCCTATTCTATTCTACCCATCTTTAATAATATTAGATCTTTATCTATGAAATTACCGTATATAGATAGTCGATATAGAATATTTTTTTATGAAGAGTAGATACATTTTTAACGTCCTAAATATGAATTAAATCTATAAAAAATTAGCGATACTTCAAATTCACAAAATGTACATCAATAATAGTACATTTGGGTGTTTTAGTAATAGACCGAGATCAGCTGGAAATATTTTGATACCTAAATGTAATACTAGCACAGCCCAACACCATTTCTCCTATCAAGGAGTATAATTCATTAATGAATGCTCTTCCCAATAAAATGAACACGGAAAAAATTATAGAAAATTCAAAACTAAATTGAAAAATCTTCTACAAAAAACAATCACAACAACGCAATAAAAAAATTTTTACCAAAAACAATTCTCAATTAATATTATACCTACATACTTTTAAATGTTATTACAATACCTTCTTAATTTTTAATTTTTATAACTTAATTTAACGTTTCCTTGTGTATATCTTATTTACTTAATCTAATGTCTTACATTTTTGTCTTCTTGTATTGTTTATATCTTAATTACTTAATTTAATGACTTAATTTTTATAACTTAATCTAATGTTTCTTTGTCTATATCTTACTTATTTAATCTAATGCCTTACACTAACGATTACACAATAGATATATACATATATGACAATGCCCCCGCTTTTAAACTCGAGAATAAATTCTCATTTAAAAGTGAGTAAGTGTGTAATATAAATGTGTATTAATTATATTATACATATTATACATATTATATATATTATATATATACAATAACATATAAACATAATAATGACATAAAGAGAAAAGAAAATACTTAAAATACAAATACAAATATATAAAGATAAATATAATATAAAGTAAAAAGCAAGTATATAAAAAGCAGTAGCATAAGGAAAGCATAATATAATAGAAATTTAAAAACAAAAAAAGTAATAATGTAGAGTGAAAAGATTTAGCATAAGCTTTGAAAGTCATATTATAATAAAAAATATGCATACAAATACAAATCAACTATTAAAGTCCAATTCGACAAATACTAGTAATCTTTCAATACACCTTTTAATGTATATTTGAATAATATACAGTTATTGGCAAAGACGTCCAGTTGCTCGTATGTGTTTGCTAGTCTAGGAAGCCTTTGCAGTGGTGAATTAAAGATATAGTTAGTAGCTGCAGTTTCCACGGCAAAACCTGCATGACTTCTAGTTATGCGAGACAGAGCACGCAAGCAGATACGTTCTAGTAGTTGAGGACAGTCGATAATACCATTTATTAGTTTGTGTAAAACGAGAAAGTCCGTCACTATTCTTCTAGTCTCTAGTCTATCAAGACTGCTAAAAGATCTAAGAATATTGTAATCGATATATTACTTGAAGGCATGTTAAGTTTATAATTGATAAATCTAAGAAACTTATTTTGGACTTTCTCTATATTACTCATGTGAACTGTATAATGAGGGCTCCATACAACTGTATTAAATTATAGTATTGGTCGAATCAGGGTCTTACATAATAATATGAAAGTTTCAATTTTCTCGAAATCTTTGCTTAACCTAAACAAGAAACCTAAAGTTCTTAATCCTCTATCAACTGTTGAGTTGATATGGGGGACTAAAGAAAACTTTTTGTCAACAATTACGCCTAGATCTCTTATTTCATCTACCACACTCAAAACTTTTCCATCAATTTTGTAATCATAGTGTACCTACTACTGTTCGGGTGCGGGAAAAATCTCATCACTTGACATTTGGGGACATTTAGCTGTCAATTCGTCATTATCGACTGTAATCTCCAGTCGTCTACGGTGCTCTAAAACGCACCGTGCGTTCATTTGCGATGCCTGGTCCGCACTCGTCGTTGGCATTGCGACCCGTCTGCGCAGTATTAGTGAAAATAACGTGCATTTTCATTTTCTCCGTGTTCCGCGGTCTGAGACATAGCCATATCAAAGAAAAAACAAACGTCGGGAAAAGAAATGAATAACTAATTTTGAAAAATGAATGTCATAGCTTTAATACGACATTAATTTGAATTAGGAATTCTGGAATATGGAAGTGAAGCCTGGAATTGGCAAAAGAGGAATGAAAGTAGACTGAATGCGGTGGAAATGCGGTCACTAAGACGCTTGTGTGGAAAATCTTTGGTCGATAGAGTGAGGAATGAACAAATTAGAAGTGAATGCAATGCTAGCTGTAGTGTGGTAGATAGAATAAAGAAAGGAGTGCTGAGATGGTTTGGTCATGTGGAACGTATGAACGAGGAAAGGATGGTTAAGAAAATATATGAGGCGAATGTTGAAGGCAACAGGAATAGAGGGCGTCCGCGAAAGACCTGGCACGATCAGGTACTACAAGTATTTGAGGATGGCCCTGTTAAAAGCCGCAACAACCGTAGAACGTGTATGAGAAGATGTATGAATGTGGCCGAAGCAAAAGTGGTGTGCCAGGATAGAAGAGTGTGGCGTTCAATCCTCTCTGCCTACCCCTGCAGGGAAACGGCGTGATGGTTAGTTAGTTAGTTAGTTAGTTAGGAATTCTAAGGTGAATGCAAGATATCAAACTTTAAATTAGCCAGTATTAGAAAACGGCAATTTTATAGGTAAGGACCTAAAATTAGATCCCTCTTCGTCATGTGCTCAAAATGGTCCAAAAGTTATCTGAAATTTTATTCCTAACACATTCCCGTTCCTTCCGGTGAGGAGCTATGGTGATTGCAACCTTAAAAGTGAACTCCAACTCCTTTATTTGGTCTGTCTTGTAGGCGACTATTGCGCTCTGCTTCTAATTTTGCCCGACGACCTGTCTTGGCATCCTGTATTAGAAAATACTTTTTTATTCAAAGCTTAACTAGTCGTCCCAGGCCTGACGTACATATACGTACACATACATGTTTGATTTAATCCATGCCACAAATTATATTTTTATTTTATTTTTTAATTTTTAACAAACAAACCGTCAACAGGTCATTATTGACCCTATTAGATGCTCCTAGAGTGACATTAGAATACAAACTATAAATTTTTACGAACGTTTTGAATATGGTATAATTACGCATATCACTTTTTATGATAAATTAATAATAAATAATGCCTTAATGATAAAATAAATTATAAAGAATATTCAGAACAAAATGAAGACCGTCACAAATCAATAAATACAATTTAGGAATGAGTTCTTGATTAGCAAGTTTTACATAATAAATAGTAAACTTTAATGATAAATTAATAATAAAGAATATCTTAATGATAAAATAAATTGTATATAATATTCAGAACAATACAGAGACTATCACAAATCAATAAATACAATTTAGAAATTATTTCTAGATTAACAAGTTTACAACGAGTGCACGGTTCTAACACCGTGTGTCAAGCGACCGTCATCCAAGTTTATAAATATTTCACTTTTGAACTGAGCCTGCGTCATAAAGAACATATCAAGTTTACCGCCTCTGGATGATATCTCATTGTAATAACCTAGATCGGTGTTAAAAAACTTAGTGTGAAAAAGGCTTGGAGATCTCATTGTTCGGACAGGCACCTTTTTGTATATTTGTGAAAGTATTGAAGTGGTGTCTAGTTAATTATTTACTATTTTGTAGAGAGTCATTAGGTCTGTAATGACTCTCTACAAAATAGTAAATGGTCTATTTTAAAAAAAAAAAGAGATTAGGTGAATGTCGTTTGTATCAAATGAACCACTTAGTCCCTTGTCGGTATGCCAAAGATTTAAGGAATTTTCTACTCTTTTATTGTGGATACCTCAAATGGGTGACCAGATCGTCGATAAGAATTCTAATAAGCTTCTAATTACGTACATAATTAAGTATCGGAAAATTCTTTAGTTGTTACTTAATTGTACCTACTTACTTACCACCACTTTATTTTATCCCCGTGGGGGATAAAGGGTAGGTAGAGAGGATAGAGCGCCATACTCTTCTGTCCTGATATGTCAGGACAGAATTGAATTGTATGCAATTCATACATATTCATACATCTTCGCATGCAAGCTCGACGGTCGATGAGGCTTCTAACGGGACATCTTTCAGTATCTGGTTAATCTGGTCACGCCACGTCATCCGCGGTTGCCCTCTCTTTCTGGCGCCGTCAACACTTGCATTCTTTCCTCATTCATTCGCTCAACATGCCAAAGCACCGGAGCAATCCTGTTTTAATTCTATGAATTATGTTAAGATCAGCTTTACATTCATTCCTAATATCTTCATTCTTTATTTTATCATAAATGGATTAGTCACATACACGTCTAAGGGATCTCATCTCCACTGCATTCAGTCTACTTTCGTTCCTCTTCTGCCAGCTCCAGGTTTCACTTCCATCCATTAGTGTCGGTACCAGAACTCCATTGTGTACCGCTAGTTTTGCCCCGGTAGACATGTTTCTATTAGAAATTATTGAATTCAAAGCACCGTTCACCCTATTCCCCGCAGTCACTCTCCTCTCGATATCTTTCTCAACATTCCCTCTTCCGAATACTTTGACTGTTAAAAAAATATTTTCTCATTTTAGTTTATTAAAAATATTTAGAAAATAAAACATCTTTTAAATGGGAGTAAACATTAGCATTTCTAGATAAAACTTTTCGTGCAAAATACTTATTTGGCGCCTCGCGACGGGAGATGGCCAGTTAGTAACAAAAGTACACCTGACATTAACTGTTGATAAGCGAGTTGACAAAGTACTTAGGTGTAGGCAATGCCCGCTGCCAAAAGTGGAGAAAAGCACACACAGATTTCAGGAAAACAGCGACGTGTGTTTGAACAGTCTCGCGAGCGCTGATAAGGCGGCAACGGAGCAACATTTCGTCTTTAAACCAATGATATAATAAACTAAGATAGGTACGTTACAAGCGTGAAATCGTGGCGAGTCAAACATAAGGTAATTGCCTTAGGCCGGCCGCACTTTGGATACGAATTTTCACGCGCGTATTCGTACGATTATTTTCGTACGTATTGAGCGCGCACATTGATTGCGTCTTGCGTTGGTCACGATCAGTTACTTTGTGCATTTCTCTAATAAAATTTGTGCCAAATGAATAATCTGTATCTTCTGGAAAACTCTATTATGGCAGACTTAAATATTGACAAATTTCATGACTGTCTGTCTAATACAATGTTTCCCAAACTATGGGTCGCGACCCACTGGTGGGTCGCGAGCGGATATTAGGTGGGTCGCAGTCACAACACCGCGCAACACGTCTCGTCCAGGTCGTGTCGCATTTATTATAGAAAAGTAGTGTCTGCAATTTTCACCCATTTAACATTTAACAGAGTTGAAAAATAACTTTAACGCCTACTTCGAAGAAGAGATGAAAAAGTTCAACAGGATAAACTGGATTTAAAATCAAGTGAAGACCTTATTGATTTATCAGAAAATACATCCCTGAAAAATATTTTAATTCGCAAGCAATTAGCAAAATTCTGGCTTTCAGTTGCTGACACTTATCCCTGCTTGTCTGACGAAGCTATGAAATTCCTCCTCCCCTTCACTACCTCATACTTACGTGAAATAGAATTTTCTGCCGTGGTTTCTATTAAGACTAAATACATAAATAACTTGGACGTATCGAATTTACTGAGATTAAAAATGACTAAAATTGAAGCCAACGCTAATGCTGTTATGACAAAAAGGAGGCGAAAAATTCATTCTTCTCATCAAAATATCACATATTAACATTTTTCATAATTAAAAATTTCGATTATATTTAAAGGCTTTTCTTTTTTTCTGAATTAAACAGTCTTTCGTATGGTTACAATATGAATTGGGAAAACGTGAGGCAGGAGGTGGGTCCCGAAAAAAAATTTTTTTTTGGTCAACTTTAGGAACCACTGATCTAATAGATTCACAAATGGAGAATCGAAGCGCAACGAGAGCTCATAACATCGGAGAAATGTTTAAAAGTTTTTTTGTTCGAAGTACATAATTATACCTGTCACCTTCATTAAACCAAATTATTTAACTTATAGGTATTTTTAGTTCTTTAGAGATTCTCTGCCATGATCTGCGCTGATGGTCACGCAGTTGAATCACTTTGGTCCCACAAACATTTGTGGTCATGTATAAAATTGACAAATTTTTCAATATCCATCGTATGAAATCGCAAAAATTTCCGAACAAATCCGGATCGTGTCGGACGTTGCATCTATACGTGCAAACACGCACTACTAAATCGTGTACAGTGTGCGATGTTCAATACTACTTGGAAGGTCAGGAATGTACTTGCGTATTCGTACGTATACGTACGACTCAATTTCGTACGAAAACGCATCCAGTGTGCGGCCGGCGTTACTTCATTGGGCTCTTTCAGAGTAAGGGCGGGTGCGGACGCTGGCGCGGGTGCGTGTAGTTCAAATGTACCTACACGCCTCTCGCCTTCACAGTGCTCGACCGCGGGCGCGCCTGCATAGGGGCGGGCGCGGGCGCAGGTAGCGCTCCTAGCGCGCGGCCGATTCTGTTGGCCCAATCCGCCTGTATCTTTCACACTGCCCGAGCGTCTGGCGGTGGCCAAAGCGTCTGGTTCTAAACGTTTTTGATCCACACGCCGCAACATGGAAATCGGTGCGGAAGAATTTATATCCGCAGTGCAACATCGCACTGCTATTTGGCAAAGCAAACACCCACAACACTTCAATAGAGCTGTCAAGTAAATTAATTAAAGTAATAAAAAATCTAATGTAATTTTTTTACCTATAAATTATGTTTTTTTTTTATATAAAATATTTTTAAAAATTTACCTCTATTTTTTTTTACCTATAAATTATTTTACCCAAAAAACTATAAAAAGCTGGTAAGGTACTTACTACTTTAACGCCCGTGAAGCATTTTTTGTGAAATATTCGCGCGACTTGCGACATACGGGCAGCTATTATACAAATAATTATACATATCTCTAAAATTAATCATCCTATTTAGGTAAAATTAGAAGTTTTATCAAAATAAAAGATTATTTACAATTAACAAAAACTTTATTTGTAGTCTTTCACATTTTATATAATTACACATTAAAGTTAAAGAATAAAAATATTAAATTCAAACATTTTCATTTTTTCATTTTCAAACATTTAGCCAACTTCACATAATTTACTTCCCATTTGAAAAATGAATTTTCCATTAATAAAACCAAGTCTTCATCCATCTTTCTACGTAAGTATCGCGAAGTTTGAGAAGCATACATATTAGACTCTCAGCCGCTTCGGCACTGTGAACATGGCGACGCCAGAGCCAGCGCGAGCGCACACGCACCCGCTCCCGCCTGTGCACTCTGAATAAGCACATTCGTTATCGAACGGACCTTCTTTGTGATTGGACGCGACGACTCGCCGAAAAAAGAGTCCCGGGGAAAAGGAACAGAGTATCGTACACTATTGTAAGAATGAGTATGTTATTTTAGTCACCGTGACTTCAAATTACCAGATTTTTCTGCATTTTCTACATTTGGAATCAGTATAGTATGGGAATAACGTGTCTATTTATAATACATCAATGCTTTAAACGATATCTATAATACTTGGATGGTCATCTTGAAAAAAAATCCAAACATAGCAATAGAGATATTCCCATTTTAATTTTCCACTCATGAAGGTATTTTCATCTATCAATATTTACAGTTGGACAGAATTTTATTTTATATCAAATACAATAATACCAAAAAAAAAATTGTGGACTTGGTTATATTTTAAAATTTTTATATGTTTTTTATGAACCGATTTTTTATAAAATAACTTTTTTATAAAATAAATAGTTTTAGATCAAATTAAAAATGTTATAGAAAGTTTAACCGTTAACAAATAAATGATATACAAGGATGCATCGTATATAGTAGCAAAAACCTCAGGGGAGTTCTCTTCATTCAATTTTGAATAGAAAATATTTTTTACGCTTTGATTGAAATGTCGACAGTTACGGATATAAGCGACATCAAAGTTTGCATTTTTTTTCAATATTTCTGACTAGTGATGTAAAGAATACGAATACGAATATTCGTATTCACCGAATAGTAGATTTAAATTATTATTATATTTATTTTTTATTTAATTTAATTAATAACATATATAATATTTTATTATAATGATACCTACAAAATGTCTACAATATTTTTTTTTGTATGTATATACCTCACCAAAAAGATTTATGATTCTTGTGTGTGGTGATATTTACCGAATATTCGTATTCGCCGAATATCATTACGAACATTAAAAACAAACTATTTATAACTGAATGCAACGCAAATTACAAATATGTGCACCGTGAATTCGAACACACCTACGCACTCTATTATCGGGGATTCCCCTAATATTGAATGAAAGGATTTGTTGAGTTCTCAAGTTGTCAATTGTTTCTTGTTTCATAACATAGCATGAGTTCTTTCATCTAGTTTTGCTGGGTTATTAATAGGTTTTGTGCTCATTTCATGAAGCTTTTGTTTTGTAATACGTATTGTTCGTTCCATTTTATTTCCGTTGTGTGTAAAAGTGTTAACTCTTATAAAATAATTTCAAATTAAATCTAATAACATGACCTCTCGTAAGCGCGAAAAAAATGATATTTATTTTCGACCGCTGGGAATGTACAAACGGATAAAAGAAATGTTGTGCTTTTTGAACAAAAATTTGCCGGTGGTAAATTTTAATTATTAAATCTCTTAGTAAAAAAAGAACAGTGGCGTGTTATTTATTACCTTGTTGAATTATTCGTATTCGTCGAGTAGTAGGCTTGATATTCGTATTCGTATTCGTGAAAGTAGTATTCGTTGCATCACTATTTCTGACCGATATCGCAAATGCAACTTTCGACTTGTCGACATCGTCCAAAGTGTAAAAGACATTTCCTATTCTAAATTGAATAAACAAACTCCCCTGAATCTTTTGCTACTAGCTACGAGATACCCTGTATAGAAGAGGGAGACTCTTCCGTTGTGACCCAATCTCCTCTTTAAATGAAGGTGCATGTCTGTACAATTTTATTCTCTGGTTCAGCGAGTCCCAGAACTGTAATCAATCTTCAATTGAAACGTGTGTAGCAGGAATGGTAATTTAAATTATTGTTACATTTAAATAATGTTTGATTAGGTATTTGTTAGCGTCAAGTGTTTAAGGAGGAGCCAGGTTGTACTGGGGGGAACCAGTTCCTCTTTAGATTATAAATTATATTTTCATTTCCTAAATTTTGTGTTTACTTTGGATATAATGTAATACTAGCTACCCGGCGTTGCATGGGCTAAGGATTAAGTTGAAAATAAAGGGGAAAACCACGGTTCGATTTGCGTCGAAAATGTATCAGGGGAGTGAATGGGTTTTACCCATTCACTCCCCTGATACATTTTAGGGGGGAAATGTCGCATATGTTACCCCTGATACAAGAATAGGGGGGAAATGTCGCATATGTTACCCGCCGAGTCCTAAAGAATGAGTTTCCAAATTTTGAGTCCGATCGGTCAAACGATAAAGATTTGCATCGAAAATATATCAGGGGATATATAGAGAACATACAGACACTGAGTTTTATAGGTATAGATTTTAAACCTTGTACACTAAAATAAAGATCTACACCTATAAAACTGTCTGTCTATCTATCTGTTCTCTATACAAATTAATACAGTTTATCCGATTCGATTCAAACTTTACATACTTATGATTTAGGACCCGGCGTATAATATAGGCGACATTTCCCCCTATTCTTTTAACCCTACCCCTCCGCTGATATATTTTCGATGCTAATCTGTACAGTTTGACCGATCGGACTCAAAATTTGGAAACTTATTCTTAAAGACTTGGCGGGTAACATATGCGACATTTCTCTCCAATTCTTTTAACCCTTCCCCTCCCCTGAAATATTTTCGATGCAAATCTGTACATTTTGACCGATCGGACTCAAAATTTGGAAACTTATTCTTAACGACTCGGCGGGTAACAAAGGAGACATTTCCTCCCTCCCCTTTTACCTTTTCTCCTCCCCCTGATATAATTTCGATACAAATCATTCCAATCAAACCTTTGTTTCCCCCACAAATTTATTTTCAACTTAATCCTTGACCCTTACAACGCCGGGTACGAAAAGCTAGTATATTATAGGTACGAAACTATTCGTATGGAAAAGTACGATCTATCGTCTATCCTCTGGCTGGCTTAAGTGATCATTTTATAATTGTGTACATGTGCACATAAATAATTATTGTAAAACATTGGAAAATAGCCTGCGAAGCGGTCGTGCCAGCAATAAACAAGTCTGATTGATTTCTGTTTTGATTTTACTCAACGATGTTTGCCGACACTCGAGCTCGTCAAGGCAAACGCTAGCGCCCTACGAATGTGGTATTTCGGTTTAATCTTACTCTAGTCGGGACTGCCCCAGGAGGTCAATAACGATAACACCGAGTATCAACTTAATGGAATACAATTTTCAACAAATCGGCAAAACTGACCACATGGTTATTGTGAAAATAAGTGCACTGTGTGACCATAAACTTTAATAATCCGAGGACACACACTGAATTAGATCTAATGACCTAACCCAGGGGTCGGCAGTTTGTCAAGCGAGAAGAGCCATATTGACATAGAAACAGAATAAAAAAGGTACCAGAGAACCTCATACATGTAATATACATACATATGTACATGGATTTTTAGGGAAGAAAATCGCTATGTTCTTAGGTTTTCACAGCCACTCAGAATCATCTGGTTTGGGTCTTCTAGGATATTATGCTGTGTTATTACGACCTTCCTGGCCGACTTTTCGGATCTCATTGCAGGGTCCATCATCAGGGCTCATGTGTTATTGTGAGTGTTGGTGTTATGGTTAAGTATTGGCTTGCAATACTGCAATGTATTTCCGCCAACGCAATGCATTGGTAAAATACAGGTAGAGTAAAACGCGGATGAGTGTTTTACTCTTGCTTTATTTCCAATAGATTTGCCGACCGAGCGTAACTATGATCCTGACTAGAGTATGCGGGAACCGGGAAGTAAAGGCGAGCGTGCGCCCGCATGTTCCCGTTTTTATGTGCTCGCATCCCACACCATCTACGCGCCTCGTGTCTCGGGTGGCGAGCACACACTTTCCTCCCCCTATGGGGAGAGTGGACACGATACCTATCTCCTTCCTTCCTGGGTTTCAATCCGTGGATTGGTTTGCAGCAAAGCACATCTTCTTCTCCATTCTGCTCGGTCTCCGGCGATCCTCTTCAGCTCTGTGTAGGAGGCACAATTCATATCTTGGCAAAGTTATTCACGGCGAGGGCGCCCTCTGGCAATCTTTCCCTCTACCATTCCCTCCAGTATATTTTTGAGCAGATTTTCATGGCGTAAGATATATCCCATTCATTTTGCACGCCTTTTCGAGATGGTTGGTATCTATCATGTGCCTGGTTTCATCGATCCTGCTGAGAACCTCTGTTCCGTACAGAATACGCGAAGATATGATGCGCAGGTCTCCCGTACTCGACTCTCAGAACCAACCAGCTGTACAGTGGTGATCGTAAACCCGCTGACAGTGGTTGTTCTAAAAATTCACAAAAGTGAATTATCCGGTTGCAGGTAGTCCAGTTGAAGTTCCAAAATCCAAAAACAGTAGGTAGAGCAGAGGTCAGAGGTGTTGAATGAAAGTCAGTTGAAGTGGTCCAGACGGCGTATAAAGCACAGAACGGAATGAATCTGTACGCCGACGGAAGTTTAATTTATACACAAATTTAATACCTCCCGGCTTATTTCCGGGAGCCAATCACAGAGAGTTTTTATCCCGCGTTCGCGCACGCGAAATTGTCTAAAAAATAGCTCGGAAAGTTTTATTTACAGAATTCAAAAATTATTTAGAATTTTTACGCCACCCCACCGGGGTTTTCACCACGTCATTTACATGGTACTATGTCTTGCTTATAGCATGACGTGATTGCCTGGACCCGCAAGACCGAAGTTAATTTTTTATTAAAAAATATATACCGATCGCAGCGGTACTTGCTTAGGAAAATTTCACAATTAAATTTATAAAATTTGTTAACTATGGTGTATACATGTTTGTTAATGCAGTTTATAAAGAGCCCACATGGGTGTAACTTTTGATATCAGTTTTAGTTATGTACAATAAAATTTCAGTCACTTATAAATTTTTCAAAGTGGGTCGCAAAAAATTAATTTTCATTTATTTTTTAGGTGCGCCTCTGACAAGGTAGGTATGTAAAAACAAGTAAAATGGATAGATTTTTATACAAGGAATTCAACAAAAAATATTTTAAGTTGATCCGGGTGTTGTAGCGTCCGTAAGACAGTTTTAAAGTTTTGACTGAAAAATGACCCTTATTGACATTGGACCACTGCTGATAGTGGTTACGTAAAAAATGTGAAAATTTTTACTTTTTTATTTATATGATTTTCTTTCAGTTTTTAGTCTAAATGGCTTCGTTTAGCAAAAATATTATGGTTTGATACCAATTTCATTGAAAAAACCCTCGTTTTTCGTAAATATAAGAAAATCAATTTTGGGTCGAAAACTCTCGTATTTGTTGGTACAAATACCGTTTTTCGGTGGCTGTCGCGCCCGGGACCTTATTAGTGATGAGCCCCGTCGCTAGGCCTATAAAACACTGTTAGTTATATGTAGATTTCTCCGAGATCTGACAAGATATGGCTTCGCGACTTATCGGAAACAATCGGTCTGCAGCCCGTTTTTCCTTCGCATACCAACTCTCTGTCCTCGGATACATATGTAGAAATATTAAACAATATTTCGTAATTCTGTCTGTCAGGCCATACAGTTAGCCGTAGGAAATAATATTTCCTGTATCTGTCTTTCCGCCATACAGTTGGCCGTCACTCGGAAATATTCAATAATATTTCTTATATCTGTCTTTATGCCATACAGTTGGCTACACTCACCACCCCGGTCTATCGCAACAGCGATTTTCTCGTTTATTGAAAATAAACATGTGACAAAGTACATTCATATATGTCAATATTTAGGTTCTTACAATAATATGTAATAATTTAAAACATGTCACAACTATTTTATTTTCATAAATTTTCATAGATAAATTTGTTCACAAATTTATCAAAGCATAGGACCCGTCTTTACGGTCCTCAGGGTGGTGATGACGCATCGGCGTCTTGCCCGGTCGCCCGTGAATAAGATGACGTCACAGGTCCACCTTGATCGGTGTCCGCAGCAAACCATGGAACTCGGCAATGTCATCTTCTTTGAGGAGGCCCTTTTCAGGGCTATCATTCATCCTGTCCGTTACAACCTCTTCTCTCCAGGAAATTTCTAGTACACGTCTGTAGGTACACATCTCGAAGGCTTCTAATACCTATCTACATAAAACAAATTTTTACATATTAAGACTGGGTCGGCAATGCCTACACAAAAACATTTTTTTTCTTTGTTACCGTTACATATTTTCAAGGCTCTAATAAAAATGCAAAAAGGAAATGATTCTGACAGACATTTATTTTTCTTCTTACGGAGCCGCTGTCGATCCGGAAGTGCCAGCCCTGGGTCGAAGTCGTCCATCCCATGGAGAGCGCCGATCCCTGAAACAGATATCAGGATCAATCTCTGGACTGCTAAGCAGGCCGGAGAGATCCAGGTCTGTCACAGGGGGGCCCTCAATGGCCTCTCAGAAATAGCCTGGTCCCTCTCCGGATCCAAGTTCCAATTTACCCGCGGCGACATCTGATCCACGTGTCTCTTCCAGCGCATACCATTCACCGCAATTATGTACGTGCGCGCTCCTAGGCATTTTGCTACCACTCCAGAAACCCATTTTACCTTTTTTGCCCTTACGTCCCGTACCAAAACCCTATCCCCAATTTTAAAAACCCTATTTCTGCCCCTCCCCTTGTATGTAAGTATCCGAAAGGAATCCGCATGTAAGTAGCGGTTCGTATGGGTCGGCTTCCTGTAGACTCTGTGTCCAAGACTACCATCTGTGTTCCTTTTCACTTCTACATCCAGAAATGGTAGTTTATTTTCTTTTTCTATCTCCATGGTGAACTCTATCTTCTCGTGCAGCATGTTGAGGTGTTAGAGAAAGTCCTGTAGTTTTTCTTTTCCGTACGGCCAGATTACAAAAACTCCTTCGTTAATAGTATTATAAAAAGAAATAGTAGGTATTACCTTTTCTTTCTTTTTAAAATTATGTATTTCCGAGTAACATAAAATAAAAGGTACAAAAAAGTAACCCATAAAAAGCAAGTTTTTATTGTACTCTCTTTCTCATTTACTAGTTGAAACATTTTTTTTCGCTTAACCTACGCGTTGGGCTTCGGTCGGGCGACGCTACGAAAGGGAGTTATAAAAAATTTCCAAAATTCAAAAATTTCAAAATTGTACTATAATCAGGTTTTGCGTCTACCAGACGCGTTGAAGTATTTTCATACAACTTAATAAATTGTATGAAAAAACCATTCAAAATTTGAAAAATCCAAAAATGTATTAATTTTTTTAACGAAAATTTGATAGATCTTCTTGATCGTCGCCACGAGTCTGTTTGCAAAGTTTCAGCTCGATTGGATCACGGGAAAGGGGTTTAAAATGGATCCAAAGTTTTTTCGTCAGACAAGAAGACAAGCAGACGCCACGAGGAGTAAAGGGAGTAAAAACAACTTTTTTTTACCTAATTTGGTGTTAGGTATACACTAAACAAAAAATACTCTTTCATCTTAAGAACAAAATATTTTCTTCTAAACTTTGGTAATTTTGTATGGCACTCTTTTTAATGAACTACATACAATAAAATTAAAATTAAAAAGTACCTACATGCTATACTGAGTACAACAACTAAATATTTTTAATGCAAATAATACTTAATGTATGAAAATAAAAAGTGTTTTCTCTTAAACTAAAAAAAACTATGAAGGGCTTCATTGAGCTACAACTATTAATAAGTTTAATGGACTAATAATTATAAGTATTCATAATTATACAATCTAATATTATAAATGAGAAACAATAATTTATCATCATTTGAAAGAGCGCGAAACATAAACGTGCAAAACCTCCTGAAATTCGGCTGGATACCAGCCGAAACCGAAACTAAGCCGAAATCCTTTTTTTTTCCGTAACTATGCCGTAACCGAAACCGAAAGTTCGGTCGGACGCTTAGAGTATCGGACGGGTTGGATGCTATTTGTATGTGGTCTCGACGGAGTAAGTACTTATTATATTACATGGTCGTCCGACTCTCGAAATTATTTAGATATTTAGCTTTTTTCTATGGATTTAGCTGTCAGACATCAACAATCTAAGCAATTATTCGAGTAATTCGAGTAAGGGAAAAACTTCATTTCAAAATGAAGACTACAACACACACACGTTCACCAGTTTGAAGACTACAAAGTGTACACTACAATTGTAGTAAAAACTACTTGAAGTGAAGTAATTGTAGTACTACGAAATGAAGTGAAGTAAATGAAGTGAAGTAAGTGAAGTGAAGTAATTGAAGTGAAGTAATTGAAGTGAAGTAATTGAAGTGAAGTAAATGAAGTGAAGTAATTGTAATAATAATGAAGTGAAGTAATGAAATGAAGTAATAGTGAAGTAAATTTTTAAATGAAGTGAAGTATTTTTTTCCCAAATAAAAATTTGGCGAGCTAAAAAAAAAAAAGGTCAACGACGAAAATATTTAAATAAATGACGATATTTTCTCCAAAGTAACATTTGGCGACCTAAAAAAAAAAAAGGTCGCCAGCCAGATTTCTTCGTTCGATTCCAAAAAAATTTCAAACCATGGGGGGAGGGGTTGTTACAGTTTCCAGAGATTTCTCCGTTTAGCTACATCAACTTCCCAAAAATTTCTTCATAGCTCCCAAAATTTTTCAAACCATGGGGGGGGGTTGTTACAGTTTCCAAAGATTTCTCCGTTTAGCTACATCAACTTCCCAAAAATTTTTTCATTACTCCCAAAATTTTTCAAACCATGGGGGGGGGGGTTGTTACAGATTCCAGAGATTTCTTCATATATCTACATCAACTTTCCAAAAATTTCACGTAAAAAATACACTATTTAAAATGTGTTTCTCATACTTTCGATAACTTTGAAGTGTATGTACTTTGTAGTGTTCGCTTTGAAATGAAGTGTACTATTTGAAGTTTATACTTTCAATATAGTCCGTCCAACTTATCTGGAGAATAAAGGAGGGCGTCCCAATCGTTGTGGTACTGCCGATAGTCTAAAAATTATCTCATTTGTAGGGAATTTTTTGCAAATTCGTTTTTTCTTAAATTAGTTATTAAGCAGTATACGACACGATAAAAAACAAAAAATGTAAACTAACGTACAAATAAATTTATCAAAATATACATTCGTAAAATACACAACGTCACAAAATGGCGTTTTTTCAAAATCAAAGAAAAATACAATTTTTAGGAAAAAAACCAAACAATAATAATTCTTTTAGGCCGGCGCCACATTACGCAGATCTTCCGCCGCGTCTTTTCCGTTGCGCCAAATCGGCAAAGCAAATAGATCGACCGATCATCCGCGTAGTGTGTTTAATAAGCGCATATTGTATGGAAAGAAATGTAGCGATGTTCCACGACAGAAGAGACGCGGCGGAAGATCCGCGCAGTGTGGCGCCGGTTTTATTCGGTGTCTCATACCTAATGATCATGACCACCATGTTTAACTCAGTAACACGTAAGGATATCAATCGGTTTAGGGCCGTTGTATCAACTTGGTTTATAGTAATCTTTCGTTCAAAGCATAGATATTTTGCATTTTCCACCGATCAAACGACTCGCTCTCGAAAAAATCTATGCTTTAAATGAACTATTGCTATAAAGTAAGTTGATGCAACCAGTCTTTAATCTGCATAAATAAAAAAGTTTATTTTTTAAAAAAGTAGTTTCTACAAATGAACTCGTTAATTAATTATGTAATAAAAAATATAAATAATAAAAATTCTATGTAAAAAATTATCGAATAAAATATGTTCTAAAACTTTTCTCATCTTACGGCTTCTAAATCAATTTTTCCACTTATCCTTGTTCTTTTTTTTCCGGGTGTAGATATTTTAATGCCTATTTCCACGGCCACTTTACCTTCTTTAACTATTTTGTAAATTGGCGATTCAGAAATACCTGAAGAAATTGTATAATAGTAAAATAAAAAACTAAGTATGGGAAAATCATTATAACTGCATGGCAGCACTAACCTGAAGTGGCGGCAATAAGTCTATGAACAAAATCAAACGGTATAATTGAGGCTTTTAGACGTTGTTCCTCTTCAAAAAACGTGTGCATTTTCAAGATTATTTCCCGAACACTGCTTTTAATGGTTTTTGGCATGGTGACAATCTAAATTTTTCTTTAAAAACTATCGAAACAGTCGTGAACCCCTCTGTAAACAAAGTCTGTGAAAGGTCTGTCAGTTGTAGATAATCCAATATGGCGTCGTTAGTTCCAAATTTGGCCATTCTTCAGATAAGTTAGACGGACTTTATAACTTTGGTGTTTGTAGTTTGTAGTGTGCACTACACATCAAAATGTGCGAAGTGTGCACTTCAATGTAGTATAGTACTACATTGTAGTAGTGAGTACAGAGCGGACCCATCACTATCGAGTATTATAAGTTGATATTTTAAACGTCAAGAATTGTGATCTAACACTGTCGATATTTGGGATGTAATTAGCTCGTATTGTGTTGGACGTTACTTTGATTATTTGTTGCAATAAAATAAAGACCGGCACGAATATGTTCGGATGGGTGAGGAAATTAGTCCGGAAAAATACGTCGCCGATTCCCGTCCAGGATGCTGCCCGCTGGAGGTTACGGCTCAGCTTGGCCTATACCTTTATCAGCATGAATGCATTTATTATAGTAATATACTGCTGCACCCAGGGGAAGGCGGATTGGGCGAAGTATTATGGCCTGAAGTCGGAAACTGATAGGGGTCAATCTCCAGGTACAACTATCGTAAAAATACGAAATATAACCTATAAAAGTTTACTAGTAAAAATGGAGTAAAACAAATTTTTATCAATCAAAATAATTTTCATCTGCTTGAAGGCGGTTCTGCCAATTAATAAAAGCATAAATAAAATATTAATGAAAATTCTTAGATTTGATGAAGGCCTTGGTGGCCTCTTTGTAAAACTCTTCTTTGAGAATTTTTCTTCTTTAAGATGTTTTAAGAAATTGCAATTTGCAGCATTTCATTGCAGTCTGGTGGATATGGTAGATTCTCACAGTTTTAATCAATGTTTCAAAATCATTGTTCGCTATGTCTGGGGTCTTGCATTATCGTGTAACAAAATAGGTCCCAGCCTGTTTTCTTGGATCAGATGCTGTATTTTCAATTTGATGTCGATTTGGTTTATATAATTGTCAGCAGCTATTCAATTTATAATAGAGTAAAGAATGAAGATATTAGGAAAAAATGTAAAGCTGATCTTGATATAAAAAAGGGTCGCTCAGATAGGCATGTTGAGCAAATGAATGAGGAAAGAATGGTGAGAAAGATATATGACGCATCTGTTGACGGCGCCAGAAAGAGAGGATGACCGCAGAAGATGTGACATGACCAGATTAATCAGGTACTGGAAGACGGTCCTGTTAAGAGCCTCAACTATCATTGAGCTTGCATGCGAAGATGTATGATTGTGGATGAGGCGAGAGTGGTGTGTCAGGACATAAAAGTGTGAAATGCCATGGTGGTGAGTAAGCTCTATCCGCTGTTTTGCTTTCACTGCTGTGTAAATGGCGCTATATAAATCATCCAAATGTAAATAAAATAATAAGGAATAATCAATAACACTGTGACTACTCCAACAAACTGTTGTCACTATTTACCAGTCAGGGTATATCATTTTTCAATCAGGGTTGATAAAAAATCACAATTTAAAAAAAAAATCATGATTTTTTAAAAAAATCTTTTTTTTTTATTTAATCATCTGATTTGAATATTTGATTTAAATCAGATTTTTTTTTTTTTTTTTAATATTCTGATCTTTTTTAATTTGGAAGTCAGTTATTGTTGAGAAAAAACACAATATAATTTTTGTTTATTTTAATAATTAATAAAATTATCAAAATTCAACGTATTCGTTCTTCTAAAAAGTCAGTAATTTAAAAAGTAAACACAGTTGCATATTTATTTGCCATATTTAACAAAAAAATATTATAAAATTAATGAAAATCAATAAGTTCTTCTAAAAGTTAATCATTTTTTAAAAAACACAGTAGTAGCCTTTTGTTACATTTAACAAAAAATCAATAAGGATATTAAAAAAGACTTAATAAATTAATATAAAACCATTTGGGTTTCACTACAGTCGCAGTCACTTATATTTACTTATACAATAGAGCGTCGATTATCCGAACGTCGATCAACCGAACGACCGCTTATCCGAACTACTACGCCCGCCCGACTCGCGCGTGCCTACTCCCTCCCGCCTCCCGCCCTACAGTGCTCGTGCACTTGTCGCGACTTGTACTCGTATACATTGACGTATTATAACATATACACGTTATTCCCATACTAGCCGACTTTGACTTTGTAGCAAATATCGCATTGAACGAGACAACCACATAATCAAGTAATCACGTAAAAATCAGGCAATTTGAAGTCACGGTGACTAAAATAACATACTCATTCTTACAATAGTGTACGATACTCTGTTCCTTTTTCCCCGGGCCTTTTTTTCGGCATTGCGTCGCGCCCGATCACAAAGAAGGTCCGTTCAATAACGAATGCAAGTAAGGCAATTACCTTACTTTTGAGTTGCCAATATTTCATGCTTGTAACGTATCTACAGTTTATTATATCATTGCTCGTATGTCACTTCCAAGTAGCCACTAGTCGATAAACTAAATTTTAAAATATAATTTAAATAAATAAATGTAAACGTATTGTCCTTTCTATGAAAGATAAATACGAGATTAATAAATGGTTAGAGGCAGGTGAAACTGTTACCAAGTTATCCAATGAATACCAATTTGGTAAGTCTACCAGGTATGGATATAATATCAATACAGTTCGATTATCCGAACACCCACATCCCCCAATTATTTCGGATAATCGACGCTCTACTGTATATATTAGATTAGATGTTATGTTTTTTATTGGTTTTGTAATTTGTTCTAATTTAGTTTTTTCAAAAGGAAGACTTATTTGGCCGCCTTCTCGGTGCCTAATCTATTTCTTATTTTGTTGTGCACCAAATTGAATGCCGAAAATATTATTTCGACCCCATTTTAAAAAGTCACGATTTTAATCGCGATTTAAATCACTGATTTAAATGGAGTGGTTTAAATCATCTGAACCCTACCTTCAATGTAGTGGAGATTTTAGAGCATGTGTTGTAGCTTTTATAGTTGTATAGTTGGTATCTTTACAGTAGCCTCACTATATGTTTTGTTGTGAATTGCGGCTGCTGTTCTACATCCAAATGTAAATTCATATTGGATCACAATACTTTATTTATTTATGTCACTTTACTCCTTTGCAGTGTATAAGAAAAATACGACATATCATTTGCCATGTTTTCGGATAGGCGAAACAAGCTTCGCCACTTTCAGTCATCACATTGAAAGTGGAGAATGTCATTTAAAAAAAAACGCATACAATATTTTGGTAAATTTTTTGCAGCGTACGAGTGGGCTGATACGCTAAAAATGAAAAATGTCAAAGTTTACAGAATATCTGGACTCAACGTCGTGGAAAAATTTGATTCTACGAACGTTGACGTAAACAAAACCGATGGATCTAGCAGGAAAGTCGGTGGACCACCTGACTTGTCAGATTGACTGATTATGATGATACAAGTTGTGGCCATACAATGCTAGAAGTTAAATGATGATGTTAGTTATTTATTGTTATGTAAGTGTACATTGTTTTTCAAACTGAATAAAATAATTCATGAAACTTTATCTGTTTTAATATTTACATGACCCAAGATGGAAAGTGTTGTCATCTAGCCAGTCCGCACCAATTGTTAAATTCAGCTACGGTTCACTGGGCCCGTTATTAAAAGCTATGAAACTGACGAACATTCTTCAGCTGTGACTTGCTCGCTGTGTCGGAAAGCGTTTTGTTTCCTCTAGTAGTAGTAGTGGTCATCTGTGGTTAAATGAGATATCTAACAGTTACGACAGTTATAAACAAAAAATTAAACACATTATAAAAATATTTGGGTTTATTCTAATTGGTTTATATTACCTTGAGAAGCATGTCTTGACCTCTATTGTGCGACATTGTACACGTTGTAAAAATTGATATGACAGATTTGCATAGAAATTTTACTCGTACTCAGCTTGTACAAAGAGTATCTACAATTTATGCCACTGTTTATTGATAGATAGATCTGCGGAAATTCTTAAACATTGTCAAAGGATAGCGGTAGTGAAGAGTGGAATATTGAAACTGTTTAGAGTTTTATTTTATGCAAAAAGTCACTGGACACAAACTTGATTACAATTGCTATTATGAAATTTTCTCCATCTTCACTATCGAGAGACTTCCGCTTGTCTGTGGGTCACGTTTTCTAGAATATTTGCACGTCTGTGATCGCCTTTATTCAGCATCGAACATCCCGGTAGGTTCTCTCGTACTGTATTTCGCTGGCCGCACTGAATCGCCGAACTGTCACCAACGCTCTTTATGTTTAGAGGGAATGTCATCTCTAAAATGCTGACTCAAATAAGTCGATAAACCTTTCTAATAATCCTAAAACGGCCAGAGTGTTGGAAAATCCTTGATATGTGCAATTCAATCTGTTTCCAGTATATAATTTTATGAATAAATATGCTGATGTCATTTTGTCGTCTGTTTTGTTCAGCCAATGGAAATGATCGTTTCTGACGTTTTCAATAACAGCCTCGGTAGTTTCATCTTATAAATTGTTCATCTCAAGACTAGCATGTTTGTGAAGGTCTTCTACACATTTAGGGCTGTAAATATTATTGTTTAATGCTGATCGCAAACATTTTGTATACATTAAACAATGTATTTATGTTTGCTTCAGTCTTACCCTCTAGCTCGTATTTTTTCTTGTGCTTTGACAAGGAAGAGCTTCGAGTGGAGATCATTCTGGAACCATGGTCGTGTTTTTTATCATTTTCTCCAGCATACTCCAGTAGAAGTCAAGGGAATTAAGATTTGGAGAGCGAGGAGTCTATTCCACTAGATCAATTTTATATATTTTCAATGCTAGTAGAGACAGAATTAATTACACTACACATTACAAGTGTAAATTGTCGTGGCAGGCTGGATATTTGTTTTTAGATGATTTTTGGTAAAAATAAAACTTTTATTTTAAGTAATATATCCATTTTATTTTTAAATATCACATTTGAAAAACAAATTAATATAACTTTTATATATTTCAAGGACGTAGGAACATTCCAAATAAAATATTTACATATATAAAAATCTGGAAGTTATAATCACAATATATTGAGACACCTGGTCAATAAACACATCAGGCACATAAATGCAACAAGCGACAAGTCTAGCGAGTGAGAGTCTTGTATGTTTTTCGGTAAGTCAAGCAGACGTCATTTACAGATTGAAGCCTTGCCTGTAGATTTTAATATATCGATGGCTAACGGGCAAAAAGGGATACCAACCATTTGACAAAGTTTACAGGAGAGAGGTTCAAAGTTAAAAAAAGATGAAAAAATCATAAATTTTTTTTTTTGCTTCCGAAATCTTGAAAATTTAGAAATGTAACTTTTAGTCATTTCAAGCAGTAAAAAAATTAACGATTTTTTTTTTTTTACTTTGAACCTCTCTCCTATTGTCAAATGGCGATTATCCATTTTTGCTTGTTAGCCATCAATAAGTACCAACACAATTCTAAAAAACGGTCTTTTTTGGTCTTATCTACTTAATGTTAACATTAAGAGAAGCATTTTAACTAATTTTGAATCAAAATCTTTAAGCGAATAATGCATATCCGGTGAGAGGCGGCATAGTGCTAACAGATCTATTTTTTTGTAACTTATTACATAGTAAAATTATCTATATACAATGTGTATTCACTTACCTATTTCTAAACTGCTAGGCCATAAGAATCAAGATATATAAAACACTTTATACTGGTACGCGTGAAAAACTATTTACCAAGAGGAACCACTCAAGTGATTTCTGATTCTTCAAGTTTAGGGGCTATCTGGATTCAATGTGTCAATGGGAGTCATGAATGAAAAAGTGGAAGTTTTTGTACTTATAGTGCTAAGACAAGTGAAAATTTGTATCACGAAGACATTCAGTGGAAGATTGTGAAGCTTCTAAATGAATCATCTTCGAATTAGAACTTCCAACAAACTTGCTAAAACTATTCTGCGTGGAAATGAACACACAATTTTATTTATTTATTATTTATACAAGATCAATTTTAAAGTTGACATTAGACTAGGATGAACATACAATCGTGCTGAATGCTGACGACATCCTGAATTGGAGTGTTAAGTGGACTTTGAAGAATGTATTGACCACTTTCCCAATGGACAATGTGTGTGCCGCCATTGGTGATTGGCCTTCATGCTTAAAGGTTAATTTAGTTCACCACCTTTTCCCTACGTCCATCAGTGCCGCGTGGCACCATGAAACAACTGAGTTCTGGTATTAATTTTATCACAGAAAAGTGTGCAATTATCATGTCAAACAATGTAAATATTTTGTTATCGTGTGAGTTTTAAATAAAGGCTATAAAAATGATTAATTTCCTGTCATTACTGATGGATTGTTACCAGTTGTAAATATTTAGGATAACTGGACAGAAATTATCTTAAATATTTTTGTTCTTTTGAGGACTGAAAAGTCAGAGTCATTCAGATTTCAACAAAATGCATAAAATTTACCAGACAATATCGCACAAAGGCACATTTACCGAGATGCATTTCCTATTTGATAATTCAGTCACAAGGCAAATGAGTTCTATTACAGAGGTTTTACATCTATAAGGTTTCTACGTAATACATATTATGTAATTTGAATAAGTGACAAAGTTAATTAAAGCAGTTTCAAGATGGTGTTATTTCTAGTTACAATGTTTTTCCGTAAAGATTTCAAAAGTTATGACTAAAATATAAAATTCATTAATGATAATCATTTGAATTTCATTTTTCCTACTTAGGAGTTGAAACGTTCAATATAGTTTGAGTACAAAAAATATATTATTTTGATATATCGTCGCCAAAGTTCTAACACTGTGGAAGTCAAAAATGGTTAAAATGAGTCGTATGTCATTGGATAGAGAATTGAAAGACACGTCATTTGAGCAATTAAAATCAAAACGGTTTAACCAATGGTGACGTGTCATTTCAAAAACAAAAACAGAGCATATATCAGTGCAGACTGCAACGTTACGTAGACAATTTTCCTGGTCTCCCGAAAAGTTCACGATTTTGAGTTACGAGGTGATAGAACTTAAGCGACGATATGCAATCGTAAATATAAATATACATATCAGGTTATGTAATGTATCAGGTAAAAAGTTTGCCATAATATTAATCGGCATAATATTAATCGGCACCGCTGGCATTCTCTTAATTTTTTCATTACTACCTGATAATGGACATTAAATTGCCGTCTGAAATATCGGTTTAAAAAATCAATCAGTTGAATTATTCCTGGCTCAAAGAAGCAAAGCGTTGGCCAGTCTGTTCAGACTGTCACGATAATGCTATGCGTCGCTAAACTGCACCCAAAATAAGCCAGCAAAACGTTTGTTGTTGTGTAGTAAGTGCCATGTTTAGCAGGCGAACATAAGGTCCTTGCCTAAACAGTTTCAAATATTTGTATAAAAATAACAGAATTCATTATTTAATATGTTTATGTATATTTTACAGTAATAAGAATATAAAAATATTTATTTGCGTTTAACATACCCTCGATTAAAACATTGCAGAAACAAAGTTTGAGACAAATTTAATAAAATATTTAACTTACAAAGAAACCAAATGATTGATACCCAGTAACTTCAGTAATACCACACTGCATGTATAATTTCTACTACAACTATTATCACAGACAATTTATACAGAGTTCTGATAATTTTGAGTGATTATTAAAAGAAGATGACAACAGATAAAAAAAATTTAGTTCAATGGATTAACCAATTAGTTTTGGCTCAGTGAGTCAGATTATTATGTTTGTGTAAGCTGGAAAATAATGCCATTTTTACAATGATTACTTTCGACAGTCCAATCCAATTTAATAATAACTAATGCGTTTTACAAACAATTACATTTTAATAATCACACAATTTTACACCTACCATGTATTTGGTATGAAGGTTAGTTTAGTTATAAATGGAAATTTTAAACATGTAAGCATTGAAGAAAAATGAGTATTGTATTTGAACAGAGGATCTGAAAGACAGTGAGTGTCAAAGGGACAGGTTGTATAAACCAGTTCTAATACTAAAAGGGTGTTATTGTCTATGTGGGGACTGGAAGGGTGTAATTCAATTTGAAACACTCAAAGTCATCCAAATAATAATACGGGCACAAATTTTAATGAGATCAGCTGGACCGCATGAAGGTAAAATTTATAAAAAGCCCTTACGAATCTTAATCAAGCGTTTTGCAATTTGATAAAATTGCGACGGATTAAATTAATCAAAAAATTACATTCTTTTCCACTACATCAAATATTTTAATTTATTATGATATTCTTAGATAGAAATATTGCAGCTATTAAATATTTACATTTCTTAGATAAGAAACGATTTTGTTTTTACTCACACTAATGTGGGTGTTATTAACAAGTCGTCACTATTCACAAATCAAAGAGTTATTACATATAATACAAAAAGACAAGCAATGACTTCTTAAATTAATCAATAAATCAAAACCTCTATTTCAGGTATGTAATACTCGGCATTCTTTCTGGAAAACAGATTACGAAGAAATGTGGAAAAGATCTGCCAACAAAATAAAATAAAAACTGTACATAAGTCGTTTGTGCACGAAAAATCATGGATATTGGTTTCGTGTCTCAGTTAATTACAGAATAAATTGCATAATTATTGCATGTTATAATAAAACAAAATTTCAGTTCGATTATAGAACAGGGCATGGCAAATTGTTTTTCCTTAAGGTAATTATTGATCTTTGAAATTACAACACATACTAAAAAACCAAAGGTGTGATTCTGCATTGTTTATAATAACAGCTTTAGAGCCATTCATATAGAAATATAAAAATGATAACGAATTTTATACAATTGGGAATATCAAAAAATAATCTTAGAATTAAACAATTTTATAAGGAAAGGCACTGTTATAAAGTCAAACTTTTTATAAATATATGTAATTTGTAAAAGTCTATAAACATTTTTAGGGTTTGTTGTCAACCATTCGGAATCATCGATGGGCAGTTTTCTGGGTTGTTGTTGTGCACCTGTCCAATTACTGACAATTAGGAACGGGTGAAAATTTAAAAAGTCACACACGGCAAGATGCTTATAAAATACTTTGATAAAGAATAAAAGTATTTCATTTGTGCTTCAGAACTTTTTGGAAATATCAAATGTAACGAAATATGAACTGTTACTTGTACATTCTGAATTTATTTCGTCCTCAGTGTTTGCAAAACCAGGCAAAATGAATATAAGTTCTTGCCACCCCGTAAGTAAATTTCAAGGCAATATTGGTCAAATCTACATGCACCAGAAGCTAATAACAATGAGCCGTTTTAGCAAGGCCACTATCGCGGCCTTCATCTGAGAATAACTCGATAGAACTCCAGATATGTTCGCTGATCAGACTAGCTCACCCGAATAAATCTCATCTTTATGGCAGTCTGAAGATAGTAATAAGATTAAATATAATTATATATGAAAAATATTTAGCAGTTGGAGTGTGGCTGGTATCCGATTCCGCGTCTTCTTTTTTCCATTTCCTGAAGTAAGGCAGATCTGAAAAATCACATAATGTTTGCTAGTAATTCAATTTTGTTTAATAGTAAAGCGAACACACAGTAACTTCTTGCGATGTCTATGATGCGCCACATTGTAATGACAGCACCATACAATTTTTTTTATTATTTTATTTATTTATTTAATTAATAATATATATATATATTTTAATTTTTATTGTTGTGCGCACAACACGCCGCATAGTAGGAATTTACGCATGACAACTGGTTCCACAAAATGTAATGTATATAATAAGCCTTGCCTTGGAAAGTGCATAAATTGGGAAGAGTTACAGTAACTGACCTGTACTGTTCATATTTCATGACGATGAGCTGCAGCTCTTGCTTGTAGAGCCGGTTCAGCATGGCATTGTAGCAATCCAGCTCGCTCAGCCGGAACATGCCCCAGCGCAACTTATGGTCCAGCTCCTGCGAGGCTGCAACATTATTGTAAAGTGGATTTAAAAGAATGTATATTAACTGGTCGGATGCCGCACAATTTCGCGCGCTATTGCTGTTTTTTAGACACTTTTTTGTGATGGTTATATTCATGTAAAAATCAACAATAATCGCTAAGAAGCTGCAGTTTCTGGTTTCTCAATATATAGACTTCAATAATTACTTATATTTTAATACAGTAAAAGCTGGTTAATACAAAAAACTATAATTCGAAATTCGGTATAATTTGAAATATTTAATCATATTTTATCCCCCTCAAATGTATTTTCATACAAAATGCTTCCTTTAATTCGAAAAAATTACTAATTCCAAATACGAAAAAAATTTCAGACAAAACTATGAAATTTGACACAAAGTCATTTGTGTAAATGTTAACATTTGCGTACCATTTGCTAGTGTTTTTTATACATGTGCTGACGGGAATGACCGCTCAGGGAGATCACAGGGCTTTGATCATCTGTATGACGGTAATAAGTCATAAAACATCCCAAACCGACAGGCGGCGCGGCACGGTGGCGTGCAGGCCGATTAGGGATTATCTCTCCATGTATCTCCCTCCAAACTAATCCGATTCTTTATTTTATAGTGAATTCTGACAGGAAATGACATGTCGTATCCAACAATGTATGACATGCCAGGTTTTGTGCACTTTTTATTAAGTTCATCTCACGAACTTTTCTGCAACACGGCGTGGCAGGCTCTCCACGTGCCGCTCGCGTCTGGACCATAAACCAGAGGCCTCCCATTGGAGGCCGAATGCGGGCTTCGAGTGCTGGATCGCATGGGTACCTGAGCGGCTACCTCAAAATCTTATTGCGCAGTTAGCAAAAAAACTGGCAAAAATGACATATGCTAATATAATATTTAATCCGCGAGATCAGCCGTCATCACAGTGAGATACGGTTATTCCGACTCGCACGAATTCCCTCAAATGCACAAAACCTCTTTATCTCCCGTCAGGATTCATCATTAATAAGACCGCCAAATTCCAGTCATTTCATTAAACAATAATTACATAAAAAAATACAAATTACATAAAAAACATATAAAGGCAAACATACTTCTTAAAATTACACACACACATAAACACAAAATTATAAAACATACAAATTTGTTGAGGCCTCAACACAAACATATTGTCATACAAAGTTATAAAATGTTATTTGACATAGCAACAATTAAATACACGAATGAAGAGAAAACATAAACACAGTGAAATTCTTAAAATAATATTGTCCAAATCAATTAGCGCTCACCGGCGAGGAATCTCATTGTTCTCAAAGGCACTCGACCGCCGGTGAGTGATTGGTCATACAATAGAATTAATATGAATGAAAACAAAATGGCGGAGACGGCTAACGAGCTTCAAGCTCCGCCCAAGTCTCGGTAATTTAGCGGCCATATTTGCTCGCACTAAATCACCATTTCATTCACATGCATTTGACCTATATTTATGTGGGTCAATGGAACAAACGATGACTCACTTATATCATTTGGCACGCACTTTTTATTATTATTTCCAGCTAAATTAAAATGTTCATGTTCATGCCGTCGAAGTCGATCGTGTGCGAAACAACTCTTTTTTATGTTTTTATCTGTGATTTCCGTGAAAACTTCCGATATTTTAGTCTCTTCATTTACGATTTTAACATACATATTTAGTGTTATTTGATAAGTGTGAAGAATATTAGATATTTTATTGCGTTCACGTGTTAGATTTTAGTTATTTTCGCATTTTATTTTGACTAGTGTTTAGTTTCAAATGAAAATGACGTCAGTTCGCAGCACATACAAAACGTTAACTATTTCGATGAAAATGGATTTGATTAAAGACGTGGACAGGAAAATTGAGAAGAAGGGCAAGATTGCGAAAAAATATGGTATCGCCAATTCGACTGTTTCAACAATTCTAAAAAATCGCGCCAAAATTGAAAAACGCAATGAAGTGATGTGCCATATTTGCTGTTTTCATTTTTTACTGTTTTAAAATTGAATTGATGGCTGAAGATCACATATCAAGGTAATTTATTTTAATTTTATTGAAAAAATGGCAAAAATTAATGCAATATTGGCCAAATAAATTGTTTAAAAATACATGTTAAAAAATGCATTTATTTGTCCACCTGGAAATGTTTAGAAAGTGTGTTGATGGTTTAAAAACTTCCTACTAATTCTTCTTCCCTAATTCGAAAATCGAATTTTTTTTTTGAATTCCGTTTCCCTGAATTACGTATAAAGAGCTTTTACTGTAATTACTTATTCATTGATTATGAAAATAAGTGATGAAATTTACTGTCAGAAATGTATGCACATGTTAATCGAATAAAACCATGGAAGTATTTCAATATTTTCGTTCTAAATATATCAAAGATTATAAAAATACTTAATTTAACACTTTTTTATTTAAAAATAACAAATAACACAATTAAAGCGCGGTTCGAAGACGACATTTGGAATGATTTTTTGTCCGGTTTGCACGGCAAATGGGGTTACTTGAAAAATAGAACTCATTCATTCATTCAAAAACTTGAGATACAACCAACGATAAGCTTAAAAATCCATAAACGCAGGTAAAATAGGCCAAATTCGCATACGTGTCTAGGGAGTGCAGATCTGCGCTCCAGCACCCGAGCAGTTAAAAAAGTTTCCACCAGTGCCAGGAAAGACTTGGTAAGCAGAAGTAGTAGTAAATGTACCTTTGGAGTAGACAATAAGCCAGTGGGGTATTTCCTCCAGAAGGTAGGGGGGGACGAGGGCCCCGGACAGGGGGCCGAACACGTAGCAGCCCCCCACGAGACACGGGTGAGCGTACGAGGCCTGCCGGGTCATTTCGCTGAAAATATTTTAATATAATCACAAGACAGAATAAATAAAAATCGAAGAGAATAAAACTTGTGTCTTGGTAACAGATACATCCTACTCCGCAAGCAGATAAAGGATAATCCATACTTTGGGTCATGGTAATAACATTTTGAATTTGCGGTGATAACTGACTGAATTAAATTTTATAATTGTAACAAAGAAAAGAACGCATCAAATATTTAGAAACATGATATTTATTGTAGAAAAAAATATTTTCAAAATTCAAATGAGAATTGTCTCTCTTTCTCTTGGAAGGGAAGAAATGTCAGTTATATTTATTAATTTTATTCTTTTTTTGAGAATAACTAAAAATCTACGAATATTTGGTTCAACAACAAAAGCTCCACGGACATTTGGTCAAACAAAAAAATAGCTACTGAAATTTGGTCAAAACACAAAAGGTCCACGAACATTTAGTCCAACGACAAAAGATCCATGAACTTTTGGTCCACAGACGATCGATCCACAGAAATTTTGTCCAACAACAAAAGATACAGGGGAATTTGGTCCAAATGCAAAAAGTCCAAGAAAAACATGACAATATTCTTATGTTATTATCTCAATTATAATGATTGCATTGTCTTTCTGTCCTTAACTGCCTGTAACATCCATAACTACTTTTTAAAAACTTTTAAAATATTTTTTTATTAATTAATAAATATAATAAGGAGGATATAAATATGTACTTAAATTATGAGTTCTGTATTAAGTATGTTTCCAGAGATATTCACATAATTAGAGGCCATGTTAGCTCATCTACGGCGCCGGAAAGGAAAGGTTAAATAAATAAAATACATTTAATTGAGTAAAATTATGGAAGTCTCACAGAGATGAAGCTATTTATGAGAAACATGTATAACCTATATTAGCTGGCTTAGGTGATCACTCTACACAATGCAACATTCACTAATTCAAAGTACATTTACTTGAAATAATAGATTCCCTGCTGCGGGCTGTGCACGCGCTGCCAACCAGAGGGCACCGACTCGAGCGGGTGCGTCCAGTGCGTGGTCTGTGTGTTGTGGTCCATGTAGTACTTCCTCCCTCGCAGGGTGAAGTCCACAGACCAGCCGGGAGGCAGGGGAAGTTCCCCTTCTTCTCCTGCACCACATTAGAGGTAAATTAATAATTACAGAAGGATTTATGGTGAAGCGGACGTAGAGCAACATCTAGCGACAATGGAAATGCACTACGTTGCAATGACAGCGCCGTATGATGATACTGCATTACGCACAGAACATCGCATAGAGGGAGTTGGAGCATGACATCGAGGCCCTTCACACTGTTGTGGTATTTTTTGAAAAACTGCGACAATTTTTGAAATAATATCTGCGTGGTGGCATCGCCCAGTGTTAGAATAAAATACCTACTACGGAAATTTCCGTAATAGCCAATCAGAAGGCTTATTTTGAAAATCCACCTACCACAAGCTTAAGTTCTAAAATAAACATCCCTGCGCAGTCTGGAGGCATCTTCCACACACGCGCAAATCGCCGGAGTCACCAGTGCGATCCTCCTCAACCAGATTCTGGATGTCTGCGGTTACGTGAAGTGCCGATATTGAATCTATGATGGTTTCCCGAAAGCTGGTATTTATGTTAAATTTAAGATTGTTCGACATTTAAGGCACTTGTAGGTATATCATTTGTGTATTTCACGATCTTTAACACTTGAATTAAGAATGTTAACTTTTGTTTATGACAATTTAATTTGAATACAAAATTGGTACCTATTGTCTAAGAACTTTTTTTTGTTTACGAGTCCCAAAAAACTGTCAACAACATCTGAGTATGCATATTGTTCCTACAGACAAACTGTACATACAGTTTCGTAGGAAGTCTTAAGATAATATTGATACAGATTTAAATAAAATAAATAATAAAAATTTGTATCCCATCGAACCACCGAGGAAAGGAGTATTGCTTGGTCGCTGAGCTGGCCGCCCTTGTTGTGGCAAAAGATGCCGCCATTACCGTAAAAAAGATCATTGCAACACATCTCCCGAAGTACAAATCGTTCTATATCCGATTACTTTTAATTGTGCAATCCATTGTAAAGCTTTCATGAATCAATTAAGCAACATACAGGTATTTTATTCTAACACTGGGC